>CM060959.1:4540731-4904995 GCA_030765055.1 Mantis religiosa | reverse complement strand
TTCATCGCTACAAGAGTGCATCCCTACATTGAAATTGCGGTGAGTGTTGTACTTTCTCTCATAAGTGTCTCTTTCAGTGCGTGATTTGTGTAATTCGCAGTATGCATGATAGTTAACCTCTCGCGCCAACCTCTCGCGCCAAGCAACCTCATTGGCGCCAAAGCCACGGGACCACGAGGAGACAGAAATACAGTGATATTTACTCAGGTAGGCCTTCCGCAGCGGTGCTAACACTCACGCTTGGGCGGCATGTCATCCTATACGTCTTGCAGTGACTTCATGGTATCTGCCAACTCAAATATGAGAGATATCACGATTTTTCTGCAGACACCATATAGGTGCCATGTTTCTCCCGCTACCGGCAAGGGCCCCGCCCACCCGCCCTCATTGGTGTTTTTCCCTCGTAGAAACTATCTCCCGGCGCATGCGCACTACGCTCTTTTATTGCCAACCCACTTCTCGGGGACAAAATAGCCTTACATCGGGAAACTTTACCTACGTCATCGGCAGTGTCGTCTGCTAGCCCACCCTCTCGTTCGATATATCGATGAGCAACCGGATGCGTTCCTTCGTCATCGGCAGTGTCGTCTGCTAGGCCAACATCTCGTTGGATATATCGATGACGATCCGGATGCGCTCCTTCGCGACAGCCTACTTGCGCGATGTCGATGAATAGTGTGTAGTAGTAGTCACGTCATGTTATATACAATCAGTAGATATATAGTACTGTACTACTACTAGTAGTCACGTATATAGTTATAGTATATAGTTATAGTATATAGTTATAGTATATAGTTATAGTATATAGTTATAGTATATAGTTATAGTATATAGTTATAGTATATAGTTATAGTATATAGTTATAGTATATAGTTATAGTATATAGTTATAGTATATAGTTATAGTATATAGTTATAGTATATAGTTATAGTATATAGTTATAGTATATAGTTATAGTATATAGTTATAGTATATAGTTATAGTATATGTTATAGTATATAGTTATAGTATATAGTTATAGTATATAGTTATAGTATATGTTATAGTATATAGTTATAGTATATAGTTATAGTATATAGTTATAGTATATGTTATAGTATATAGTTATAGTATATAGTTATAGTATATAGTTATAGTATATAGTTATAGTATATAGTTATAGTATATAGTTATAGTATATAGTTATAGTATATAGTTATAGTATATAGTTATAGTATATAGTTATAGTATATAGTTATAGTATATAGTTATAGTATATAGTTATAGTATATAGTTATAGTATATAGTTATAGTATATAGTTATAGTATATAGTTATAGTATATGTTATAGTATATAGTTATAGTATATAGTTATAGTATATAGTTATAGTATATGTTATAGTATATAGTTATAGTATATAGTTATAGTATATAGTTATAGTATATAGTTATAGTATATAGTTATAGTATATAGTTATAGTTATAGTATATAGTTATAGTATATAGTTATAGTATATAGTTATAGTATATAGTTATAGTATATAGTTATAGTATATAGTTATAGTATATAGTTATAGTATATAGTTATAGTATATAGTTATAGTATATAGTTATAGTATATAGTTATAGTATATAGTTATAGTATATAGTTATAGTATATAGTTATAGTATATAGTTATAGTATATAGTTATAGTATATGTTATAGTATATAGTTATAGTATATAGTTATAGTATATAGTTATAGTATATAGTTATAGTATATAGTTATAGTATATAGTTATAGTATATAGTTATAGTATATAGTTATAGTATATAGTTATAGTATATAGTTATAGTATATGTTATAGTATATAGTAGTATGTTATAGTACATAGTTATTATAGTTATAGTTGTAGTTATAGTTATATTTATAGTTATATACTTAAAATAAGACAATTATAACAAAAGTAATGCAAACACTATAGCGTACGAGATACGTTATAATGTGAAGCATACGATTATAAGCTTTCTCACACGTTTAAACAAAGAATTTATAAATATCACAGAGTACTTCTTCTGTTACGGCTTCAAGCTAGCTTCTGACTTCATGTTCTAATCAATTTATCATTAATAGCGAGTAGAACTACTTGTAAATCACAAAGACTACACACACTGTTCCCAGTAACAGTACACCATTTTATGGCTTCTTTATCTGCTACGAGCTCTAGCTACAATACACAACAAAACAGTTGACATAAACAACAAAAGCACATCCTACTGCAGATATATTAACCTCAAATATGAACGCCAAGCGTCTGGACATAAGTAATTTCACAGAAATAAGGAATAATGTGTGTAGTACTTACTGTACAAACATGGACATTTGCACGCAGTTAAACCAGACTCTAATGATGCGCTTAAATGTTCATTACGACACGTTTATTTCCATTGAAATCCAAAGTTTCACTGTAGTATCAACATTTTATGGCAGCTCATCTACACGGTCGTCTCCGGCAATCGCGTCCTCTCCTCTGACCTGTAATAGACACATGAAAAGTACAAAATAATTAACTTGTTATTTCAAAAGCAATAACATTGAATTTATTTTCCTATATTTTTAAGGAAAACCTAAAAGAGTACTTCAAACAATAATATATTTCCCATATAATAACTCTGTACTAATCTAATCGCAAGATTCAACTTAATATATCAATATTTTGACGCGTTGAGCATTTTTAATAATTAGATTCCTTTCACACATATAAGTAACAATTTGTGTAGCATTTACTCTACAAACATGGACATTTGCACCCAAATTTAAAAAGCTACTCTAATAATTGCTTAAATGTTCATTATGACACGTTTATTATTATAATAGAATTTAAAACTTTCACTGTGGTAGCAACATTTTATCGCAGCTCATCTACACGGTAGCTTCCAGCAAACGCTACCAGTCCTCTCTTTTAATACACAGATGGAAATTCCTATTTCAAATACAATGGGATTGCTGCTTTTCGTATATTTTTAAGCAAATGCTACAAGTGTATTTCAAACAATACAGATATATTTGCCATATTATAACTCTGCACTAGTCTAATCACAAGATTCCACTTAATATATCAGTTATTTGACGCTTAGAGCAATTTTAGTAATTAGATTCCTTTCACAGATATAAGTAATAATTAGTGTAGCATTTCCTCTACAAACATAGACATTCACACGCAAATTTAAAAACATACTCTAATAATGTGCTTAAATTTTCATTATAACACGTTTATTATTATAATAGAATTAGGAATATTCACCTTTCATGCGTTGCTAAGACCCTCCCAACATCGACTATGGTAAGAAACAGCACGTACGTCTCGCAATAATCACGGCTCGCCAACCGAATCAACAACCAGAGATGACATGCGCAACTATCCATCTGCACAGAACCGTATCCAGCATGCAGAAGTTGGCAATGGAGGGCGACTAGCTGACGTCACGCAACATGGATGGTGTTTCGTATTTGTGTATTTACAGTGTATTTTAGCAATTATCGAGCTGTTTCATCGCTACAAGAGTGCATCCCTACATTGAAATTGCGGTGAGTGTTGTACTTTCTCTCATAAGTGTCTCTTTCAGTGCGTGATTTGTGTAATTCGCAGTGTGCATGATAGTTAACCTCTCGCGCCAAGCAACCTCATTGGCGCCAAAGCCACGGGACCACGAGGCGACAGAAATACAGTGATATTTACTCAGGTAGGCCTTCCGCAGCGGTGCTAACACTCACGCTTGGGCGGCATGTCATCCTATACGTCTTGCAGTGACTTCGTGGTATCTGCCAACTCAAATATGAGAGATATCACGATTTTTCTGCAGACACCATATAGGTGCCATGTTTCTCCCGCTACCGGCAAGGGCCCCGCCCACCCCCCCTCATTGGTGTTTTTTCCTTGTAGAAACTATCTCCCGGCGCATGCGCACTACGCTCTTTTATTGCCAACCCACTTCTCGGGGACAAAATAGCCTTACATCGGGAAACTTTACCTACGTCATCGGCAGTGTCGTCTGCTAGCCCACCCTCTCGTTCGATATATCGATGAGCATCCGGATGCGTTCCTTCGTCATCGGCAGTGTCGTCTGCTCGGCCAACCTCTCGTTGGATATATCGATGACGATCCGGATGCGCTCCTTCGCGACAGCCTACTTGCGTGATGTCGATGAATAGTGTGTAGTAGTAGTCGTCACGTCATGTTATATACAATCAGTAGATATATAGTACTGTACTACTACTAGTAGTCACGTATATAGTTATAGTATATAGTTATAGTATATAGTTATAGTATATAGTTATAGTATATAGTTATAGTATATAGTTATAGTATATAGTTATAGTATATAGTTATAGTATATAGTTATAGTATATAGTTATAGTATATAGTTATAGTATATAGTTATAGTATATAGTTATAGTATATAGTTATAGTATATAGTTATAGTATATAGTTATAGTATATAGTTATAGTATATAGTTATAGTATATAGTTATAGTATATAGTTATAGTATATAGTTATAGTATATAGTTATAGTATATAGTTATAGTATATAGTTATAGTATATAGTTATAGTATATAGTTATAGTATATAGTTATAGTATATAGTTATAGTATATAGTTATAGTATATAGTTATAGTATATAGTTATAGTATATAGTTATAGTATATAGTTATAGTATATAGTTATAGTATATAGTTATAGTATATAGTTATAGTATATAGTTATAGTATATAGTTATAGTATATAGTTATAGTATATAGTTATAGTATATAGTTATAGTTTATAGTTATAGTATATAGTTATAGTATATAGTTATAGTATATAGTATATAGTTATAGTATATAGTTATAGTATATAGTTATAGTATATAGTTATAGTATATAGTTATAGTATATAGTTATAGTATATAGTTATAGTATATAGTTATAGTATATAGTTATAGTATATAGTTATAGTATATAGTTATAGTATATAGTAATAGTATATAGTTATAGTATATAGTTATAGTTTATAGTTATAGTATATAGTTATAGTATATAGTTATAGTATATAGTTATAATATATAGTAGTATGTTATAGTATATAGTTATAGTATATAGTTATAGTATATAGTTATAGTATATAGTTATAGTATATAGTATATAGTTATAGTATATAGTTATAGTATATAGTTATAGTATATAGTTATAGTATATAGTTATAGTATATAGTTATAGTATATAGTATATAGTTATAGTATATAGTTATAGTATATAGTTATAGTATATAGTATATAGTTATAGTATATAGTTATAGTATATAGTTATAGTATATAGTTATAGTATATAGTATATAGTTATAGTATATAGTTATAGTATATAGTTATAGTATATAGTTATAGTATATAGTTATAGTATATAGTTATAGTATATAGTTATAGTATATAGTTATAGTATATAGTTATAGTTTATAGTTATAGTATATAGTTATAGTATATAGTATATAGTTATAGTATATAGTTATAGTATATAGTTATAGTATATAGTTATAGTATATAGTTATAGTATATAGTTATAGTATATAGTTATAGTATATAGTTATAGTATATAGTTATAGTATATAGTTATAGTATATAGTTGTAGTATATAGTTATAGTATATAGTTATAGTATATAGTTATAGTATATAGTTATAGTATATAGTTATAGTATATAGTTATAGTATATAGTTATAGTATATAGTTGTAGTATATAGTTATAGTATATAGTTATAGTATATAGTTATAGTATATAGTTATAGTATATAGTTATAGTATATAGTTATAGTATATAGTTATAGTATATAGTTATAGTATATAGTTATAGTATATAGTTATAGTATATAGTTATAGTATATAGTTATAGTATATAGTTATAGTATATGTTATAGTATATAGTAGTATGTTATAGTACATAGTTATTATAGTTATAGTTGTAGTTATAGTTATATTTATAGTTATATACTTAAAATAAGACAATTATAACAAAAGTAATGCAAACACTATAGCGTACGAGATACGTTATAATGTGAAGCATACGATTATAAGCTTTCTCACACGTTTAAACAAAGAATTTATAAATATCACAGAGTACTTCTTCTGTTACGGCTTCAAGCTAGCTTCTGACTTCATGTTCTAATCAATTTATCATTAATAGCGAGTAGAACTACTTGTAAATCACAAAGACTACACACACTGTTCCCAGTAACAGTACACCATTTTATGGCTTCTTTATCTGCTACGAGCTCTAGCTACAATACACAACAAAACAGTTGACATAAACAACAAAAGCACATCCTACTGCAGATATATTAACCTCAAATATGAACGCCAAGCGTCTGGACATAAGTAATTTCACAGAAATAAGGAATAATGTGTGTAGTACTTACTGTACAAACATGGACATTTGCACGCAGTTAAACCAGACTCTAATGATGCGCTTAAATGTTCATTACGACACGTTTATTTCCATTGAAATCCAAAGTTTCACTGTAGTATCAACATTTTATGGCAGCTCATCTACACGGTCGTCTCCGGCAATCGCGTCCTCTCCTCTGACCTGTAATAGACACATGAAAAGTACAAAATAATTAACTTGTTATTTCAAAAGCAATAACATTGAATTTATTTTCCTATATTTTTAAGGAAAACCTAAAAGAGTACTTCAAACAATAATATATTTCCCATATAATAACTCTGTACTAATCTAATCGCAAGATTCAACTTAATATATCAATATTTTGACGCGTTGAGCATTTTTAATAATTAGATTCCTTTCACACATATAAGTAACAATTTGTGTAGCATTTACTCTACAAACATGGACATTTGCACCCAAATTTAAAAAGCTACTCTAATAATTGCTTAAATGTTCATTATGACACGTTTATTATTATAATAGAATTTAAAACTTTCACTGTGGTAGCAACATTTTATCGCAGCTCATCTACACGGTAGCTTCCAGCAAACGCTACCAGTCCTCTCTTTTAATACACAGATGGAAATTCCTATTTCAAATACAATGGGATTGCTGCTTTTCGTATATTTTTAAGCAAATGCTACAAGTGTATTTCAAACAATACAGATATATTTGCCATATTATAACTCTGCACTAGTCTAATCACAAGATTCCACTTAATATATCAGTTATTTGACGCTTAGAGCAATTTTAGTAATTAGATTCCTTTCACAGATATAAGTAATAATTAGTGTAGCATTTCCTCTACAAACATAGACATTCACACGCAAATTTAAAAACATACTCTAATAATGTGCTTAAATTTTCATTATAACACGTTTATTATTATAATAGAATTAGGAATATTCACCTTTCATGCGTTGCTAAGACCCTCCCAACATCGACTATGGTAAGAAACAGCACGTACGTCTCGCAATAATCACGGCTCGCCAACCGAATCAACAACCAGAGATGACATGCGCAACTATCCATCTGCACAGAACCGTATCCAGCATGCAGAAGTTGGCAATGGAGGGCGACTAGCTGACGTCACGCAACATGGATGGTGTTTCGTATTTGTGTATTTACAGTGTATTTTAGCAATTATCGAGCTGTTTCATCGCTACAAGAGTGCATCCCTACATTGAAATTGCGGTGAGTGTTGTACTTTCTCTCATAAGTGTCTCTTTCAGTGCGTGATTTGTGTAATTCGCAGTGTGCATGATAGTTAACCTCTCGCGCCAAGCAACCTCATTGGCGCCAAAGCCACGGGACCACGAGGCGACAGAAATACAGTGATATTTACTCAGGTAGGCCTTCCGCAGCGGTGCTAACACTCACGCTTGGGCGGCATGTCATCCTATACGTCTTGCAGTGACTTCGTGGTATCTGCCAACTCAAATATGAGAGATATCACGATTTTTCTGCAGACACCATATAGGTGCCATGTTTCTCCCGCTACCGGCAAGGGCCCCGCCCACCCCCCCTCATTGGTGTTTTTTCCTTGTAGAAACTATCTCCCGGCGCATGCGCACTACGCTCTTTTATTGCCAACCCACTTCTCGGGGACAAAATAGCCTTACATCGGGAAACTTTACCTACGTCATCGGCAGTGTCGTCTGCTAGCCCACCCTCTCGTTCGATATATCGATGAGCATCCGGATGCGTTCCTTCGTCATCGGCAGTGTCGTCTGCTCGGCCAACCTCTCGTTGGATATATCGATGACGATCCGGATGCGCTCCTTCGCGACAGCCTACTTGCGTGATGTCGATGAATAGTGTGTAGTAGTAGTCGTCACGTCATGTTATATACAATCAGTAGATATATAGTACTGTACTACTACTAGTAGTCACGTATATAGTTATAGTATATAGTTATAGTATATAGTTATAGTATATAGTTATAGTATATAGTTATAGTATATAGTTATAGTATATAGTTATAGTATATAGTTATAGTATATAGTTATAGTATATAGTTATAGTATATAGTTATAGTATATAGTTATAGTATATAGTTATAGTATATAGTTATAGTATATAGTTATAGTATATAGTTATAGTATATAGTTATAGTATATAGTTATAGTATATAGTTATAGTATATAGTTATAGTATATAGTTATAGTATATAGTTATAGTATATAGTTATAGTATATAGTTATAGTATATAGTTATAGTATATAGTTATAGTATATAGTTATAGTATATAGTTATAGTATATAGTTATAGTATATAGTTATAGTATATAGTTATAGTATATAGTTATAGTATATAGTTATAGTATATAGTTATAGTATATAGTTATAGTATATAGTTATAGTATATAGTTATAGTATATAGTTATAGTATATAGTTATAGTATATAGTTATAGTTTATAGTTATAGTATATAGTTATAGTATATAGTTATAGTATATAGTATATAGTTATAGTATATAGTTATAGTATATAGTTATAGTATATAGTTATAGTATATAGTTATAGTATATAGTTATAGTATATAGTTATAGTTTATAGTTATAGTATATAGTTATAGTATATAGTTATAGTATATAGTTATAGTATATAGTATGTATGTTATAGTATATAGTTATAGTATATAGTTATAGTATATAGTTATAGTATATAGTTATAGTATATAGTATATAGTTATAGTATATAGTTATAGTATATAGTTATAGTATATAGTTATAGTATATAGTTATAGTATATGGTTATAGTATATAGTTATAGTATATAGTTATAGTATATAGTTATTATAGTTATAGTTGTAGTTATAGTTATATTTATAGTTATATACTTAAAATAAGACAATTATAACAAAAGTAATGCAAACACTATAGCGTACGAGATACGTTATAATGTGAAGCATACGATTATAAGCTTTCTCACACGTTTAAACAAAGAATTTATAAATATCACAGAGTACTTCTTCTGTTACGGCTTCAAGCTAGCTTCTGACTTCATGTTCTAAACAATTTATCATTAATAGCGAGTAGAACTACTTGTAAATCACAAAGACTACACACACTGTTCCCAGTAACAGTACACCATTTTATGGCTTCTTTATCTGCTACGAGCTCTAGCTACAATACACAACAAAACAGTTGACATAAACAACAAAAGCACATCCTACTGCAGATATATTAACCTCAAATATGAACGCCAAGCGTCTGGACATAAGTAATTTCACAGAAATAAAGAATAATGTGTGTAGTACTTACTGTACAAACATGGACATTTGCACGCAGTTAAACCAGACTCTAATGATGCGCTTAAATGTTCATTACGACACGTTTATTTCCATTGAAATCCAAAGTTTCACTGTGGTATCAACATTTTATGGCAGCTCATCTACACGGTCGTCTCCGGCAATCGCGTCCTCTCCTCTGACCTGTAATAGACACATGAAAAGTACAAAATAATTAACTTGTTATTTCAAAAGCAATAACATTGAATTTATTTTCCTATATTTTTAAGGAAAACCTAAAAGAGTACTTCAAACAATAATATATTTCCCATATAATAACTCTGTACTAATCTAATCGCAAGATTCAACTTAATATATCAATATTTTGACGCGTTGAGCATTTTTAATAATTAGATTCCTTTCACACATATAAGTAACAATTTGTGTAGCATTTACTCTACAAACATGGACATTTGCACCCAAATTTAAAAAGCTACTCTAATAATTGCTTAAATGTTCATTATGACACGTTTATTATTATAATAGAATTTAAAACTTTCACTGTAGTAGCAACATTTTATCGCAGCTCATCTACACGGTAGCTTCCAGCAAACGCTACCAGTCCTCTCTTTTAATACACAGATGGAAATTCCTATTTCAAATACAATGGGATTGCTGCTTTTCGTATATTTTTAAGCAAATGCTACAAGTGTATTTCAAACAATACAGATATATTTGCCATATTATAACTCTGCACTAGTCTAATCACAAGATTCAACTTAATATATCAGTTATTTGACGCTTAGAGCAATTTTAGTAATTAGATTCCTTTCACAGATATAAGTAATAATTAGTGTAGCATTTCCTCTACAAACATAGACATTCACACGCAAATTTAAAAACATACTCTAATAATGTGCTTAAATTTTCATTATAACACGTTTATTATTATAATAGAATTAGGAATATTCACCTTTCATGCGTTGCTAAGACCCTCCCAACATCGACTATGGTAAGAAACAGCACGTACGTCTCGCAATAATCACGGCTCGCCAACCGAATCAACAACCAGAGATGACATGCGCAACTATCCATCTGCACAGAACCGTATCCAGCATGCAGAAGTTGGCAATGGAGGGCGACTAGCTGACGTCACGCAACATGGATGGTGTTTCGTATTTGTGTATTTACAGTGTATTTTAGCAATTATCGAGCTGTTTCATCGCTACAAGAGTGCATCCCTACATTGAAATTGCGGTGAGTGTTGTACTTTCTCTCATAAGTGTCTCTTTCAGTGCGTGATTTGTGTAATTCGCAGTGTGCATGATAGTTAACCTCTCGCGCCAAGCAACCTCATTGGCGCCAAAGCCACGGGACCACGAGGCGACAGAAATACAGTGATATTTACTCAGGTAGGCCTTCCGCAGCGGTGCTAACACTCACGCTTGGGCGGCATGTCATCCTATACGTCTTGCAGTGACTTCGTGGTATCTGCCAACTCAAATATGAGAGATATCACGATTTTTCTGCAGACACCATATAGGTGCCATGTTTCTCCCGCTACCGGCAAGGGCCCCGCCCACCCCCCCTCATTGGTGTTTTTTCCTTGTAGAAACTATCTCCCGGCGCATGCGCACTACGCTCTTTTATTGCCAACCCACTTCTCGGGGACAAAATAGCCTTACATCGGGAAACTTTACCTACGTCATCGGCAGTGTCGTCTGCTAGCCCACCCTCTCGTTCGATATATCGATGAGCATCCGGATGCGTTCCTTCGTCATCGGCAGTGTCGTCTGCTCGGCCAACCTCTCGTTGGATATATCGATGACGATCCGGATGCGCTCCTTCGCGACAGCCTACTTGCGTGATGTCGATGAATAGTGTGTAGTAGTAGTCGTCACGTCATGTTATATACAATCAGTAGATATATAGTACTGTACTACTACTAGTAGTCACGTATATAGTTATAGTATATAGTTATAGTATATAGTTATAGTATATAGTTATAGTATATAGTTATAGTATATAGTTATAGTATATAGTTATAGTATATAGTTATAGTATATAGTTATAGTATATAGTTATAGTATATAGTTATAGTATATAGTTATAGTATATAGTTATAGTATATAGTTATAGTATATAGTTATAGTATATAGTTATAGTATATAGTTATAGTATATAGTTATAGTATATAGTTATAGTATATAGTTATAGTATATAGTTATAGTATATAGTTATAGTATATAGTTATAGTATATAGTTATAGTATATAGTTATAGTATATAGTTATAGTATATAGTTATAGTATATAGTTATAGTATATAGTTATAGTATATAGTTATAGTATATAGTTATAGTATATAGTTATAGTATATAGTTATAGTATATAGTTATAGTATATAGTTATAGTATATAGTTATAGTATATAGTTATAGTATATAGTTATAGTATATAGTTATAGTATATAGTTATAGTTTATAGTTATAGTATATAGTTATAGTATATAGTTATAGTATATAGTATATAGTTATAGTATATAGTTATAGTATATAGTTATAGTATATAGTTATAGTATATAGTTATAGTATATAGTTATAGTATATAGTTATAGTTTATAGTTATAGTATATAGTTATAGTATATAGTTATAGTATATAGTTATAGTATATAGTATGTATGTTATAGTATATAGTTATAGTATATAGTTATAGTATATAGTTATAGTATATAGTTATAGTATATAGTATATAGTTATAGTATATAGTTATAGTATATAGTTATAGTATATAGTTATAGTATATAGTTATAGTATATGGTTATAGTATATAGTTATAGTATATAGTTATAGTATATAGTTATTATAGTTATAGTTGTAGTTATAGTTATATTTATAGTTATATACTTAAAATAAGACAATTATAACAAAAGTAATGCAAACACTATAGCGTACGAGATACGTTATAATGTGAAGCATACGATTATAAGCTTTCTCACACGTTTAAACAAAGAATTTATAAATATCACAGAGTACTTCTTCTGTTACGGCTTCAAGCTAGCTTCTGACTTCATGTTCTAAACAATTTATCATTAATAGCGAGTAGAACTACTTGTAAATCACAAAGACTACACACACTGTTCCCAGTAACAGTACACCATTTTATGGCTTCTTTATCTGCTACGAGCTCTAGCTACAATACACAACAAAACAGTTGACATAAACAACAAAAGCACATCCTACTGCAGATATATTAACCTCAAATATGAACGCCAAGCGTCTGGACATAAGTAATTTCACAGAAATAAAGAATAATGTGTGTAGTACTTACTGTACAAACATGGACATTTGCACGCAGTTAAACCAGACTCTAATGATGCGCTTAAATGTTCATTACGACACGTTTATTTCCATTGAAATCCAAAGTTTCACTGTGGTATCAACATTTTATGGCAGCTCATCTACACGGTCGTCTCCGGCAATCGCGTCCTCTCCTCTGACCTGTAATAGACACATGAAAAGTACAAAATAATTAACTTGTTATTTCAAAAGCAATAACATTGAATTTATTTTCCTATATTTTTAAGGAAAACCTAAAAGAGTACTTCAAACAATAATATATTTCCCATATAATAACTCTGTACTAATCTAATCGCAAGATTCAACTTAATATATCAATATTTTGACGCGTTGAGCATTTTTAATAATTAGATTCCTTTCACACATATAAGTAACAATTTGTGTAGCATTTACTCTACAAACATGGACATTTGCACCCAAATTTAAAAAGCTACTCTAATAATTGCTTAAATGTTCATTATGACACGTTTATTATTATAATAGAATTTAAAACTTTCACTGTAGTAGCAACATTTTATCGCAGCTCATCTACACGGTAGCTTCCAGCAAACGCTACCAGTCCTCTCTTTTAATACACAGATGGAAATTCCTATTTCAAATACAATGGGATTGCTGCTTTTCGTATATTTTTAAGCAAATGCTACAAGTGTATTTCAAACAATACAGATATATTTGCCATATTATAACTCTGCACTAGTCTAATCACAAGATTCAACTTAATATATCAGTTATTTGACGCTTAGAGCAATTTTAGTAATTAGATTCCTTTCACAGATATAAGTAATAATTAGTGTAGCATTTCCTCTACAAACATAGACATTCACACGCAAATTTAAAAACATACTCTAATAATGTGCTTAAATTTTCATTATAACACGTTTATTAGTATAATAGAATTAGGAATATTCACCTTTCATGCGTTGCTAAGACCCTCCCAACATCGACTATGGTAAGAAACAGCACGTACGTCTCGCAATAATCACGGCTCGCCAACCGAATCAACAACCAGAGATGACATGCGCAACTATCCATCTGCACAGAACCGTATCCAGCATGCAGAAGTTGGCAATGGAGGGCGACTAGCTGACGTCACGCAACATGGATGGTGTTTCGTATTTGTGTATTTACAGTTTATTTTAGCAATTATCGAGCTGTTTCATCGCTACAAGAGTGCATCCCTACATTGAAATTGTGGTGAGTGTTGTACTTTCTCTCATAAGTGTCTCTTTCAGTGCGTGATTTGTGTAATTCGCAGTATGCATGATAGTTAACCTCTCGCGCCAAGCAACCTCATTGGCGCCAAAGCCACGGGACCACGAGGAGACAGAAATACAGTGATATTTACTCAGGTAGGCCTTCCGCAGCGGTGCTAACACTCACGCTTGGGCGGCATGTCATCCTATACGTCTTGCAGTGACTTCGTGGTATCTGCCAACTCAAATATGAGAGATATCACGATTTTTCTGCAGACACCATATAGGTGCCATGTTTCTCCCGCTACCGGCAAGGGCCCCGCCCACCCCCCCTCATTGGTGTTTTTTCCTTGTAGAAACTATCTCCCGGCGCATGCGCACTACGCTCTTTTATTGCCAACCCACTTCTCGGGGACAAAATAGCCTTACATCGGGAAACTTTACCTACGTCATCGGCAGTGTCGTCTGCTAGCCCACCCTCTCGTTCGATATATCGATGAGCATCCGGATGCGTTCCTTCGTCATCGGCAGTGTCGTCTGCTCGGCCAACCTCTCGTTGGATATATCGATGACGATCCGGATGCGTTCCTTCGCGACAGCCTACTTGCGCGATGTCGATGAATAGTGTGTAGTAGTAGTCACGTCATGTTATATACAATCAGTAGATATATACTACTGTACTACTACTAGTAGTCACGTATATAGTTATAGTATATAGTTATAGTATATAGTTATAGTATATAGTTATAGTATATAGTTATAGTATATAGTTATAGTATATAGTTATAGTATATAGTTATAGTATATAGTTATAGTATATAGTTATAGTATATAGTTATAGTATATAGTTATAGTATATAGTTATAGTATATAGTTATAGTATATAGTTATAGTATATAGTTATAGTATATAGTTATAGTATATAGTTATAGTATATGTTATAGTATATAGTTATAGTATATAGTTATAGTATATAGTTATAGTATATAGTTATAGTATATAGTTATAGTATATAGTTATAGTATATAGTTATAGTTATAGTTATAGTATATAGTTATAGTATATAGTTATAGTATATAGTTATAGTATATAGTTATAGTATATAGTTATAGTATATAGTTATAGTATATAGTTATAGTATATAGTTATAGTATATAGTTATAGTATATAGTTATAGTATATAGTTATAGTATATGTTATAGTATATAGTTATAGTATATAGTTATAGTATATAGTTATAGTATATAGTTATAGTATATAGTCACGTATATAGTTATAGTATATAGTTATAGTATATAGTTATAGTATATAGTTATAGTATATAGTTATAGTATATAGTTATAGTATATAGTTATAGTATATAGTTATAGTATATAGTTATAGTATATAGTTATAGTATATAGTTATAGTATATAGTTATAGTATATAGTTATAGTATATAGTTATAGTATATAGTTATAGTATATAGTTATAGTATATAGTTATAGTATATGTTATAGTATATAGTTATAGTATATAGTTATAGTATATAGTTATAGTATATAGTTATAGTATATAGTTATAGTATATAGTTATAGTATATAGTTATAGTATATAGTTATAGTATATAGTTATAGTATATAGTTATAGTTATAGTTATAGTATATAGTTATAGTATATAGTTATAGTATATATTTATAGTATATATTTATAGTATATAGTTATAGTATATAGTTATAGTATATAGTTATAGTATATAGTTATAGTATATAGTTATAGTATATAGTTATAGTATATATTTATAGTATATAGTTATAGTATATAGTTATAATATATAGTTATAGTATATAGTTATAGTTATATTTATAGTTATATACTTAAAATAAGACAATTATAACAAAAGTAATGCAAACACTATAGCGTACGAGATACGTTATAATGTGAAGCATACGATTATAAGCTTTCTCACACGTTTAAACAAAGAATTTATAAATATCACAGAGTACTTCTTCTGTTACGGCTTCAAGCTAGCTTCTGACTTCATGTTCTAATCAATTTATCATTAATAGCGAGTAGAACTACTTGTAAATCACAAAGACTACACACACTGTTCCCAGTAACAGTACACCATTTTATGGCTTCTTTATCTGCTACGAGCTCTAGCTACAATACACAACAAAACAGTTGACATAAACAACAAAAGCACATCCTACTGCAGATATATTAACCTCAAACATGAACGCCAAGCGTCTGGACATAAGTAATTTCACAGAAATAAAGAATAATGTGTGTAGTACTTACTGTACAAACATGGACATTTGCACGCAGTTAAACCAGACTCTAATGATGCGCTTAAATGTTCATTACGACACGTTTATTTCCATTGAAATCCAAAGTTTCACTGTAGTATCAACATTTTATGGCAGCTCATCTACACGGTCGTCTCCGGCAATCGCGTCCTCTCCTCTGACCTGTAATAGACACATGAAAAGTACAAAATAATTAACTTGTTATTTCAAAAGCAATAACATTGAATTTATTTTCCTATATTTTTAAGGAAAACCTAAAAGAGTACTTCAAACAATAATATATTTCCCATATAATAACTCTGTACTAATCTAATCGCAAGATTCAACTTAATATATCAATATTTTGACGCGTTGAGCATTTTTAATAATTAGATTCCTTTCACACATATAAGTAACAATTTGTGTAGCATTTACTCTACAAACATGGACATTTGCACCCAAATTTAAAAAGCTACTCTAATAATTGCTTAAATGTTCATTATGACACGTTTATTATTATAATAGAATTTAAAACTTTCACTGTAGTAGCAACATTTTATCGCAGCTCATCTACACGGTAGCTTCCAGCAAACGCTACCAGTCCTCTCTTTTAATACACAGATGGAAATTCCTATTTCAAATACAATGGGATTGCTGCTTTTCGTATATTTTTAAGCAAATGCTACAAGTGTATTTCAAACAATACAGATATATTTGCCATATTATAACTCTGCACTAGTCTAATCACAAGATTCAACTTAATATATCAGTTATTTGACGCTTAGAGCAATTTTAGTAATTAGATTCCTTTCACAGATATAAGTAATAATTAGTGTAGCATTTCCTCTACAAACATAGACATTCACACGCAAATTTAAAAACATACTCTAATAATGTGCTTAAATTTTCATTATAACACGTTTATTAGTATAATAGAATTAGGAATATTCACCTTTCATGCGTTGCTAAGACCCTCCCAACATCGACTATGGTAAGAAACAGCACGTACGTCTCGCAATAATCACGGCTCGCCAACCGAATCAACAACCAGAGATGACATGCGCAACTATCCATCTGCACAGAACCGTATCCAGCATGCAGAAGTTGGCAATGGAGGGCGACTAGCTGACGTCACGCAACATGGATGGTGTTTCGTATTTGTGTATTTACAGTTTATTTTAGCAATTATCGAGCTGTTTCATCGCTACAAGAGTGCATCCCTACATTGAAATTGTGGTGAGTGTTGTACTTTCTCTCATAAGTGTCTCTTTCAGTGCGTGATTTGTGTAATTCGCAGTATGCATGATAGTTAACCTCTCGCGCCAAGCAACCTCATTGGCGCCAAAGCCACGGGACCACGAGGAGACAGAAATACAGTGATATTTACTCAGGTAGGCCTTCCGCAGCGGTGCTAACACTCACGCTTGGGCGGCATGTCATCCTATACGTCTTGCAGTGACTTCGTGGTATCTGCCAACTCAAATATGAGAGATATCACGATTTTTCTGCAGACACCATATAGGTGCCATGTTTCTCCCGCTACCGGCAAGGGCCCCGCCCACCCCCCCTCATTGGTGTTTTTTCCTTGTAGAAACTATCTCCCGGCGCATGCGCACTACGCTCTTTTATTGCCAACCCACTTCTCGGGGACAAAATAGCCTTACATCGGGAAACTTTACCTACGTCATCGGCAGTGTCGTCTGCTAGCCCACCCTCTCGTTCGATATATCGATGAGCATCCGGATGCGTTCCTTCGTCATCGGCAGTGTCGTCTGCTCGGCCAACCTCTCGTTGGATATATCGATGACGATCCGGATGCGTTCCTTCGCGACAGCCTACTTGCGCGATGTCGATGAATAGTGTGTAGTAGTAGTCACGTCATGTTATATACAATCAGTAGATATATACTACTGTACTACTACTAGTAGTCACGTATATAGTTATAGTATATAGTTATAGTATATAGTTATAGTATATAGTTATAGTATATAGTTATAGTATATAGTTATAGTATATAGTTATAGTATATAGTTATAGTATATAGTCACGTATATAGTTATAGTATATAGTTATAGTATATAGTTATAGTATATAGTTATAGTATATAGTTATAGTATATAGTTATAGTATATAGTTATAGTATATAGTTATAGTATATAGTTATAGTATATAGTTATAGTATATAGTTATAGTATATAGTTATAGTATATAGTTATAGTATATAGTTATAGTATATAGTTATAGTATATAGTTATAGTATATAGTTATAGTATATGTTATAGTATATAGTTATAGTATATAGTTATAGTATATAGTTATAGTATATAGTTATAGTATATAGTTATAGTATATAGTTATAGTATATAGTTATAGTATATAGTTATAGTATATAGTTATAGTATATAGTTATAGTTATAGTTATAGTATATAGTTATAGTATATAGTTATAGTATATATTTATAGTATATATTTATAGTATATAGTTATAGTATATAGTTATAGTATATAGTTATAGTATATAGTTATAGTATATAGTTATAGTATATAGTTATAGTATATATTTATAGTATATAGTTATAGTATATAGTTATAATATATAGTTATAGTATATAGTTATAGTTATATTTATAGTTATATACTTAAAATAAGACAATTATAACAAAAGTAATGCAAACACTATAGCGTACGAGATACGTTATAATGTGAAGCATACGATTATAAGCTTTCTCACACGTTTAAACAAAGAATTTATAAATATCACAGAGTACTTCTTCTGTTACGGCTTCAAGCTAGCTTCTGACTTCATGTTCTAATCAATTTATCATTAATAGCGAGTAGAACTACTTGTAAATCACAAAGACTACACACACTGTTCCCAGTAACAGTACACCATTTTATGGCTTCTTTATCTGCTACGAGCTCTAGCTACAATACACAACAAAACAGTTGACATAAACAACAAAAGCACATCCTACTGCAGATATATTAACCTCAAACATGAACGCCAAGCGTCTGGACATAAGTAATTTCACAGAAATAAAGAATAATGTGTGTAGTACTTACTGTACAAACATGGACATTTGCACGCAGTTAAACCAGACTCTAATGATGCGCTTAAATGTTCATTACGACACGTTTATTTCCATTGAAATCCAAAGTTTCACTGTAGTATCAACATTTTATGGCAGCTCATCTACACGGTCGTCTCCGGCAATCGCGTCCTCTCCTCTGACCTGTAATAGACACATGAAAAGTACAAAATAATTAACTTGTTATTTCAAAAGCAATAACATTGAATTTATTTTCCTATATTTTTAAGGAAAACCTAAAAGAGTACTTCAAACAATAATATATTTCCCATATAATAACTCTGTACTAATCTAATCGCAAGATTCAACTTAATATATCAATATTTTGACGCGTTGAGCATTTTTAATAATTAGATTCCTTTCACACATATAAGTAACAATTTGTGTAGCATTTACTCTACAAACATGGACATTTGCACCCAAATTTAAAAAGCTACTCTAATAATTGCTTAAATGTTCATTATGACACGTTTATTATTATAATAGAATTTAAAACTTTCACTGTAGTAGCAACATTTTATCGCAGCTCATCTACACGGTACCTTCCAGCAAACGCTACCAGTCCTCTCTTTTAATACACAGATGGAAATTCCTATTTCAAATACAATGGGATTGCTGCTTTTCGTATATTTTTAAGCAAATGCTACAAGTGTATTTCAAACAATACAGATATATTTGCCATATTATAACTCTGCACTAGTCTAATCACAAGATTCAACTTAATATATCAGTTATTTGACGCTTAGAGCAATTTTAGTAATTAGATTCCTTTCACAGATATAAGTAATAATTAGTGTAGCATTTCCTCTACAAACATAGACATTCACACGCAAATTTAAAAACATACTCTAATAATGTGCTTAAATTTTCATTATAACACGTTTATTAGTATAATAGAATTAGGAATATTCACCTTTCATGCGTTGCTAAGACCCTCCCAACATCGACTATGGTAAGAAACAGCACGTACGTCTCGCAATAATCACGGCTCGCCAACCGAATCAACAACCAGAGATGACATGCGCAACTATCCATCTGCACAGAACCGTATCCAGCATGCAGAAGTTGGCAATGGAGGGCGACTAGCTGACGTCACGCAACATGGATGGTGTTTCGTATTTGTGTATTTACAGTGTATTTTAGCAATTATCGAGCTGTTTCATCGCTACAAGAGTGCATCCCTACATTGAAATTGTGGTGAGTGTTGTACTTTCTCTCATAAGTGTCTCTTTCAGTGCGTGATTTGTGTAATTCGCAGTATGCATGATAGTTAACCTCTCGCGCCAAGCAACCTCATTGGCGCCAAAGCCACGGGACCACGAGGAGACAGAAATACAGTGATATTTACTCAGGTAGGCCTTCCGCAGCGGTGCTAACACTCACGCTTGGGCGGCATGTCATCCTATACGTCTTGCAGTGACTTCGTGGTATCTGCCAACTCAAATATGAGAGATATCACGATTTTTCTGCAGACACCATATAGGTGCCATGTTTCTCCCGCTACCGGCAAGGGCCCCGCCCACCCCCCCTCATTGGTGTTTTTTCCTTGTAGAAACTATCTCCCGGCGCATGCGCACTACGCTCTTTTATTGCCAACCCACTTCTCGGGGACAAAATAGCCTTACATCGGGAAACTTTACCTACGTCATCGGCAGTGTCGTCTGCTAGCCCACCCTCTCGTTCGATATATCGATGAGCATCCGGATGCGTTCCTTCGTCATCGGCAGTGTCGTCTGCTCGGCCAACCTCTCGTTGGATATATCGATGACGATCCGGATGCGTTCCTTCGCGACAGCCTACTTGCGCGATGTCGATGAATAGTGTGTAGTAGTAGTCACGTCATGTTATATACAATCAGTAGATATATACTACTGTACTACTACTAGTAGTCACGTATATAGTTATAGTATATAGTTATAGTATATAGTTATAGTATATAGTTATAGTATATAGTTATAGTATATAGTTATAGTATATAGTTATAGTATATAGTCACGTATATAGTTATAGTATATAGTTATAGTATATAGTTATAGTATATAGTTATAGTATATAGTTATAGTATATAGTTATAGTATATAGTTATAGTATATAGTTATAGTATATAGTTATAGTATATAGTTATAGTATATAGTTATAGTATATAGTTATAGTATATAGTTATAGTATATAGTTATAGTATATAGTTATAGTATATAGTTATAGTATATAGTTATAGTATATAGTTATAGTATATAGTTATAGTATATGTTATAGTATATAGTTATAGTATATAGTTATAGTATATAGTTATAGTATATAGTTATAGTATATAGTTATAGTATATAGTTATAGTATATAGTTATAGTATATAGTTATAGTATATAGTTATAGTATATAGTTATAGTTATAGTTATAGTATATAGTTATAGTATATAGTTATAGTATATATTTATAGTATATATTTATAGTATATAGTTATAGTATATAGTTATAGTATATAGTTATAGTATATAGTTATAGTATATAGTTATAGTATATAGTTATAGTATATATTTATAGTATATAGTTATAGTATATAGTTATAATATATAGTTATAGTATATAGTTATAGTTATATTTATAGTTATATACTTAAAATAAGACAATTATAACAAAAGTAATGCAAACACTATAGCGTACGAGATACGTTATAATGTGAAGCATACGATTATAAGCTTTCTCACACGTTTAAACAAAGAATTTATAAATATCACAGAGTACTTCTTCTGTTACGGCTTCAAGCTAGCTTCTGACTTCATGTTCTAATCAATTTATCATTAATAGCGAGTAGAACTACTTGTAAATCACAAAGACTACACACACTGTTCCCAGTAACAGTAAACCATTTTATGGCTTCTTTATCTGCTACGAGCTCTAGCTACAATACACAACAAAACAGTTGACATAAACAACAAAAGCACATCCTACTGCAGATATATTAACCTCAAACATGAACGCCAAGCGTCTGGACATAAGTAATTTCACAGAAATAAAGAATAATGTGTGTAGTACTTACTGTACAAACATGGACATTTGCACGCAGTTAAACCAGACTCTAATGATGCGCTTAAATGTTCATTACGACACGTTTATTTCCATTGAAATCCAAAGTTTCACTGTAGTATCAACATTTTATGGCAGCTCATCTACACGGTCGTCTCCGGCAATCGCGTCCTCTCCTCTGACCTGTAATAGACACATGAAAAGTACAAAATAATTAACTTGTTATTTCAAAAGCAATAACATTGAATTTATTTTCCTATATTTTTAAGGAAAACCTAAAAGAGTACTTCAAACAATAATATATTTCCCATATAATAACTCTGTACTAATCTAATCGCAAGATTCAACTTAATATATCAATATTTTGACGCGTTGAGCATTTTTAATAATTAGATTCCTTTCACACATATAAGTAACAATTTGTGTAGCATTTACTCTACAAACATGGACATTTGCACCCAAATTTAAAAAGCTACTCTAATAATTGCTTAAATGTTCATTATGACACGTTTATTATTATAATAGAATTTAAAACTTTCACTGTAGTAGCAACATTTTATCGCAGCTCATCTACACGGTACCTTCCAGCAAACGCTACCAGTCCTCTCTTTTAATACACAGATGGAAATTCCTATTTCAAATACAATGGGATTGCTGCTTTTCGTATATTTTTAAGCAAATGCTACAAGTGTATTTCAAACAATACAGATATATTTGCCATATTATAACTCTGCACTAGTCTAATCACAAGATTCAACTTAATATATCAGTTATTTGACGCTTAGAGCAATTTTAGTAATTAGATTCCTTTCACAGATATAAGTAATAATTAGTGTAGCATTTCCTCTACAAACATAGACATTCACACGCAAATTTAAAAACATACTCTAATAATGTGCTTAAATTTTCATTATAACACGTTTATTAGTATAATAGAATTAGGAATATTCACCTTTCATGCGTTGCTAAGACCCTCCCAACATCGACTATGGTAAGAAACAGCACGTACGTCTCGCAATAATCACGGCTCGCCAACCGAATCAACAACCAGAGATGACATGCGCAACTATCCATCTGCACAGAACCGTATCCAGCATGCAGAAGTTGGCAATGGAGGGCGACTAGCTGACGTCACGCAACATGGATGGTGTTTCGTATTTGTGTATTTACAGTGTATTTTAGCAATTATCGAGCTGTTTCATCGCTACAAGAGTGCATCCCTACATTGAAATTGTGGTGAGTGTTGTACTTTCTCTCATAAGTGTCTCTTTCAGTGCGTGATTTGTGTAATTCGCAGTATGCATGATAGTTAACCTCTCGCGCCAAGCAACCTCATTGGCGCCAAAGCCACGGGACCACGAGGAGACAGAAATACAGTGATATTTACTCAGGTAGGCCTTCCGCAGCGGTGCTAACACTCACGCTTGGGCGGCATGTCATCCTATACGTCTTGCAGTGACTTCGTGGTATCTGCCAACTCAAATATGAGAGATATCACGATTTTTCTGCAGACACCATATAGGTGCCATGTTTCTCCCGCTACCGGCAAGGGCCCCGCCCACCCCCCCTCATTGGTGTTTTTTCCTTGTAGAAACTATCTCCCGGCGCATGCGCACTACGCTCTTTTATTGCCAACCCACTTCTCGGGGACAAAATAGCCTTACATCGGGAAACTTTACCTACGTCATCGGCAGTGTCGTCTGCTAGCCCACCCTCTCGTTCGATATATCGATGAGCATCCGGATGCGTTCCTTCGTCATCGGCAGTGTCGTCTGCTCGGCCAACCTCTCGTTGGATATATCGATGACGATCCGGATGCGTTCCTTCGCGACAGCCTACTTGCGCGATGTCGATGAATAGTGTGTAGTAGTAGTCACGTCATGTTATATACAATCAGTAGATATATACTACTGTACTACTACTAGTAGTCACGTATATAGTTATAGTATATAGTTATAGTATATAGTTATAGTATATAGTTATAGTATATAGTTATAGTATATAGTTATAGTATATAGTTATAGTATATAGTTATAGTATATAGTCACGTATATAGTTATAGTATATAGTTATAGTATATAGTTATAGTATATAGTTATAGTATATAGTTATAGTATATAGTTATAGTATATAGTTATAGTATATAGTTATAGTATATAGTTATAGTATATAGTTATAGTATATAGTTATAGTATATAGTTATAGTATATAGTTATAGTATATAGTTATAGTATATAGTTATAGTATATAGTTATAGTATATAGTTATAGTATATAGTTATAGTATATAGTTATAGTATATGTTATAGTATATAGTTATAGTATATAGTTATAGTATATAGTTATAGTATATAGTTATAGTATATAGTTATAGTATATAGTTATAGTATATAGTTATAGTATATAGTTATAGTATATAGTTATAGTATATAGTTATAGTTATAGTTATAGTATATAGTTATAGTATATAGTTATAGTATATATTTATAGTATATATTTATAGTATATAGTTATAGTATATAGTTATAGTATATAGTTATAGTATATAGTTATAGTATATAGTTATAGTATATAGTTATAGTATATATTTATAGTATATAGTTATAGTATATAGTTATAATATATAGTTATAGTATATAGTTATAGTTATATTTATAGTTATATACTTAAAATAAGACAATTATAACAAAAGTAATGCAAACACTATAGCGTACGAGATACGTTATAATGTGAAGCATACGATTATAAGCTTTCTCACACGTTTAAACAAAGAATTTATAAATATCACAGAGTACTTCTTCTGTTACGGCTTCAAGCTAGCTTCTGACTTCATGTTCTAATCAATTTATCATTAATAGCGAGTAGAACTACTTGTAAATCACAAAGACTACACACACTGTTCCCAGTAACAGTACACCATTTTATGGCTTCTTTATCTGCTACGAGCTCTAGCTACAATACACAACAAAACAGTTGACATAAACAACAAAAGCACATCCTACTGCAGATATATTAACCTCAAACATGAACGCCAAGCGTCTGGACATAAGTAATTTCACAGAAATAAAGAATAATGTGTGTAGTACTTACTGTACAAACATGGACATTTGCACGCAGTTAAACCAGACTCTAATGATGCGCTTAAATGTTCATTACGACACGTTTATTTCCATTGAAATCCAAAGTTTCACTGTAGTATCAACATTTTATGGCAGCTCATCTACACGGTCGTCTCCGGCAATCGCGTCCTCTCCTCTGACCTGTAATAGACACATGAAAAGTACAAAATAATTAACTTGTTATTTCAAAAGCAATAACATTGAATTTATTTTCCTATATTTTTAAGGAAAACCTAAAAGAGTACTTCAAACAATAATATATTTCCCATATAATAACTCTGTACTAATCTAATCGCAAGATTCAACTTAATATATCAATATTTTGACGCGTTGAGCATTTTTAATAATTAGATTCCTTTCACACATATAAGTAACAATTTGTGTAGCATTTACTCTACAAACATGGACATTTGCACCCAAATTTAAAAAGCTACTCTAATAATTGCTTAAATGTTCATTATGACACGTTTATTATTATAATAGAATTTAAAACTTTCACTGTAGTAGCAACATTTTATCGCAGCTCATCTACACGGTAGCTTCCAGCAAACGCTACCAGTCCTCTCTTTTAATACACAGATGGAAATTCCTATTTCAAATACAATGGGATTGCTGCTTTTCGTATATTTTTAAGCAAATGCTACAAGTGTATTTCAAACAATACAGATATATTTGCCATATTATAACTCTGCACTAGTCTAATCACAAGATTCAACTTAATATATCAGTTATTTGACGCTTAGAGCAATTTTAGTAATTAGATTCCTTTCACAGATATAAGTAATAATTAGTGTAGCATTTCCTCTACAAACATAGACATTCACACGCAAATTTAAAAACATACTCTAATAATGTGCTTAAATTTTCATTATAACACGTTTATTAGTATAATAGAATTAGGAATATTCACCTTTCATGCGTTGCTAAGACCCTCCCAACATCGACTATGGTAAGAAACAGCACGTACGTCTCGCAATAATCACGGCTCGCCAACCGAATCAACAACCAGAGATGACATGCGCAACTATCCATCTGCACAGAACCGTATCCAGCATGCAGAAGTTGGCAATGGAGGGCGACTAGCTGACGTCACGCAACATGGATGGTGTTTCGTATTTGTGTATTTACAGTTTATTTTAGCAATTATCGAGCTGTTTCATCGCTACAAGAGTGCATCCCTACATTGAAATTGTGGTGAGTGTTGTACTTTCTCTCATAAGTGTCTCTTTCAGTGCGTGATTTGTGTAATTCGCAGTATGCATGATAGTTAACCTCTCGCGCCAAGCAACCTCATTGGCGCCAAAGCCACGGGACCACGAGGAGACAGAAATACAGTGATATTTACTCAGGTAGGCCTTCCGCAGCGGTGCTAACACTCACGCTTGGGCGGCATGTCATCCTATACGTCTTGCAGTGACTTCGTGGTATCTGCCAACTCAAATATGAGAGATATCACGATTTTTCTGCAGACACCATATAGGTGCCATGTTTCTCCCGCTACCGGCAAGGGCCCCGCCCACCCCCCCTCATTGGTGTTTTTTCCTTGTAGAAACTATCTCCCGGCGCATGCGCACTACGCTCTTTTATTGCCAACCCACTTCTCGGGGACAAAATAGCCTTACATCGGGAAACTTTACCTACGTCATCGGCAGTGTCGTCTGCTAGCCCACCCTCTCGTTCGATATATCGATGAGCATCCGGATGCGTTCCTTCGTCATCGGCAGTGTCGTCTGCTCGGCCAACCTCTCGTTGGATATATCGATGACGATCCGGATGCGTTCCTTCGCGACAGCCTACTTGCGCGATGTCGATGAATAGTGTGTAGTAGTAGTCACGTCATGTTATATACAATCAGTAGATATATACTACTGTACTACTACTAGTAGTCACGTATATAGTTATAGTATATAGTTATAGTATATAGTTATAGTATATAGTTATAGTATATAGTTATAGTATATAGTTATAGTATATAGTTATAGTATATAGTTATAGTATATAGTCACGTATATAGTTATAGTATATAGTTATAGTATATAGTTATAGTATATAGTTATAGTATATAGTTATAGTATATAGTTATAGTATATAGTTATAGTATATAGTTATAGTATATAGTTATAGTATATAGTTATAGTATATAGTTATAGTATATAGTTATAGTATATAGTTATAGTATATAGTTATAGTATATAGTTATAGTATATAGTTATAGTATATAGTTATAGTATATGTTATAGTATATAGTTATAGTATATAGTTATAGTATATAGTTATAGTATATAGTTATAGTATATAGTTATAGTATATAGTTATAGTATATAGTTATAGTATATAGTTATAGTATATAGTTATAGTATATAGTTATAGTTATAGTTATAGTATATAGTTATAGTATATAGTTATAGTATATATTTATAGTATATATTTATAGTATATAGTTATAGTATATAGTTATAGTATATAGTTATAGTATATAGTTATAGTATATAGTTATAGTATATAGTTATAGTATATATTTATAGTATATAGTTATAGTATATAGTTATAATATATAGTTATAGTATATAGTTATAGTTATATTTATAGTTATATACTTAAAATAAGACAATTATAACAAAAGTAATGCAAACACTATAGCGTACGAGATACGTTATAATGTGAAGCATACGATTATAAGCTTTCTCACACGTTTAAACAAAGAATTTATAAATATCACAGAGTACTTCTTCTGTTACGGCTTCAAGCTAGCTTCTGACTTCATGTTCTAATCAATTTATCATTAATAGCGAGTAGAACTACTTGTAAATCACAAAGACTACACACACTGTTCCCAGTAACAGTACACCATTTTATGGCTTCTTTATCTGCTACGAGCTCTAGCTACAATACACAACAAAACAGTTGACATAAACAACAAAAGCACATCCTACTGCAGATATATTAACCTCAAACATGAACGCCAAGCGTCTGGACATAAGTAATTTCACAGAAATAAAGAATAATGTGTGTAGTACTTACTGTACAAACATGGACATTTGCACGCAGTTAAACCAGACTCTAATGATGCGCTTAAATGTTCATTACGACACGTTTATTTCCATTGAAATCCAAAGTTTCACTGTAGTATCAACATTTTATGGCAGCTCATCTACACGGTCGTCTCCGGCAATCGCGTCCTCTCCTCTGACCTGTAATAGACACATGAAAAGTACAAAATAATTAACTTGTTATTTCAAAAGCAATAACATTGAATTTATTTTCCTATATTTTTAAGGAAAACCTAAAAGAGTACTTCAAACAATAATATATTTCCCATATAATAACTCTGTACTAATCTAATCGCAAGATTCAACTTAATATATCAATATTTTGACGCGTTGAGCATTTTTAATAATTAGATTCCTTTCACACATATAAGTAACAATTTGTGTAGCATTTACTCTACAAACATGGACATTTGCACCCAAATTTAAAAAGCTACTCTAATAATTGCTTAAATGTTCATTATGACACGTTTATTATTATAATAGAATTTAAAACTTTCACTGTAGTAGCAACATTTTATCGCAGCTCATCTACACGGTAGCTTCCAGCAAACGCTACCAGTCCTCTCTTTTAATACACAGATGGAAATTCCTATTTCAAATACAATGGGATTGCTGCTTTTCGTATATTTTTAAGCAAATGCTACAAGTGTATTTCAAACAATACAGATATATTTGCCATATTATAACTCTGCACTAGTCTAATCACAAGATTCAACTTAATATATCAGTTATTTGACGCTTAGAGCAATTTTAGTAATTAGATTCCTTTCACAGATATAAGTAATAATTAGTGTAGCATTTCCTCTACAAACATAGACATTCACACGCAAATTTAAAAACATACTCTAATAATGTGCTTAAATTTTCATTATAACACGTTTATTAGTATAATAGAATTAGGAATATTCACCTTTCATGCGTTGCTAAGACCCTCCCAACATCGACTATGGTAAGAAACAGCACGTACGTCTCGCAATAATCACGGCTCGCCAACCGAATCAACAACCAGAGATGACATGCGCAACTATCCATCTGCACAGAACCGTATCCAGCATGCAGAAGTTGGCAATGGAGGGCGACTAGCTGACGTCACGCAACATGGATGGTGTTTCGTATTTGTGTATTTACAGTTTATTTTAGCAATTATCGAGCTGTTTCATCGCTACAAGAGTGCATCCCTACATTGAAATTGTGGTGAGTGTTGTACTTTCTCTCATAAGTGTCTCTTTCAGTGCGTGATTTGTGTAATTCGCAGTATGCATGATAGTTAACCTCTCGCGCCAAGCAACCTCATTGGCGCCAAAGCCACGGGACCACGAGGAGACAGAAATACAGTGATATTTACTCAGGTAGGCCTTCCGCAGCGGTGCTAACACTCACGCTTGGGCGGCATGTCATCCTATACGTCTTGCAGTGACTTCGTGGTATCTGCCAACTCAAATATGAGAGATATCACGATTTTTCTGCAGACACCATATAGGTGCCATGTTTCTCCCGCTACCGGCAAGGGCCCCGCCCACCCCCCCTCATTGGTGTTTTTTCCTTGTAGAAACTATCTCCCGGCGCATGCGCACTACGCTCTTTTATTGCCAACCCACTTCTCGGGGACAAAATAGCCTTACATCGGGAAACTTTACCTACGTCATCGGCAGTGTCGTCTGCTAGCCCACCCTCTCGTTCGATATATCGATGAGCATCCGGATGCGTTCCTTCGTCATCGGCAGTGTCGTCTGCTCGGCCAACCTCTCGTTGGATATATCGATGACGATCCGGATGCGTTCCTTCGCGACAGCCTACTTGCGCGATGTCGATGAATAGTGTGTAGTAGTAGTCACGTCATGTTATATACAATCAGTAGATATATACTACTGTACTACTACTAGTAGTCACGTATATAGTTATAGTATATAGTTATAGTATATAGTTATAGTATATAGTTATAGTATATAGTTATAGTATATAGTTATAGTATATAGTTATAGTATATAGTCACGTATATAGTTATAGTATATAGTTATAGTATATAGTTATAGTATATAGTTATAGTATATAGTTATAGTATATAGTTATAGTATATAGTTATAGTATATAGTTATAGTATATAGTTATAGTATATAGTTATAGTATATAGTTATAGTATATAGTTATAGTATATAGTTATAGTATATAGTTATAGTATATAGTTATAGTATATAGTTATAGTATATAGTTATAGTATATAGTTATAGTATATAGTTATAGTATATGTTATAGTATATAGTTATAGTATATAGTTATAGTATATAGTTATAGTATATAGTTATAGTATATAGTTATAGTATATAGTTATAGTATATAGTTATAGTATATAGTTATAGTATATAGTTATAGTATATAGTTATAGTTATAGTTATAGTATATAGTTATAGTATATAGTTATAGTATATATTTATAGTATATATTTATAGTATATAGTTATAGTATATAGTTATAGTATATAGTTATAGTATATAGTTATAGTATATAGTTATAGTATATAGTTATAGTATATATTTATAGTATATAGTTATAGTATATAGTTATAATATATAGTTATAGTATATAGTTATAGTTATATTTATAGTTATATACTTAAAATAAGACAATTATAACAAAAGTAATGCAAACACTATAGCGTACGAGATACGTTATAATGTGAAGCATACGATTATAAGCTTTCTCACACGTTTAAACAAAGAATTTATAAATATCACAGAGTACTTCTTCTGTTACGGCTTCAAGCTAGCTTCTGACTTCATGTTCTAATCAATTTATCATTAATAGCGAGTAGAACTACTTGTAAATCACAAAGACTACACACACTGTTCCCAGTAACAGTAAACCATTTTATGGCTTCTTTATCTGCTACGAGCTCTAGCTACAATACACAACAAAACAGTTGACATAAACAACAAAAGCACATCCTACTGCAGATATATTAACCTCAAACATGAACGCCAAGCGTCTGGACATAAGTAATTTCACAGAAATAAAGAATAATGTGTGTAGTACTTACTGTACAAACATGGACATTTGCACGCAGTTAAACCAGACTCTAATGATGCGCTTAAATGTTCATTACGACACGTTTATTTCCATTGAAATCCAAAGTTTCACTGTAGTATCAACATTTTATGGCAGCTCATCTACACGGTCGTCTCCGGCAATCGCGTCCTCTCCTCTGACCTGTAATAGACACATGAAAAGTACAAAATAATTAACTTGTTATTTCAAAAGCAATAACATTGAATTTATTTTCCTATATTTTTAAGGAAAACCTAAAAGAGTACTTCAAACAATAATATATTTCCCATATAATAACTCTGTACTAATCTAATCGCAAGATTCAACTTAATATATCAATATTTTGACGCGTTGAGCATTTTTAATAATTAGATTCCTTTCACACATATAAGTAACAATTTGTGTAGCATTTACTCTACAAACATGGACATTTGCACCCAAATTTAAAAAGCTACTCTAATAATTGCTTAAATGTTCATTATGACACGTTTATTATTATAATAGAATTTAAAACTTTCACTGTAGTAGCAACATTTTATCGCAGCTCATCTACACGGTACCTTCCAGCAAACGCTACCAGTCCTCTCTTTTAATACACAGATGGAAATTCCTATTTCAAATACAATGGGATTGCTGCTTTTCGTATATTTTTAAGCAAATGCTACAAGTGTATTTCAAACAATACAGATATATTTGCCATATTATAACTCTGCACTAGTCTAATCACAAGATTCAACTTAATATATCAGTTATTTGACGCTTAGAGCAATTTTAGTAATTAGATTCCTTTCACAGATATAAGTAATAATTAGTGTAGCATTTCCTCTACAAACATAGACATTCACACGCAAATTTAAAAACATACTCTAATAATGTGCTTAAATTTTCATTATAACACGTTTATTAGTATAATAGAATTAGGAATATTCACCTTTCATGCGTTGCTAAGACCCTCCCAACATCGACTATGGTAAGAAACAGCACGTACGTCTCGCAATAATCACGGCTCGCCAACCGAATCAACAACCAGAGATGACATGCGCAACTATCCATCTGCACAGAACCGTATCCAGCATGCAGAAGTTGGCAATGGAGGGCGACTAGCTGACGTCACGCAACATGGATGGTGTTTCGTATTTGTGTATTTACAGTGTATTTTAGCAATTATCGAGCTGTTTCATCGCTACAAGAGTGCATCCCTACATTGAAATTGTGGTGAGTGTTGTACTTTCTCTCATAAGTGTCTCTTTCAGTGCGTGATTTGTGTAATTCGCAGTATGCATGATAGTTAACCTCTCGCGCCAAGCAACCTCATTGGCGCCAAAGCCACGGGACCACGAGGAGACAGAAATACAGTGATATTTACTCAGGTAGGCCTTCCGCAGCGGTGCTAACACTCACGCTTGGGCGGCATGTCATCCTATACGTCTTGCAGTGACTTCGTGGTATCTGCCAACTCAAATATGAGAGATATCACGATTTTTCTGCAGACACCATATAGGTGCCATGTTTCTCCCGCTACCGGCAAGGGCCCCGCCCACCCCCCCTCATTGGTGTTTTTTCCTTGTAGAAACTATCTCCCGGCGCATGCGCACTACGCTCTTTTATTGCCAACCCACTTCTCGGGGACAAAATAGCCTTACATCGGGAAACTTTACCTACGTCATCGGCAGTGTCGTCTGCTAGCCCACCCTCTCGTTCGATATATCGATGAGCATCCGGATGCGTTCCTTCGTCATCGGCAGTGTCGTCTGCTCGGCCAACCTCTCGTTGGATATATCGATGACGATCCGGATGCGTTCCTTCGCGACAGCCTACTTGCGCGATGTCGATGAATAGTGTGTAGTAGTAGTCACGTCATGTTATATACAATCAGTAGATATATACTACTGTACTACTACTAGTAGTCACGTATATAGTTATAGTATATAGTTATAGTATATAGTTATAGTATATAGTTATAGTATATAGTTATAGTATATAGTTATAGTATATAGTTATAGTATATAGTTATAGTATATAGTCACGTATATAGTTATAGTATATAGTTATAGTATATAGTTATAGTATATAGTTATAGTATATAGTTATAGTATATAGTTATAGTATATAGTTATAGTATATAGTTATAGTATATAGTTATAGTATATAGTTATAGTATATAGTTATAGTATATAGTTATAGTATATAGTTATAGTATATAGTTATAGTATATAGTTATAGTATATAGTTATAGTATATAGTTATAGTATATAGTTATAGTATATAGTTATAGTATATGTTATAGTATATAGTTATAGTATATAGTTATAGTATATAGTTATAGTATATAGTTATAGTATATAGTATATAGTATATAGTTATAGTATATGTTATAGTATATGTTATAGTATATAGTTATAGTATATAGTTATAGTATATAGTTATAGTATATAGTTATAGTATATAGTTATAGTATATAGTTATAGTATATAGTTATAGTATATAGTTATAGTATATAGTTATAGTATATAGTTATAGTATATAGTTATAGTATATAGTTATAGTATATAGTTATAGTATATAGTTATAGTATATGTTATAGTATATAGTTATTATAGTTATAGTTGTAGTTATAGTTATATTTATAGTTATATACTTAAAATAAGACAATTATAACAAAAGAAATGCAAACACTATAGCGTACGAGATACGTTATAATGTGAAGCATACGATTATAAGCTTTCTCACACGTTTAAACAAAGAATTTATAAATATCACAGAGTACTTCTTCTGTTACGGCTTCAAGCTAGCTTCTGACTTCATGTTCTAATCAATTTATCATTAATAGCGAGTAGAACTACTTGTAAATCACAAAGACTACACACACTGTTCCCAGTAACAGTACACCATTTTATGGCTTCTTTATCTGCTACGAGCTCTAGCTACAATACACAACAAAACAGTTGACATAAACAACAAAAGAACATCCTACTGCAGATATATTAACCTCAAATATGAACGCCAAGCGTCTGGACATAAGTAATTTCACAGAAATAAAGAATAATGTGTGTAGTACTTACTCTACAAACATGGACATTTGCACGCAGTTAAACCAGACTCTAATGATGCGCTTAAATGTTCATTACGACACGTTTATTTCCATTGAAATCCAAAGTTTCACTGTAGTATCAACATTTTATGGCAGCTCATCTACACGGTCGTCTCCGGCAATCGCGTCCTCTCCTCTGACCTGTAATAGACACATGAAAAGTACAAAATAATTAACTTGTTATTTCAAAAGCAATAACATTGAATTTATTTTCCTATATTTTTAAGGAAAACCTAAAAGAGTACTTCAAACAATAATATATTTCCCATATAATAACTCTGTACTAATCTAATCGCAAGATTCAACTTAATATATCAATATTTTGACGCGTTGAGCATTTTTAATAATTAGATTCCTTTCACACATATAAGTAACAATTTGTGTAGCATTTACTCTACAAACATGGACATTTGCACCCAAATTTAAAAAGCTACTCTAATAATTGCTTAAATGTTCATTATGACACGTTTATTATTATAATAGAATTTAAAACTTTCACTGTAGTAGCAACATTTTATCGCAGCTCATCTACACGGTAGCTTCCAGCAAACGCTACCAGTCCTCTCTTTTAATACACAGATGGAAATTCCTATTTCAAATACAATGGGATTGCTGCTTTTCGTATATTTTTAAGCAAATGCTACAAGTGTATTTCAAACAATACAGATATATTTGCCATATTATAACTCTGCACTAGTCTAATCACAAGATTCAACTTAATATATCAGTTATTTGACGCTTAGAGCAATTTTAGTAATTAGATTCCTTTCACAGATATAAGTAATAATTAGTGTAGCATTTCCTCTACAAACATAGACATTCACACGCAAATTTAAAAACATACTCTAATAATGTGCTTAAATTTTCATTATAACACGTTTATTAGTATAATAGAATTAGGAATATTCACCTTTCATGCGTTGCTAAGACCCTCCCAACATCGACTATGGTAAGAAACAGCACGTACGTCTCGCAATAATCACGGCTCGCCAACCGAATCAACAACCAGAGATGACATGCGCAACTATCCATCTGCACAGAACCGTATCCAGCATGCAGAAGTTGGCAATGGAGGGCGACTAGCTGACGTCACGCAACATGGATGGTGTTTCGTATTTGTGTATTTACAGTGTATTTTAGCAATTATCGAGCTGTTTCATCGCTACAAGAGTGCATCCCTACATTGAAATTGCGGTGAGTGTTGTACTTTCTCTCATAAGTGTCTCTTTCAGTGCGTGATTTGTGTAATTCGCAGTATGCATGATAGTTAACCTCTCGCGCCAAGCAACCTCATTGGCGCCAAAGCCACGGGACCACGAGGAGACAGAAATACAGTGATATTTACTCAGGTAGGCCTTCCGCAGCGGTGCTAACACTCACGCTTGGGCGGCATGTCATCCTATACGTCTTGCAGTGACTTCATGGTATCTGCCAACTCAAATATGAGAGATATCACGATTTTTCTGCAGACACCATATAGGTGCCATGTTTCTCCCGCTACCGGCAAGGGCCCCGCCCACCCGCCCTCATTGGTGTTTTTCCCTCGTAGAAACTATCTCCCGGCGCATGCGCACTACGCTCTTTTATTGCCAACCCACTTCTCGGGGACAAAATAGCCTTACATCGGGAAACTTTACCTACGTCATCGGCAGTGTCGTCTGCTAGCCCACCCTCTCGTTCGATATATCGATGAGCAACCGGATGCGTTCCTTCGTCATCGGCAGTGTCGTCTGCTAGGCCAACATCTCGTTGGATATATCGATGACGATCCGGATGCGCTCCTTCGCGACAGCCTACTTGCGCGATGTCGATGAATAGTGTGTAGTAGTAGTCACGTCATGTTATATACAATCAGTAGATATATAGTACTGTACTACTACTAGTAGTCACGTATATAGTTATAGTATATAGTTATAGTATATAGTTATAGTATATAGTTATAGTATATAGTTATAGTATATAGTTATAGTATATAGTTATAGTATATAGTTATAGTATATAGTTATAGTATATAGTTATAGTATATAGTTATAGTATATAGTTATAGTATATAGTTATAGTATATAGTTATAGTATATAGTTATAGTATATAGTTATAGTATATAGTTATAGTATATAGTTATAGTATATGTTATAGTATATAGTTATAGTATATAGTTATAGTATATAGTTATAGTATATGTTATAGTATATAGTTATAGTATATAGTTATAGTATATAGTTATAGTATATGTTATAGTATATAGTTATAGTATATAGTTATAGTATATAGTTATAGTATATAGTTATAGTATATAGTTATAGTATATAGTTATAGTATATAGTTATAGTATATAGTTATAGTATATAGTTATAGTATATAGTTATAGTATATAGTTATAGTATATAGTTATAGTATATAGTTATAGTATATAGTTATAGTATATAGTTATAGTATATAGTTATAGTATATAGTTATAGTATATGTTATAGTATATAGTTATAGTATATAGTTATAGTATATAGTTATAGTATATGTTATAGTATATAGTTATAGTATATAGTTATAGTATATAGTTATAGTATATAGTTATAGTATATAGTTATAGTATATAGTTATAGTTATAGTATATAGTTATAGTATATAGTTATAGTATATAGTTATAGTATATAGTTATAGTATATAGTTATAGTATATAGTTATAGTATATAGTTATAGTATATAGTTATAGTATATAGTTATAGTATATAGTTATAGTATATAGTTATAGTATATAGTTATAGTATATAGTTATAGTATATAGTTATAGTATATAGTTATAGTATATAGTTATAGTATATGTTATAGTATATAGTTATAGTATATAGTTATAGTATATAGTTATAGTATATAGTTATAGTATATAGTTATAGTATATAGTTATAGTATATAGTTATAGTATATAGTTATAGTATATAGTTATAGTATATAGTTATAGTATATGTTATAGTATATAGTAGTATGTTATAGTACATAGTTATTATAGTTATAGTTGTAGTTATAGTTATATTTATAGTTATATACTTAAAATAAGACAATTATAACAAAAGTAATGCAAACACTATAGCGTACGAGATACGTTATAATGTGAAGCATACGATTATAAGCTTTCTCACACGTTTAAACAAAGAATTTATAAATATCACAGAGTACTTCTTCTGTTACGGCTTCAAGCTAGCTTCTGACTTCATGTTCTAATCAATTTATCATTAATAGCGAGTAGAACTACTTGTAAATCACAAAGACTACACACACTGTTCCCAGTAACAGTACACCATTTTATGGCTTCTTTATCTGCTACGAGCTCTAGCTACAATACACAACAAAACAGTTGACATAAACAACAAAAGCACATCCTACTGCAGATATATTAACCTCAAATATGAACGCCAAGCGTCTGGACATAAGTAATTTCACAGAAATAAGGAATAATGTGTGTAGTACTTACTGTACAAACATGGACATTTGCACGCAGTTAAACCAGACTCTAATGATGCGCTTAAATGTTCATTACGACACGTTTATTTCCATTGAAATCCAAAGTTTCACTGTAGTATCAACATTTTATGGCAGCTCATCTACACGGTCGTCTCCGGCAATCGCGTCCTCTCCTCTGACCTGTAATAGACACATGAAAAGTACAAAATAATTAACTTGTTATTTCAAAAGCAATAACATTGAATTTATTTTCCTATATTTTTAAGGAAAACCTAAAAGAGTACTTCAAACAATAATATATTTCCCATATAATAACTCTGTACTAATCTAATCGCAAGATTCAACTTAATATATCAATATTTTGACGCGTTGAGCATTTTTAATAATTAGATTCCTTTCACACATATAAGTAACAATTTGTGTAGCATTTACTCTACAAACATGGACATTTGCACCCAAATTTAAAAAGCTACTCTAATAATTGCTTAAATGTTCATTATGACACGTTTATTATTATAATAGAATTTAAAACTTTCACTGTGGTAGCAACATTTTATCGCAGCTCATCTACACGGTAGCTTCCAGCAAACGCTACCAGTCCTCTCTTTTAATACACAGATGGAAATTCCTATTTCAAATACAATGGGATTGCTGCTTTTCGTATATTTTTAAGCAAATGCTACAAGTGTATTTCAAACAATACAGATATATTTGCCATATTATAACTCTGCACTAGTCTAATCACAAGATTCCACTTAATATATCAGTTATTTGACGCTTAGAGCAATTTTAGTAATTAGATTCCTTTCACAGATATAAGTAATAATTAGTGTAGCATTTCCTCTACAAACATAGACATTCACACGCAAATTTAAAAACATACTCTAATAATGTGCTTAAATTTTCATTATAACACGTTTATTATTATAATAGAATTAGGAATATTCACCTTTCATGCGTTGCTAAGACCCTCCCAACATCGACTATGGTAAGAAACAGCACGTACGTCTCGCAATAATCACGGCTCGCCAACCGAATCAACAACCAGAGATGACATGCGCAACTATCCATCTGCACAGAACCGTATCCAGCATGCAGAAGTTGGCAATGGAGGGCGACTAGCTGACGTCACGCAACATGGATGGTGTTTCGTATTTGTGTATTTACAGTGTATTTTAGCAATTATCGAGCTGTTTCATCGCTACAAGAGTGCATCCCTACATTGAAATTGCGGTGAGTGTTGTACTTTCTCTCATAAGTGTCTCTTTCAGTGCGTGATTTGTGTAATTCGCAGTGTGCATGATAGTTAACCTCTCGCGCCAAGCAACCTCATTGGCGCCAAAGCCACGGGACCACGAGGCGACAGAAATACAGTGATATTTACTCAGGTAGGCCTTCCGCAGCGGTGCTAACACTCACGCTTGGGCGGCATGTCATCCTATACGTCTTGCAGTGACTTCGTGGTATCTGCCAACTCAAATATGAGAGATATCACGATTTTTCTGCAGACACCATATAGGTGCCATGTTTCTCCCGCTACCGGCAAGGGCCCCGCCCACCCCCCCTCATTGGTGTTTTTTCCTTGTAGAAACTATCTCCCGGCGCATGCGCACTACGCTCTTTTATTGCCAACCCACTTCTCGGGGACAAAATAGCCTTACATCGGGAAACTTTACCTACGTCATCGGCAGTGTCGTCTGCTAGCCCACCCTCTCGTTCGATATATCGATGAGCATCCGGATGCGTTCCTTCGTCATCGGCAGTGTCGTCTGCTCGGCCAACCTCTCGTTGGATATATCGATGACGATCCGGATGCGCTCCTTCGCGACAGCCTACTTGCGTGATGTCGATGAATAGTGTGTAGTAGTAGTCGTCACGTCATGTTATATACAATCAGTAGATATATAGTACTGTACTACTACTAGTAGTCACGTATATAGTTATAGTATATAGTTATAGTATATAGTTATAGTATATAGTTATAGTATATAGTTATAGTATATAGTTATAGTATATAGTTATAGTATATAGTTATAGTATATAGTTATAGTATATAGTTATAGTATATAGTTATAGTATATAGTTATAGTATATAGTTATAGTATATAGTTATAGTATATAGTTATAGTATATAGTTATAGTATATAGTTATAGTATATAGTTATAGTATATAGTTATAGTATATAGTTATAGTATATAGTTATAGTATATAGTTATAGTATATAGTTATAGTATATAGTTATAGTATATAGTTATAGTATATAGTTATAGTATATAGTTATAGTATATAGTTATAGTATATAGTTATAGTATATAGTTATAGTATATAGTTATAGTATATAGTTATAGTATATAGTTATAGTATATAGTTATAGTATATAGTTATAGTATATAGTTATAGTATATAGTTATAGTATATAGTTATAGTATATAGTTATAGTATATAGTTATAGTATATAGTTATAGTTTATAGTTATAGTATATAGTTATAGTATATAGTTATAGTATATAGTATATAGTTATAGTATATAGTTATAGTATATAGTTATAGTATATAGTTATAGTATATAGTTATAGTATATAGTTATAGTATATAGTTATAGTATATAGTTATAGTATATAGTTATAGTATATAGTTATAGTATATAGTTATAGTATATAGTAATAGTATATAGTTATAGTATATAGTTATAGTTTATAGTTATAGTATATAGTTATAGTATATAGTTATAGTATATAGTTATAATATATAGTAGTATGTTATAGTATATAGTTATAGTATATAGTTATAGTATATAGTTATAGTATATAGTTATAGTATATAGTATATAGTTATAGTATATAGTTATAGTATATAGTTATAGTATATAGTTATAGTATATAGTTATAGTATATAGTTATAGTATATAGTATATAGTTATAGTATATAGTTATAGTATATAGTTATAGTATATAGTATATAGTTATAGTATATAGTTATAGTATATAGTTATAGTATATAGTTATAGTATATAGTATATAGTTATAGTATATAGTTATAGTATATAGTTATAGTATATAGTTATAGTATATAGTTATAGTATATAGTTATAGTATATAGTTATAGTATATAGTTATAGTATATAGTTATAGTTTATAGTTATAGTATATAGTTATAGTATATAGTATATAGTTATAGTATATAGTTATAGTATATAGTTATAGTATATAGTTATAGTATATAGTTATAGTATATAGTTATAGTATATAGTTATAGTATATAGTTATAGTATATAGTTATAGTATATAGTTATAGTATATAGTTGTAGTATATAGTTATAGTATATAGTTATAGTATATAGTTATAGTTATAGTTATAGTTATAGTATATAGTTATAGTATATGGTTATAGTATATAGTTATAGTATATAGTTATAGTATATAGTTATTATAGTTATAGTTGTAGTTATAGTTATATTTATAGTTATATACTTAAAATAAGACAATTATAACAAAAGTAATGCAAACACTATAGCGTACGAGATACGTTATAATGTGAAGCATACGATTATAAGCTTTCTCACACGTTTAAACAAAGAATTTATAAATATCACAGAGTACTTCTTCTGTTACGGCTTCAAGCTAGCTTCTGACTTCATGTTCTAAACAATTTATCATTAATAGCGAGTAGAACTACTTGTAAATCACAAAGACTACACACACTGTTCCCAGTAACAGTACACCATTTTATGGCTTCTTTATCTGCTACGAGCTCTAGCTACAATACACAACAAAACAGTTGACATAAACAACAAAAGCACATCCTACTGCAGATATATTAACCTCAAATATGAACGCCAAGCGTCTGGACATAAGTAATTTCACAGAAATAAAGAATAATGTGTGTAGTACTTACTGTACAAACATGGACATTTGCACGCAGTTAAACCAGACTCTAATGATGCGCTTAAATGTTCATTACGACACGTTTATTTCCATTGAAATCCAAAGTTTCACTGTGGTATCAACATTTTATGGCAGCTCATCTACACGGTCGTCTCCGGCAATCGCGTCCTCTCCTCTGACCTGTAATAGACACATGAAAAGTACAAAATAATTAACTTGTTATTTCAAAAGCAATAACATTGAATTTATTTTCCTATATTTTTAAGGAAAACCTAAAAGAGTACTTCAAACAATAATATATTTCCCATATAATAACTCTGTACTAATCTAATCGCAAGATTCAACTTAATATATCAATATTTTGACGCGTTGAGCATTTTTAATAATTAGATTCCTTTCACACATATAAGTAACAATTTGTGTAGCATTTACTCTACAAACATGGACATTTGCACCCAAATTTAAAAAGCTACTCTAATAATTGCTTAAATGTTCATTATGACACGTTTATTATTATAATAGAATTTAAAACTTTCACTGTAGTAGCAACATTTTATCGCAGCTCATCTACACGGTAGCTTCCAGCAAACGCTACCAGTCCTCTCTTTTAATACACAGATGGAAATTCCTATTTCAAATACAATGGGATTGCTGCTTTTCGTATATTTTTAAGCAAATGCTACAAGTGTATTTCAAACAATACAGATATATTTGCCATATTATAACTCTGCACTAGTCTAATCACAAGATTCAACTTAATATATCAGTTATTTGACGCTTAGAGCAATTTTAGTAATTAGATTCCTTTCACAGATATAAGTAATAATTAGTGTAGCATTTCCTCTACAAACATAGACATTCACACGCAAATTTAAAAACATACTCTAATAATGTGCTTAAATTTTCATTATAACACGTTTATTATTATAATAGAATTAGGAATATTCACCTTTCATGCGTTGCTAAGACCCTCCCAACATCGACTATGGTAAGAAACAGCACGTACGTCTCGCAATAATCACGGCTCGCCAACCGAATCAACAACCAGAGATGACATGCGCAACTATCCATCTGCACAGAACCGTATCCAGCATGCAGAAGTTGGCAATGGAGGGCGACTAGCTGACGTCACGCAACATGGATGGTGTTTCGTATTTGTGTATTTACAGTGTATTTTAGCAATTATCGAGCTGTTTCATCGCTACAAGAGTGCATCCCTACATTGAAATTGCGGTGAGTGTTGTACTTTCTCTCATAAGTGTCTCTTTCAGTGCGTGATTTGTGTAATTCGCAGTGTGCATGATAGTTAACCTCTCGCGCCAAGCAACCTCATTGGCGCCAAAGCCACGGGACCACGAGGCGACAGAAATACAGTGATATTTACTCAGGTAGGCCTTCCGCAGCGGTGCTAACACTCACGCTTGGGCGGCATGTCATCCTATACGTCTTGCAGTGACTTCGTGGTATCTGCCAACTCAAATATGAGAGATATCACGATTTTTCTGCAGACACCATATAGGTGCCATGTTTCTCCCGCTACCGGCAAGGGCCCCGCCCACCCCCCCTCATTGGTGTTTTTTCCTTGTAGAAACTATCTCCCGGCGCATGCGCACTACGCTCTTTTATTGCCAACCCACTTCTCGGGGACAAAATAGCCTTACATCGGGAAACTTTACCTACGTCATCGGCAGTGTCGTCTGCTAGCCCACCCTCTCGTTCGATATATCGATGAGCATCCGGATGCGTTCCTTCGTCATCGGCAGTGTCGTCTGCTCGGCCAACCTCTCGTTGGATATATCGATGACGATCCGGATGCGCTCCTTCGCGACAGCCTACTTGCGTGATGTCGATGAATAGTGTGTAGTAGTAGTCGTCACGTCATGTTATATACAATCAGTAGATATATAGTACTGTACTACTACTAGTAGTCACGTATATAGTTATAGTATATAGTTATAGTATATAGTTATAGTATATAGTTATAGTATATAGTTATAGTATATAGTTATAGTATATAGTTATAGTATATAGTTATAGTATATAGTTATAGTATATAGTTATAGTATATAGTTATAGTATATAGTTATAGTATATAGTTATAGTATATAGTTATAGTATATAGTTATAGTATATAGTTATAGTATATAGTTATAGTATATAGTTATAGTATATAGTTATAGTATATAGTTATAGTATATAGTTATAGTATATAGTTATAGTATATAGTTATAGTATATAGTTATAGTATATAGTTATAGTATATAGTTATAGTATATAGTTATAGTATATAGTTATAGTATATAGTTATAGTATATAGTTATAGTATATAGTTATAGTATATAGTTATAGTATATAGTTATAGTATATAGTTATAGTATATAGTTATAGTATATAGTTATAGTATATAGTTATAGTATATAGTTATAGTTTATAGTTATAGTATATAGTTATAGTATATAGTTATAGTATATAGTATATAGTTATAGTATATAGTTATAGTATATAGTTATAGTATATAGTTATAGTATATAGTTATAGTATATAGTTATAGTATATAGTTATAGTTTATAGTTATAGTATATAGTTATAGTATATAGTTATAGTATATAGTTATAGTATATAGTATGTATGTTATAGTATATAGTTATAGTATATAGTTATAGTATATAGTTATAGTATATAGTTATAGTATATAGTATATAGTTATAGTATATAGTTATAGTATATAGTTATAGTATATAGTTATAGTATATAGTTATAGTATATGGTTATAGTATATAGTTATAGTATATAGTTATAGTATATAGTTATTATAGTTATAGTTGTAGTTATAGTTATATTTATAGTTATATACTTAAAATAAGACAATTATAACAAAAGTAATGCAAACACTATAGCGTACGAGATACGTTATAATGTGAAGCATACGATTATAAGCTTTCTCACACGTTTAAACAAAGAATTTATAAATATCACAGAGTACTTCTTCTGTTACGGCTTCAAGCTAGCTTCTGACTTCATGTTCTAATCAATTTATCATTAATAGCGAGTAGAACTACTTGTAAATCACAAAGACTACACACACTGTTCCCAGTAACAGTACACCATTTTATGGCTTCTTTATCTGCTACGAGCTCTAGCTACAATACACAACAAAACAGTTGACATAAACAACAAAAGCACATCCTACTGCAGATATATTAACCTCAAACATGAACGCCAAGCGTCTGGACATAAGTAATTTCACAGAAATAAAGAATAATGTGTGTAGTACTTACTGTACAAACATGGACATTTGCACGCAGTTAAACCAGACTCTAATGATGCGCTTAAATGTTCATTACGACACGTTTATTTCCATTGAAATCCAAAGTTTCACTGTGGTATCAACATTTTATGGCAGCTCATCTACACGGTCGTCTCCGGCAATCGCGTCCTCTCCTCTGACCTGTAATAGACACATGAAAAGTACAAAATAATTAACTTGTTATTTCAAAAGCAATAACATTGAATTTATTTTCCTATATTTTTAAGGAAAACCTAAAAGAGTACTTCAAACAATAATATATTTCCCATATAATAACTCTGTACTAATCTAATCGCAAGATTCAACTTAATATATCAATATTTTGACGCGTTGAGCATTTTTAATAATTAGATTCCTTTCACACATATAAGTAACAATTTGTGTAGCATTTACTCTACAAACATGGACATTTGCACCCAAATTTAAAAAGCTACTCTAATAATTGCTTAAATGTTCATTATGACACGTTTATTATTATAATAGAATTTAAAACTTTCACTGTAGTAGCAACATTTTATCGCAGCTCATCTACACGGTAGCTTCCAGCAAACGCTACCAGTCCTCTCTTTTAATACACAGATGGAAATTCCTATTTCAAATACAATGGGATTGCTGCTTTTCGTATATTTTTAAGCAAATGCTACAAGTGTATTTCAAACAATACAGATATATTTGCCATATTATAACTCTGCACTAGTCTAATCACAAGATTCAACTTAATATATCAGTTATTTGACGCTTAGAGCAATTTTAGTAATTAGATTCCTTTCACAGATATAAGTAATAATTAGTGTAGCATTTCCTCTACAAACATAGACATTCACACGCAAATTTAAAAACATACTCTAATAATGTGCTTAAATTTTCATTATAACACGTTTATTAGTATAATAGAATTAGGAATATTCACCTTTCATGCGTTGCTAAGACCCTCCCAACATCGACTATGGTAAGAAACAGCACGTACGTCTCGCAATAATCACGGCTCGCCAACCGAATCAACAACCAGAGATGACATGCGCAACTATCCATCTGCACAGAACCGTATCCAGCATGCAGAAGTTGGCAATGGAGGGCGACTAGCTGACGTCACGCAACATGGATGGTGTTTCGTATTTGTGTATTTACAGTTTATTTTAGCAATTATCGAGCTGTTTCATCGCTACAAGAGTGCATCCCTACATTGAAATTGTGGTGAGTGTTGTACTTTCTCTCATAAGTGTCTCTTTCAGTGCGTGATTTGTGTAATTCGCAGTATGCATGATAGTTAACCTCTCGCGCCAAGCAACCTCATTGGCGCCAAAGCCACGGGACCACGAGGAGACAGAAATACAGTGATATTTACTCAGGTAGGCCTTCCGCAGCGGTGCTAACACTCACGCTTGGGCGGCATGTCATCCTATACGTCTTGCAGTGACTTCGTGGTATCTGCCAACTCAAATATGAGAGATATCACGATTTTTCTGCAGACACCATATAGGTGCCATGTTTCTCCCGCTACCGGCAAGGGCCCCGCCCACCCCCCCTCATTGGTGTTTTTTCCTTGTAGAAACTATCTCCCGGCGCATGCGCACTACGCTCTTTTATTGCCAACCCACTTCTCGGGGACAAAATAGCCTTACATCGGGAAACTTTACCTACGTCATCGGCAGTGTCGTCTGCTAGCCCACCCTCTCGTTCGATATATCGATGAGCATCCGGATGCGTTCCTTCGTCATCGGCAGTGTCGTCTGCTCGGCCAACCTCTCGTTGGATATATCGATGACGATCCGGATGCGTTCCTTCGCGACAGCCTACTTGCGCGATGTCGATGAATAGTGTGTAGTAGTAGTCACGTCATGTTATATACAATCAGTAGATATATACTACTGTACTACTACTAGTAGTCACGTATATAGTTATAGTATATAGTTATAGTATATAGTTATAGTATATAGTTATAGTATATAGTTATAGTATATAGTTATAGTATATAGTTATAGTATATAGTTATAGTATATAGTCACGTATATAGTTATAGTATATAGTTATAGTATATAGTTATAGTATATAGTTATAGTATATAGTTATAGTATATAGTTATAGTATATAGTTATAGTATATAGTTATAGTATATAGTTATAGTATATAGTTATAGTATATAGTTATAGTATATAGTTATAGTATATAGTTATAGTATATAGTTATAGTATATAGTTATAGTATATAGTTATAGTATATAGTTATAGTATATGTTATAGTATATAGTTATAGTATATAGTTATAGTATATAGTTATAGTATATAGTTATAGTATATAGTTATAGTATATAGTTATAGTATATAGTTATAGTATATAGTTATAGTATATAGTTATAGTATATAGTTATAGTTATAGTTATAGTATATAGTTATAGTATATAGTTATAGTATATATTTATAGTATATATTTATAGTATATAGTTATAGTATATAGTTATAGTATATAGTTATAGTATATAGTTATAGTATATAGTTATAGTATATAGTTATAGTATATATTTATAGTATATAGTTATAGTATATAGTTATAATATATAGTTATAGTATATAGTTATAGTTATATTTATAGTTATATACTTAAAATAAGACAATTATAACAAAAGTAATGCAAACACTATAGCGTACGAGATACGTTATAATGTGAAGCATACGATTATAAGCTTTCTCACACGTTTAAACAAAGAATTTATAAATATCACAGAGTACTTCTTCTGTTACGGCTTCAAGCTAGCTTCTGACTTCATGTTCTAATCAATTTATCATTAATAGCGAGTAGAACTACTTGTAAATCACAAAGACTACACACACTGTTCCCAGTAACAGTACACCATTTTATGGCTTCTTTATCTGCTACGAGCTCTAGCTACAATACACAACAAAACAGTTGACATAAACAACAAAAGCACATCCTACTGCAGATATATTAACCTCAAACATGAACGCCAAGCGTCTGGACATAAGTAATTTCACAGAAATAAAGAATAATGTGTGTAGTACTTACTGTACAAACATGGACATTTGCACGCAGTTAAACCAGACTCTAATGATGCGCTTAAATGTTCATTACGACACGTTTATTTCCATTGAAATCCAAAGTTTCACTGTAGTATCAACATTTTATGGCAGCTCATCTACACGGTCGTCTCCGGCAATCGCGTCCTCTCCTCTGACCTGTAATAGACACATGAAAAGTACAAAATAATTAACTTGTTATTTCAAAAGCAATAACATTGAATTTATTTTCCTATATTTTTAAGGAAAACCTAAAAGAGTACTTCAAACAATAATATATTTCCCATATAATAACTCTGTACTAATCTAATCGCAAGATTCAACTTAATATATCAATATTTTGACGCGTTGAGCATTTTTAATAATTAGATTCCTTTCACACATATAAGTAACAATTTGTGTAGCATTTACTCTACAAACATGGACATTTGCACCCAAATTTAAAAAGCTACTCTAATAATTGCTTAAATGTTCATTATGACACGTTTATTATTATAATAGAATTTAAAACTTTCACTGTAGTAGCAACATTTTATCGCAGCTCATCTACACGGTAGCTTCCAGCAAACGCTACCAGTCCTCTCTTTTAATACACAGATGGAAATTCCTATTTCAAATACAATGGGATTGCTGCTTTTCGTATATTTTTAAGCAAATGCTACAAGTGTATTTCAAACAATACAGATATATTTGCCATATTATAACTCTGCACTAGTCTAATCACAAGATTCAACTTAATATATCAGTTATTTGACGCTTAGAGCAATTTTAGTAATTAGATTCCTTTCACAGATATAAGTAATAATTAGTGTAGCATTTCCTCTACAAACATAGACATTCACACGCAAATTTAAAAACATACTCTAATAATGTGCTTAAATTTTCATTATAACACGTTTATTAGTATAATAGAATTAGGAATATTCACCTTTCATGCGTTGCTAAGACCCTCCCAACATCGACTATGGTAAGAAACAGCACGTACGTCTCGCAATAATCACGGCTCGCCAACCGAATCAACAACCAGAGATGACATGCGCAACTATCCATCTGCACAGAACCGTATCCAGCATGCAGAAGTTGGCAATGGAGGGCGACTAGCTGACGTCACGCAACATGGATGGTGTTTCGTATTTGTGTATTTACAGTTTATTTTAGCAATTATCGAGCTGTTTCATCGCTACAAGAGTGCATCCCTACATTGAAATTGTGGTGAGTGTTGTACTTTCTCTCATAAGTGTCTCTTTCAGTGCGTGATTTGTGTAATTCGCAGTATGCATGATAGTTAACCTCTCGCGCCAAGCAACCTCATTGGCGCCAAAGCCACGGGACCACGAGGAGACAGAAATACAGTGATATTTACTCAGGTAGGCCTTCCGCAGCGGTGCTAACACTCACGCTTGGGCGGCATGTCATCCTATACGTCTTGCAGTGACTTCGTGGTATCTGCCAACTCAAATATGAGAGATATCACGATTTTTCTGCAGACACCATATAGGTGCCATGTTTCTCCCGCTACCGGCAAGGGCCCCGCCCACCCCCCCTCATTGGTGTTTTTTCCTTGTAGAAACTATCTCCCGGCGCATGCGCACTACGCTCTTTTATTGCCAACCCACTTCTCGGGGACAAAATAGCCTTACATCGGGAAACTTTACCTACGTCATCGGCAGTGTCGTCTGCTAGCCCACCCTCTCGTTCGATATATCGATGAGCATCCGGATGCGTTCCTTCGTCATCGGCAGTGTCGTCTGCTCGGCCAACCTCTCGTTGGATATATCGATGACGATCCGGATGCGTTCCTTCGCGACAGCCTACTTGCGCGATGTCGATGAATAGTGTGTAGTAGTAGTCACGTCATGTTATATACAATCAGTAGATATATACTACTGTACTACTACTAGTAGTCACGTATATAGTTATAGTATATAGTTATAGTATATAGTTATAGTATATAGTTATAGTATATAGTTATAGTATATAGTTATAGTATATAGTTATAGTATATAGTCACGTATATAGTTATAGTATATAGTTATAGTATATAGTTATAGTATATAGTTATAGTATATAGTTATAGTATATAGTTATAGTATATAGTTATAGTATATAGTTATAGTATATAGTTATAGTATATAGTTATAGTATATAGTTATAGTATATAGTTATAGTTATAGTTATAGTATATAGTTATAGTATATAGTTATAGTATATATTTATAGTATATATTTATAGTATATAGTTATAGTATATAGTTATAGTATATAGTTATAGTATATAGTTATAGTATATAGTTATAGTATATAGTTATAGTATATATTTATAGTATATAGTTATAGTATATAGTTATAATATATAGTTATAGTATATAGTTATAGTTATATTTATAGTTATATACTTAAAATAAGACAATTATAACAAAAGTAATGCAAACACTATAGCGTACGAGATACGTTATAATGTGAAGCATACGATTATAAGCTTTCTCACACGTTTAAACAAAGAATTTATAAATATCACAGAGTACTTCTTCTGTTACGGCTTCAAGCTAGCTTCTGACTTCATGTTCTAATCAATTTATCATTAATAGCGAGTAGAACTACTTGTAAATCACAAAGACTACACACACTGTTCCCAGTAACAGTACACCATTTTATGGCTTCTTTATCTGCTACGAGCTCTAGCTACAATACACAACAAAACAGTTGACATAAACAACAAAAGCACATCCTACTGCAGATATATTAACCTCAAACATGAACGCCAAGCGTCTGGACATAAGTAATTTCACAGAAATAAAGAATAATGTGTGTAGTACTTACTGTACAAACATGGACATTTGCACGCAGTTAAACCAGACTCTAATGATGCGCTTAAATGTTCATTACGACACGTTTATTTCCATTGAAATCCAAAGTTTCACTGTAGTATCAACATTTTATGGCAGCTCATCTACACGGTCGTCTCCGGCAATCGCGTCCTCTCCTCTGACCTGTAATAGACACATGAAAAGTACAAAATAATTAACTTGTTATTTCAAAAGCAATAACATTGAATTTATTTTCCTATATTTTTAAGGAAAACCTAAAAGAGTACTTCAAACAATAATATATTTCCCATATAATAACTCTGTACTAATCTAATCGCAAGATTCAACTTAATATATCAATATTTTGACGCGTTGAGCATTTTTAATAATTAGATTCCTTTCACACATATAAGTAACAATTTGTGTAGCATTTACTCTACAAACATGGACATTTGCACCCAAATTTAAAAAGCTACTCTAATAATTGCTTAAATGTTCATTATGACACGTTTATTATTATAATAGAATTTAAAACTTTCACTGTAGTAGCAACATTTTATCGCAGCTCATCTACACGGTAGCTTCCAGCAAACGCTACCAGTCCTCTCTTTTAATACACAGATGGAAATTCCTATTTCAAATACAATGGGATTGCTGCTTTTCGTATATTTTTAAGCAAATGCTACAAGTGTATTTCAAACAATACAGATATATTTGCCATATTATAACTCTGCACTAGTCTAATCACAAGATTCAACTTAATATATCAGTTATTTGACGCTTAGAGCAATTTTAGTAATTAGATTCCTTTCACAGATATAAGTAATAATTAGTGTAGCATTTCCTCTACAAACATAGACATTCACACGCAAATTTAAAAACATACTCTAATAATGTGCTTAAATTTTCATTATAACACGTTTATTAGTATAATAGAATTAGGAATATTCACCTTTCATGCGTTGCTAAGACCCTCCCAACATCGACTATGGTAAGAAACAGCACGTACGTCTCGCAATAATCACGGCTCGCCAACCGAATCAACAACCAGAGATGACATGCGCAACTATCCATCTGCACAGAACCGTATCCAGCATGCAGAAGTTGGCAATGGAGGGCGACTAGCTGACGTCACGCAACATGGATGGTGTTTCGTATTTGTGTATTTACAGTTTATTTTAGCAATTATCGAGCTGTTTCATCGCTACAAGAGTGCATCCCTACATTGAAATTGTGGTGAGTGTTGTACTTTCTCTCATAAGTGTCTCTTTCAGTGCGTGATTTGTGTAATTCGCAGTATGCATGATAGTTAACCTCTCGCGCCAAGCAACCTCATTGGCGCCAAAGCCACGGGACCACGAGGAGACAGAAATACAGTGATATTTACTCAGGTAGGCCTTCCGCAGCGGTGCTAACACTCACGCTTGGGCGGCATGTCATCCTATACGTCTTGCAGTGACTTCGTGGTATCTGCCAACTCAAATATGAGAGATATCACGATTTTTCTGCAGACACCATATAGGTGCCATGTTTCTCCCGCTACCGGCAAGGGCCCCGCCCACCCCCCCTCATTGGTGTTTTTTCCTTGTAGAAACTATCTCCCGGCGCATGCGCACTACGCTCTTTTATTGCCAACCCACTTCTCGGGGACAAAATAGCCTTACATCGGGAAACTTTACCTACGTCATCGGCAGTGTCGTCTGCTAGCCCACCCTCTCGTTCGATATATCGATGAGCATCCGGATGCGTTCCTTCGTCATCGGCAGTGTCGTCTGCTCGGCCAACCTCTCGTTGGATATATCGATGACGATCCGGATGCGTTCCTTCGCGACAGCCTACTTGCGCGATGTCGATGAATAGTGTGTAGTAGTAGTCACGTCATGTTATATACAATCAGTAGATATATACTACTGTACTACTACTAGTAGTCACGTATATAGTTATAGTATATAGTTATAGTATATAGTTATAGTATATAGTTATAGTATATAGTTATAGTATATAGTTATAGTATATAGTTATAGTATATAGTTATAGTATATAGTCACGTATATAGTTATAGTATATAGTTATAGTATATAGTTATAGTATATAGTTATAGTATATAGTTATAGTATATAGTTATAGTATATAGTTATAGTATATAGTTATAGTATATAGTTATAGTATATAGTTATAGTATATAGTTATAGTATATAGTTATAGTATATAGTTATAGTATATAGTTATAGTATATAGTTATAGTATATAGTTATAGTATATAGTTATAGTATATGTTATAGTATATAGTTATAGTATATAGTTATAGTATATAGTTATAGTATATAGTTATAGTATATAGTTATAGTATATAGTTATAGTATATAGTTATAGTATATAGTTATAGTATATAGTTATAGTATATAGTTATAGTTATAGTTATAGTATATAGTTATAGTATATAGTTATAGTATATATTTATAGTATATATTTATAGTATATAGTTATAGTATATAGTTATAGTATATAGTTATAGTATATAGTTATAGTATATAGTTATAGTATATAGTTATAGTATATATTTATAGTATATAGTTATAGTATATAGTTATAATATATAGTTATAGTATATAGTTATAGTTATATTTATAGTTATATACTTAAAATAAGACAATTATAACAAAAGTAATGCAAACACTATAGCGTACGAGATACGTTATAATGTGAAGCATACGATTATAAGCTTTCTCACACGTTTAAACAAAGAATTTATAAATATCACAGAGTACTTCTTCTGTTACGGCTTCAAGCTAGCTTCTGACTTCATGTTCTAATCAATTTATCATTAATAGCGAGTAGAACTACTTGTAAATCACAAAGACTACACACACTGTTCCCAGTAACAGTACACCATTTTATGGCTTCTTTATCTGCTACGAGCTCTAGCTACAATACACAACAAAACAGTTGACATAAACAACAAAAGCACATCCTACTGCAGATATATTAACCTCAAACATGAACGCCAAGCGTCTGGACATAAGTAATTTCACAGAAATAAAGAATAATGTGTGTAGTACTTACTGTACAAACATGGACATTTGCACGCAGTTAAACCAGACTCTAATGATGCGCTTAAATGTTCATTACGACACGTTTATTTCCATTGAAATCCAAAGTTTCACTGTAGTATCAACATTTTATGGCAGCTCATCTACACGGTCGTCTCCGGCAATCGCGTCCTCTCCTCTGACCTGTAATAGACACATGAAAAGTACAAAATAATTAACTTGTTATTTCAAAAGCAATAACATTGAATTTATTTTCCTATATTTTTAAGGAAAACCTAAAAGAGTACTTCAAACAATAATATATTTCCCATATAATAACTCTGTACTAATCTAATCGCAAGATTCAACTTAATATATCAATATTTTGACGCGTTGAGCATTTTTAATAATTAGATTCCTTTCACACATATAAGTAACAATTTGTGTAGCATTTACTCTACAAACATGGACATTTGCACCCAAATTTAAAAAGCTACTCTAATAATTGCTTAAATGTTCATTATGACACGTTTATTATTATAATAGAATTTAAAACTTTCACTGTAGTAGCAACATTTTATCGCAGCTCATCTACACGGTACCTTCCAGCAAACGCTACCAGTCCTCTCTTTTAATACACAGATGGAAATTCCTATTTCAAATACAATGGGATTGCTGCTTTTCGTATATTTTTAAGCAAATGCTACAAGTGTATTTCAAACAATACAGATATATTTGCCATATTATAACTCTGCACTAGTCTAATCACAAGATTCAACTTAATATATCAGTTATTTGACGCTTAGAGCAATTTTAGTAATTAGATTCCTTTCACAGATATAAGTAATAATTAGTGTAGCATTTCCTCTACAAACATAGACATTCACACGCAAATTTAAAAACATACTCTAATAATGTGCTTAAATTTTCATTATAACACGTTTATTAGTATAATAGAATTAGGAATATTCACCTTTCATGCGTTGCTAAGACCCTCCCAACATCGACTATGGTAAGAAACAGCACGTACGTCTCGCAATAATCACGGCTCGCCAACCGAATCAACAACCAGAGATGACATGCGCAACTATCCATCTGCACAGAACCGTATCCAGCATGCAGAAGTTGGCAATGGAGGGCGACTAGCTGACGTCACGCAACATGGATGGTGTTTCGTATTTGTGTATTTACAGTGTATTTTAGCAATTATCGAGCTGTTTCATCGCTACAAGAGTGCATCCCTACATTGAAATTGTGGTGAGTGTTGTACTTTCTCTCATAAGTGTCTCTTTCAGTGCGTGATTTGTGTAATTCGCAGTATGCATGATAGTTAACCTCTCGCGCCAAGCAACCTCATTGGCGCCAAAGCCACGGGACCACGAGGAGACAGAAATACAGTGATATTTACTCAGGTAGGCCTTCCGCAGCGGTGCTAACACTCACGCTTGGGCGGCATGTCATCCTATACGTCTTGCAGTGACTTCGTGGTATCTGCCAACTCAAATATGAGAGATATCACGATTTTTCTGCAGACACCATATAGGTGCCATGTTTCTCCCGCTACCGGCAAGGGCCCCGCCCACCCCCCCTCATTGGTGTTTTTTCCTTGTAGAAACTATCTCCCGGCGCATGCGCACTACGCTCTTTTATTGCCAACCCACTTCTCGGGGACAAAATAGCCTTACATCGGGAAACTTTACCTACGTCATCGGCAGTGTCGTCTGCTAGCCCACCCTCTCGTTCGATATATCGATGAGCATCCGGATGCGTTCCTTCGTCATCGGCAGTGTCGTCTGCTCGGCCAACCTCTCGTTGGATATATCGATGACGATCCGGATGCGTTCCTTCGCGACAGCCTACTTGCGCGATGTCGATGAATAGTGTGTAGTAGTAGTCACGTCATGTTATATACAATCAGTAGATATATACTACTGTACTACTACTAGTAGTCACGTATATAGTTATAGTATATAGTTATAGTATATAGTTATAGTATATAGTTATAGTATATAGTTATAGTATATAGTTATAGTATATAGTTATAGTATATAGTCACGTATATAGTTATAGTATATAGTTATAGTATATAGTTATAGTATATAGTTATAGTATATAGTTATAGTATATAGTTATAGTATATAGTTATAGTATATAGTTATAGTATATAGTTATAGTATATAGTTATAGTATATAGTTATAGTATATAGTTATAGTATATAGTTATAGTATATAGTTATAGTATATAGTTATAGTATATAGTTATAGTATATAGTTATAGTATATAGTTATAGTATATAGTTATAGTATATGTTATAGTATATAGTTATAGTATATAGTTATAGTATATAGTTATAGTATATAGTTATAGTATATAGTTATAGTATATAGTTATAGTATATAGTTATAGTATATAGTTATAGTATATAGTTATAGTATATAGTTATAGTTATAGTTATAGTATATAGTTATAGTATATAGTTATAGTATATATTTATAGTATATATTTATAGTATATAGTTATAGTATATAGTTATAGTATATAGTTATAGTATATAGTTATAGTATATAGTTATAGTATATAGTTATAGTATATATTTATAGTATATAGTTATAGTATATAGTTATAATATATAGTTATAGTATATAGTTATAGTTATATTTATAGTTATATACTTAAAATAAGACAATTATAACAAAAGTAATGCAAACACTATAGCGTACGAGATACGTTATAATGTGAAGCATACGATTATAAGCTTTCTCACACGTTTAAACAAAGAATTTATAAATATCACAGAGTACTTCTTCTGTTACGGCTTCAAGCTAGCTTCTGACTTCATGTTCTAATCAATTTATCATTAATAGCGAGTAGAACTACTTGTAAATCACAAAGACTACACACACTGTTCCCAGTAACAGTAAACCATTTTATGGCTTCTTTATCTGCTACGAGCTCTAGCTACAATACACAACAAAACAGTTGACATAAACAACAAAAGCACATCCTACTGCAGATATATTAACCTCAAACATGAACGCCAAGCGTCTGGACATAAGTAATTTCACAGAAATAAAGAATAATGTGTGTAGTACTTACTGTACAAACATGGACATTTGCACGCAGTTAAACCAGACTCTAATGATGCGCTTAAATGTTCATTACGACACGTTTATTTCCATTGAAATCCAAAGTTTCACTGTAGTATCAACATTTTATGGCAGCTCATCTACACGGTCGTCTCCGGCAATCGCGTCCTCTCCTCTGACCTGTAATAGACACATGAAAAGTACAAAATAATTAACTTGTTATTTCAAAAGCAATAACATTGAATTTATTTTCCTATATTTTTAAGGAAAACCTAAAAGAGTACTTCAAACAATAATATATTTCCCATATAATAACTCTGTACTAATCTAATCGCAAGATTCAACTTAATATATCAATATTTTGACGCGTTGAGCATTTTTAATAATTAGATTCCTTTCACACATATAAGTAACAATTTGTGTAGCATTTACTCTACAAACATGGACATTTGCACCCAAATTTAAAAAGCTACTCTAATAATTGCTTAAATGTTCATTATGACACGTTTATTATTATAATAGAATTTAAAACTTTCACTGTAGTAGCAACATTTTATCGCAGCTCATCTACACGGTACCTTCCAGCAAACGCTACCAGTCCTCTCTTTTAATACACAGATGGAAATTCCTATTTCAAATACAATGGGATTGCTGCTTTTCGTATATTTTTAAGCAAATGCTACAAGTGTATTTCAAACAATACAGATATATTTGCCATATTATAACTCTGCACTAGTCTAATCACAAGATTCAACTTAATATATCAGTTATTTGACGCTTAGAGCAATTTTAGTAATTAGATTCCTTTCACAGATATAAGTAATAATTAGTGTAGCATTTCCTCTACAAACATAGACATTCACACGCAAATTTAAAAACATACTCTAATAATGTGCTTAAATTTTCATTATAACACGTTTATTAGTATAATAGAATTAGGAATATTCACCTTTCATGCGTTGCTAAGACCCTCCCAACATCGACTATGGTAAGAAACAGCACGTACGTCTCGCAATAATCACGGCTCGCCAACCGAATCAACAACCAGAGATGACATGCGCAACTATCCATCTGCACAGAACCGTATCCAGCATGCAGAAGTTGGCAATGGAGGGCGACTAGCTGACGTCACGCAACATGGATGGTGTTTCGTATTTGTGTATTTACAGTGTATTTTAGCAATTATCGAGCTGTTTCATCGCTACAAGAGTGCATCCCTACATTGAAATTGTGGTGAGTGTTGTACTTTCTCTCATAAGTGTCTCTTTCAGTGCGTGATTTGTGTAATTCGCAGTATGCATGATAGTTAACCTCTCGCGCCAAGCAACCTCATTGGCGCCAAAGCCACGGGACCACGAGGAGACAGAAATACAGTGATATTTACTCAGGTAGGCCTTCCGCAGCGGTGCTAACACTCACGCTTGGGCGGCATGTCATCCTATACGTCTTGCAGTGACTTCGTGGTATCTGCCAACTCAAATATGAGAGATATCACGATTTTTCTGCAGACACCATATAGGTGCCATGTTTCTCCCGCTACCGGCAAGGGCCCCGCCCACCCCCCCTCATTGGTGTTTTTTCCTTGTAGAAACTATCTCCCGGCGCATGCGCACTACGCTCTTTTATTGCCAACCCACTTCTCGGGGACAAAATAGCCTTACATCGGGAAACTTTACCTACGTCATCGGCAGTGTCGTCTGCTAGCCCACCCTCTCGTTCGATATATCGATGAGCATCCGGATGCGTTCCTTCGTCATCGGCAGTGTCGTCTGCTCGGCCAACCTCTCGTTGGATATATCGATGACGATCCGGATGCGTTCCTTCGCGACAGCCTACTTGCGCGATGTCGATGAATAGTGTGTAGTAGTAGTCACGTCATGTTATATACAATCAGTAGATATATACTACTGTACTACTACTAGTAGTCACGTATATAGTTATAGTATATAGTTATAGTATATAGTTATAGTATATAGTTATAGTATATAGTTATAGTATATAGTTATAGTATATAGTTATAGTATATAGTTATAGTATATAGTCACGTATATAGTTATAGTATATAGTTATAGTATATAGTTATAGTATATAGTTATAGTATATAGTTATAGTATATAGTTATAGTATATAGTTATAGTATATAGTTATAGTATATAGTTATAGTATATAGTTATAGTATATAGTTATAGTATATAGTTATAGTATATAGTTATAGTATATAGTTATAGTATATAGTTATAGTATATAGTTATAGTATATAGTTATAGTATATAGTTATAGTATATAGTTATAGTATATGTTATAGTATATAGTTATAGTATATAGTTATAGTATATAGTTATAGTATATAGTTATAGTATATAGTTATAGTATATAGTTATAGTATATAGTTATAGTATATAGTTATAGTATATAGTTATAGTATATAGTTATAGTTATAGTTATAGTATATAGTTATAGTATATAGTTATAGTATATATTTATAGTATATATTTATAGTATATAGTTATAGTATATAGTTATAGTATATAGTTATAGTATATAGTTATAGTATATAGTTATAGTATATAGTTATAGTATATATTTATAGTATATAGTTATAGTATATAGTTATAATATATAGTTATAGTATATAGTTATAGTTATATTTATAGTTATATACTTAAAATAAGACAATTATAACAAAAGTAATGCAAACACTATAGCGTACGAGATACGTTATAATGTGAAGCATACGATTATAAGCTTTCTCACACGTTTAAACAAAGAATTTATAAATATCACAGAGTACTTCTTCTGTTACGGCTTCAAGCTAGCTTCTGACTTCATGTTCTAATCAATTTATCATTAATAGCGAGTAGAACTACTTGTAAATCACAAAGACTACACACACTGTTCCCAGTAACAGTACACCATTTTATGGCTTCTTTATCTGCTACGAGCTCTAGCTACAATACACAACAAAACAGTTGACATAAACAACAAAAGCACATCCTACTGCAGATATATTAACCTCAAACATGAACGCCAAGCGTCTGGACATAAGTAATTTCACAGAAATAAAGAATAATGTGTGTAGTACTTACTGTACAAACATGGACATTTGCACGCAGTTAAACCAGACTCTAATGATGCGCTTAAATGTTCATTACGACACGTTTATTTCCATTGAAATCCAAAGTTTCACTGTAGTATCAACATTTTATGGCAGCTCATCTACACGGTCGTCTCCGGCAATCGCGTCCTCTCCTCTGACCTGTAATAGACACATGAAAAGTACAAAATAATTAACTTGTTATTTCAAAAGCAATAACATTGAATTTATTTTCCTATATTTTTAAGGAAAACCTAAAAGAGTACTTCAAACAATAATATATTTCCCATATAATAACTCTGTACTAATCTAATCGCAAGATTCAACTTAATATATCAATATTTTGACGCGTTGAGCATTTTTAATAATTAGATTCCTTTCACACATATAAGTAACAATTTGTGTAGCATTTACTCTACAAACATGGACATTTGCACCCAAATTTAAAAAGCTACTCTAATAATTGCTTAAATGTTCATTATGACACGTTTATTATTATAATAGAATTTAAAACTTTCACTGTAGTAGCAACATTTTATCGCAGCTCATCTACACGGTAGCTTCCAGCAAACGCTACCAGTCCTCTCTTTTAATACACAGATGGAAATTCCTATTTCAAATACAATGGGATTGCTGCTTTTCGTATATTTTTAAGCAAATGCTACAAGTGTATTTCAAACAATACAGATATATTTGCCATATTATAACTCTGCACTAGTCTAATCACAAGATTCAACTTAATATATCAGTTATTTGACGCTTAGAGCAATTTTAGTAATTAGATTCCTTTCACAGATATAAGTAATAATTAGTGTAGCATTTCCTCTACAAACATAGACATTCACACGCAAATTTAAAAACATACTCTAATAATGTGCTTAAATTTTCATTATAACACGTTTATTAGTATAATAGAATTAGGAATATTCACCTTTCATGCGTTGCTAAGACCCTCCCAACATCGACTATGGTAAGAAACAGCACGTACGTCTCGCAATAATCACGGCTCGCCAACCGAATCAACAACCAGAGATGACATGCGCAACTATCCATCTGCACAGAACCGTATCCAGCATGCAGAAGTTGGCAATGGAGGGCGACTAGCTGACGTCACGCAACATGGATGGTGTTTCGTATTTGTGTATTTACAGTTTATTTTAGCAATTATCGAGCTGTTTCATCGCTACAAGAGTGCATCCCTACATTGAAATTGTGGTGAGTGTTGTACTTTCTCTCATAAGTGTCTCTTTCAGTGCGTGATTTGTGTAATTCGCAGTATGCATGATAGTTAACCTCTCGCGCCAAGCAACCTCATTGGCGCCAAAGCCACGGGACCACGAGGAGACAGAAATACAGTGATATTTACTCAGGTAGGCCTTCCGCAGCGGTGCTAACACTCACGCTTGGGCGGCATGTCATCCTATACGTCTTGCAGTGACTTCGTGGTATCTGCCAACTCAAATATGAGAGATATCACGATTTTTCTGCAGACACCATATAGGTGCCATGTTTCTCCCGCTACCGGCAAGGGCCCCGCCCACCCCCCCTCATTGGTGTTTTTTCCTTGTAGAAACTATCTCCCGGCGCATGCGCACTACGCTCTTTTATTGCCAACCCACTTCTCGGGGACAAAATAGCCTTACATCGGGAAACTTTACCTACGTCATCGGCAGTGTCGTCTGCTAGCCCACCCTCTCGTTCGATATATCGATGAGCATCCGGATGCGTTCCTTCGTCATCGGCAGTGTCGTCTGCTCGGCCAACCTCTCGTTGGATATATCGATGACGATCCGGATGCGTTCCTTCGCGACAGCCTACTTGCGCGATGTCGATGAATAGTGTGTAGTAGTAGTCACGTCATGTTATATACAATCAGTAGATATATACTACTGTACTACTACTAGTAGTCACGTATATAGTTATAGTATATAGTTATAGTATATAGTTATAGTATATAGTTATAGTATATAGTTATAGTATATAGTTATAGTATATAGTTATAGTATATAGTTATAGTATATAGTCACGTATATAGTTATAGTATATAGTTATAGTATATAGTTATAGTATATAGTTATAGTATATAGTTATAGTATATAGTTATAGTATATAGTTATAGTATATAGTTATAGTATATAGTTATAGTATATAGTTATAGTATATAGTTATAGTATATAGTTATAGTATATAGTTATAGTATATAGTTATAGTATATAGTTATAGTATATAGTTATAGTATATAGTTATAGTATATAGTTATAGTATATAGTTATAGTATATGTTATAGTATATAGTTATAGTATATAGTTATAGTATATAGTTATAGTATATAGTTATAGTATATAGTTATAGTATATAGTTATAGTATATAGTTATAGTATATAGTTATAGTATATAGTTATAGTATATAGTTATAGTTATAGTTATAGTATATAGTTATAGTATATAGTTATAGTATATATTTATAGTATATATTTATAGTATATAGTTATAGTATATAGTTATAGTATATAGTTATAGTATATAGTTATAGTATATAGTTATAGTATATAGTTATAGTATATATTTATAGTATATAGTTATAGTATATAGTTATAATATATAGTTATAGTATATAGTTATAGTTATATTTATAGTTATATACTTAAAATAAGACAATTATAACAAAAGTAATGCAAACACTATAGCGTACGAGATACGTTATAATGTGAAGCATACGATTATAAGCTTTCTCACACGTTTAAACAAAGAATTTATAAATATCACAGAGTACTTCTTCTGTTACGGCTTCAAGCTAGCTTCTGACTTCATGTTCTAATCAATTTATCATTAATAGCGAGTAGAACTACTTGTAAATCACAAAGACTACACACACTGTTCCCAGTAACAGTACACCATTTTATGGCTTCTTTATCTGCTACGAGCTCTAGCTACAATACACAACAAAACAGTTGACATAAACAACAAAAGCACATCCTACTGCAGATATATTAACCTCAAACATGAACGCCAAGCGTCTGGACATAAGTAATTTCACAGAAATAAAGAATAATGTGTGTAGTACTTACTGTACAAACATGGACATTTGCACGCAGTTAAACCAGACTCTAATGATGCGCTTAAATGTTCATTACGACACGTTTATTTCCATTGAAATCCAAAGTTTCACTGTAGTATCAACATTTTATGGCAGCTCATCTACACGGTCGTCTCCGGCAATCGCGTCCTCTCCTCTGACCTGTAATAGACACATGAAAAGTACAAAATAATTAACTTGTTATTTCAAAAGCAATAACATTGAATTTATTTTCCTATATTTTTAAGGAAAACCTAAAAGAGTACTTCAAACAATAATATATTTCCCATATAATAACTCTGTACTAATCTAATCGCAAGATTCAACTTAATATATCAATATTTTGACGCGTTGAGCATTTTTAATAATTAGATTCCTTTCACACATATAAGTAACAATTTGTGTAGCATTTACTCTACAAACATGGACATTTGCACCCAAATTTAAAAAGCTACTCTAATAATTGCTTAAATGTTCATTATGACACGTTTATTATTATAATAGAATTTAAAACTTTCACTGTAGTAGCAACATTTTATCGCAGCTCATCTACACGGTAGCTTCCAGCAAACGCTACCAGTCCTCTCTTTTAATACACAGATGGAAATTCCTATTTCAAATACAATGGGATTGCTGCTTTTCGTATATTTTTAAGCAAATGCTACAAGTGTATTTCAAACAATACAGATATATTTGCCATATTATAACTCTGCACTAGTCTAATCACAAGATTCAACTTAATATATCAGTTATTTGACGCTTAGAGCAATTTTAGTAATTAGATTCCTTTCACAGATATAAGTAATAATTAGTGTAGCATTTCCTCTACAAACATAGACATTCACACGCAAATTTAAAAACATACTCTAATAATGTGCTTAAATTTTCATTATAACACGTTTATTAGTATAATAGAATTAGGAATATTCACCTTTCATGCGTTGCTAAGACCCTCCCAACATCGACTATGGTAAGAAACAGCACGTACGTCTCGCAATAATCACGGCTCGCCAACCGAATCAACAACCAGAGATGACATGCGCAACTATCCATCTGCACAGAACCGTATCCAGCATGCAGAAGTTGGCAATGGAGGGCGACTAGCTGACGTCACGCAACATGGATGGTGTTTCGTATTTGTGTATTTACAGTTTATTTTAGCAATTATCGAGCTGTTTCATCGCTACAAGAGTGCATCCCTACATTGAAATTGTGGTGAGTGTTGTACTTTCTCTCATAAGTGTCTCTTTCAGTGCGTGATTTGTGTAATTCGCAGTATGCATGATAGTTAACCTCTCGCGCCAAGCAACCTCATTGGCGCCAAAGCCACGGGACCACGAGGAGACAGAAATACAGTGATATTTACTCAGGTAGGCCTTCCGCAGCGGTGCTAACACTCACGCTTGGGCGGCATGTCATCCTATACGTCTTGCAGTGACTTCGTGGTATCTGCCAACTCAAATATGAGAGATATCACGATTTTTCTGCAGACACCATATAGGTGCCATGTTTCTCCCGCTACCGGCAAGGGCCCCGCCCACCCCCCCTCATTGGTGTTTTTTCCTTGTAGAAACTATCTCCCGGCGCATGCGCACTACGCTCTTTTATTGCCAACCCACTTCTCGGGGACAAAATAGCCTTACATCGGGAAACTTTACCTACGTCATCGGCAGTGTCGTCTGCTAGCCCACCCTCTCGTTCGATATATCGATGAGCATCCGGATGCGTTCCTTCGTCATCGGCAGTGTCGTCTGCTCGGCCAACCTCTCGTTGGATATATCGATGACGATCCGGATGCGTTCCTTCGCGACAGCCTACTTGCGCGATGTCGATGAATAGTGTGTAGTAGTAGTCACGTCATGTTATATACAATCAGTAGATATATACTACTGTACTACTACTAGTAGTCACGTATATAGTTATAGTATATAGTTATAGTATATAGTTATAGTATATAGTTATAGTATATAGTTATAGTATATAGTTATAGTATATAGTTATAGTATATAGTTATAGTATATAGTCACGTATATAGTTATAGTATATAGTTATAGTATATAGTTATAGTATATAGTTATAGTATATAGTTATAGTATATAGTTATAGTATATAGTTATAGTATATAGTTATAGTATATAGTTATAGTATATAGTTATAGTATATAGTTATAGTATATAGTTATAGTATATAGTCACGTATATAGTTATAGTATATAGTTATAGTATATAGTATATAGTATATAGTTATAGTATATAGTTATAGTATATAGTTATAGTTAGTTATAGTATATAGTTATAGTATATAGTTATAGTATATAGTTATAGTATATAGTTATAGTATATAGTTATAGTATATTATAGTATATAGTTATAGTATAGTTATAGTATATAGTTATAGTATATGTTATAGTATATAGTTAGATAGTATATAGTTATAGTATATAGTTATAGTATATAGTTATAGTATATAGTTATAGTATATAGTTATAGTATATAGTTATAGTATATAGTTATAGTATATAGTTATAGTATATAGTTATAGTATATAGTTATAGTATATATTATAGTATATAGTTATAGTATATTATAGTATATAGTTATAGTATATAGTTATAGTATATAGTTATAGTATATAGTATAGTATATAGTTATAGTATATAGTTATAGTATATAGTTATAGTATATATTTATAGTATATAGTTATAGTATATAGTTATAATATATAGTTATAGTATATAGTTATAGTTATATTTATAGTTATATACTTAAAATAAGACAATTATAACAAAAGTAATGCAAACACTATAGCGTACGAGATACGTTATAATGTGAAGCATACGATTATAAGCTTTCTCACACGTTTAAACAAAGAATTTATAATATCACAGAGTACTTCTTCTGTTACGGCTTCAAGCTAGCTTCTGACTTCATGTTCTAATCAATTTATCATTAATAGCGAGTAGAACTACTTGTAAATCACAAAGACTACACACACTGTTCCCAGTAACAGTACTCCATTTTATGGCTTCTTTATCTGCTACGAGCTCTAGCTACAATACACAACAAAACAGTTGACATAAACAACAAAAGCACATCTACTGCAGATATATTAACCTCAAACATGAACGCCAAGCGTCTGGACATAAGTAATTTCACAGAAATAAAGAATAATGTGTGTAGTACTTACTGTACAAACATGGACATTTGCACGCAGTTAAACCAGACTCTAATGATGCGCTTAAATGTTCATTACGACACGTTTATTTCCATTGAAATCCAAAGTTTCACTGTAGTATCAACATTTTATGGCAGCTCATCTACACGGTCGTCTCCGGCAATCGCGTCCTCTCCTCTGACCTGTAATAGACACATGAAAAGTACAAAATAATTAACTTGTTATTTCAAAAGCAATAACATTGAATTTATTTTCCTATATTTTTAAGGAAAACCTAAAAGAGTACTTCAAACAATAATATATTTCCCATATAATAACTCTGTACTAATCTAATCGCAAGATTCAACTTAATATATCAATATTTTGACGCGTTGAGCATTTTTAATAATTAGATTCCTTTCACACATATAAGTAACAATTTGTGTAGCATTTACTCTACAAACATGGACATTTGCACCCAAATTTAAAAAGCTACTCTAATAATTGCTTAAATGTTCATTATGACACGTTTATTATTATAATAGAATTTAAAACTTTCACTGTAGTAGCAACATTTTATCGCAGCTCATCTACACGGTAGCTTCCAGCAAACGCTACCAGTCCTCTCTTTTAATACACAGATGGAAATTCCTATTTCAAATACAATGGGATTGCTGCTTTTCGTATATTTTTAAGCAAATGCTACAAGTGTATTTCAAACAATACAGATATATTTGCCATATTATAACTCTGCACTAGTCTAATCACAAGATTCAACTTAATATATCAGTTATTTGACGCTTAGAGCAATTTTAGTAATTAGATTCCTTTCACAGATATAAGTAATAATTAGTGTAGCATTTCCTCTACAAACATAGACATTCACACGCAAATTTAAAACATACTCTAATAATGTGCTTAAATTTTCATTATAACACGTTTATTAGTATAATAGAATTAGGAATATTCACCTTTCATGCGTTGCTAAGACCCTCCCAACATCGACTATGGTAAGAAACAGCACGTACGTCTCGCAATAATCACGGCTCGCCAACCGAATCAACAACCAGAGATGACATGCGCAACTATCCATCTGCACAGAACCGTATCCAGCATGCAGAAGTTGGCAATGGAGGGCGACTAGCTGACGTCACGCAACATGGATGGTGTTTCGTATTTGTGTATTTACAGTTTATTTTAGCAATTATCGAGCTGTTTCATCGCTACAAGAGTGCATCCCTACATTGAAATTGTGGTGAGTGTTGTACTTTCTCTCATAAGTGTCTCTTTCAGTGCGTGATTTGTGTAATTCGCAGTATGCATGATAGTTAACCTCTCGCGCCAAGCAACCTCATTGGCGCCAAAGCCACGGGACCACGAGGAGACAGAAATACAGTGATATTTACTCAGGTAGGCCTTCCGCAGCGGTGCTAACACTCACGCTTGGGCGGCATGTCATCCTATACGTCTTGCAGTGACTTCGTGGTATCTGCCAACTCAAATATGAGAGATATCACGATTTTTCTGCAGACACCATATAGGTGCCATGTTTCTCCCGCTACCGGCAAGGGCCCCGCCCACCCCCCCTCATTGGTGTTTTTTCCTTGTAGAAACTATCTCCCGGCGCATGCGCACTACGCTCTTTTATTGCCAACCCACTTCTCGGGGACAAAATAGCCTTACATCGGGAAACTTTACCTACGTCATCGGCAGTGTCGTCTGCTAGCCCACCCTCTCGTTCGATATATCGATGAGCATCCGGATGCGTTCCTTCGTCATCGGCAGTGTCGTCTGCTCGGCCAACCTCTCGTTGGATATATCGATGACGATCCGGATGCGTTCCTTCGCGACAGCCTACTTGCGCGATGTCGATGAATAGTGTGTAGTAGTAGTCACGTCATGTTATATACAATCAGTAGATATATACTACTGTACTACTACTAGTAGTCACGTATATAGTTATAGTATATAGTTATAGTATATAGTTATAGTATATAGTTATAGTATATAGTTATAGTATATAGTTATAGTATATAGTTATAGTATATAGTCACGTATATAGTTATAGTATATAGTTATAGTATATAGTTATAGTATATAGTTATAGTATATAGTTATAGTATATAGTTATAGTATATAGTTATAGTATATAGTTATAGTATATAGTTATAGTATATAGTTATAGTATATAGTTATAGTATATAGTTATAGTATATAGTTATAGTATATAGTTATAGTATATAGTTATAGTATATAGTTATAGTATATAGTTATAGTATATAGTTATAGTATATAGTTATAGTATATGTTATAGTATATAGTTATAGTATATAGTTATAGTATATAGTTATAGTATATAGTTATAGTATATAGTTATAGTATATAGTTATAGTATATAGTTATAGTATATAGTTATAGTATATAGTTATAGTATATAGTTATAGTTATAGTTATAGTATATAGTTATAGTATATAGTTATAGTATATATTTATAGTATATATTTATAGTATATAGTTATAGTATATAGTTATAGTATATAGTTATAGTATATAGTTATAGTATATAGTTATAGTATATAGTTATAGTATATATTTATAGTATATAGTTATAGTATATAGTTATAATATATAGTTATAGTATATAGTTATAGTTATATTTATAGTTATATACTTAAAATAAGACAATTATAACAAAAGTAATGCAAACACTATAGCGTACGAGATACGTTATAATGTGAAGCATACGATTATAAGCTTTCTCACACGTTTAAACAAAGAATTTATAAATATCACAGAGTACTTCTTCTGTTACGGCTTCAAGCTAGCTTCTGACTTCATGTTCTAATCAATTTATCATTAATAGCGAGTAGAACTACTTGTAAATCACAAAGACTACACACACTGTTCCCAGTAACAGTAAACCATTTTATGGCTTCTTTATCTGCTACGAGCTCTAGCTACAATACACAACAAAACAGTTGACATAAACAACAAAAGCACATCCTACTGCAGATATATTAACCTCAAACATGAACGCCAAGCGTCTGGACATAAGTAATTTCACAGAAATAAAGAATAATGTGTGTAGTACTTACTGTACAAACATGGACATTTGCACGCAGTTAAACCAGACTCTAATGATGCGCTTAAATGTTCATTACGACACGTTTATTTCCATTGAAATCCAAAGTTTCACTGTAGTATCAACATTTTATGGCAGCTCATCTACACGGTCGTCTCCGGCAATCGCGTCCTCTCCTCTGACCTGTAATAGACACATGAAAAGTACAAAATAATTAACTTGTTATTTCAAAAGCAATAACATTGAATTTATTTTCCTATATTTTTAAGGAAAACCTAAAAGAGTACTTCAAACAATAATATATTTCCCATATAATAACTCTGTACTAATCTAATCGCAAGATTCAACTTAATATATCAATATTTTGACGCGTTGAGCATTTTTAATAATTAGATTCCTTTCACACATATAAGTAACAATTTGTGTAGCATTTACTCTACAAACATGGACATTTGCACCCAAATTTAAAAAGCTACTCTAATAATTGCTTAAATGTTCATTATGACACGTTTATTATTATAATAGAATTTAAAACTTTCACTGTAGTAGCAACATTTTATCGCAGCTCATCTACACGGTACCTTCCAGCAAACGCTACCAGTCCTCTCTTTTAATACACAGATGGAAATTCCTATTTCAAATACAATGGGATTGCTGCTTTTCGTATATTTTTAAGCAAATGCTACAAGTGTATTTCAAACAATACAGATATATTTGCCATATTATAACTCTGCACTAGTCTAATCACAAGATTCAACTTAATATATCAGTTATTTGACGCTTAGAGCAATTTTAGTAATTAGATTCCTTTCACAGATATAAGTAATAATTAGTGTAGCATTTCCTCTACAAACATAGACATTCACACGCAAATTTAAAAACATACTCTAATAATGTGCTTAAATTTTCATTATAACACGTTTATTAGTATAATAGAATTAGGAATATTCACCTTTCATGCGTTGCTAAGACCCTCCCAACATCGACTATGGTAAGAAACAGCACGTACGTCTCGCAATAATCACGGCTCGCCAACCGAATCAACAACCAGAGATGACATGCGCAACTATCCATCTGCACAGAACCGTATCCAGCATGCAGAAGTTGGCAATGGAGGGCGACTAGCTGACGTCACGCAACATGGATGGTGTTTCGTATTTGTGTATTTACAGTGTATTTTAGCAATTATCGAGCTGTTTCATCGCTACAAGAGTGCATCCCTACATTGAAATTGTGGTGAGTGTTGTACTTTCTCTCATAAGTGTCTCTTTCAGTGCGTGATTTGTGTAATTCGCAGTATGCATGATAGTTAACCTCTCGCGCCAAGCAACCTCATTGGCGCCAAAGCCACGGGACCACGAGGAGACAGAAATACAGTGATATTTACTCAGGTAGGCCTTCCGCAGCGGTGCTAACACTCACGCTTGGGCGGCATGTCATCCTATACGTCTTGCAGTGACTTCGTGGTATCTGCCAACTCAAATATGAGAGATATCACGATTTTTCTGCAGACACCATATAGGTGCCATGTTTCTCCCGCTACCGGCAAGGGCCCCGCCCACCCCCCCTCATTGGTGTTTTTTCCTTGTAGAAACTATCTCCCGGCGCATGCGCACTACGCTCTTTTATTGCCAACCCACTTCTCGGGGACAAAATAGCCTTACATCGGGAAACTTTACCTACGTCATCGGCAGTGTCGTCTGCTAGCCCACCCTCTCGTTCGATATATCGATGAGCATCCGGATGCGTTCCTTCGTCATCGGCAGTGTCGTCTGCTCGGCCAACCTCTCGTTGGATATATCGATGACGATCCGGATGCGTTCCTTCGCGACAGCCTACTTGCGCGATGTCGATGAATAGTGTGTAGTAGTAGTCACGTCATGTTATATACAATCAGTAGATATATACTACTGTACTACTACTAGTAGTCACGTATATAGTTATAGTATATAGTTATAGTATATAGTTATAGTATATAGTTATAGTATATAGTTATAGTATATAGTTATAGTATATAGTTATAGTATATAGTTATAGTATATAGTCACGTATATAGTTATAGTATATAGTTATAGTATATAGTTATAGTATATAGTTATAGTATATAGTTATAGTATATAGTTATAGTATATAGTTATAGTATATAGTTATAGTATATAGTTATAGTATATAGTTATAGTATATAGTTATAGTATATAGTTATAGTATATAGTTATAGTATATAGTTATAGTATATAGTTATAGTATATAGTTATAGTATATAGTTATAGTATATAGTTATAGTATATAGTTATAGTATATGTTATAGTATATAGTTATAGTATATAGTTATAGTATATAGTTATAGTATATAGTTATAGTATATAGTTATAGTATATAGTTATAGTATATAGTTATAGTATATAGTTATAGTATATAGTTATAGTATATAGTTATAGTTATAGTTATAGTATATAGTTATAGTATATAGTTATAGTATATATTTATAGTATATATTTATAGTATATAGTTATAGTATATAGTTATAGTATATAGTTATAGTATATAGTTATAGTATATAGTTATAGTATATAGTTATAGTATATATTTATAGTATATAGTTATAGTATATAGTTATAATATATAGTTATAGTATATAGTTATAGTTATATTTATAGTTATATACTTAAAATAAGACAATTATAACAAAAGTAATGCAAACACTATAGCGTACGAGATACGTTATAATGTGAAGCATACGATTATAAGCTTTCTCACACGTTTAAACAAAGAATTTATAAATATCACAGAGTACTTCTTCTGTTACGGCTTCAAGCTAGCTTCTGACTTCATGTTCTAATCAATTTATCATTAATAGCGAGTAGAACTACTTGTAAATCACAAAGACTACACACACTGTTCCCAGTAACAGTACACCATTTTATGGCTTCTTTATCTGCTACGAGCTCTAGCTACAATACACAACAAAACAGTTGACATAAACAACAAAAGCACATCCTACTGCAGATATATTAACCTCAAACATGAACGCCAAGCGTCTGGACATAAGTAATTTCACAGAAATAAAGAATAATGTGTGTAGTACTTACTGTACAAACATGGACATTTGCACGCAGTTAAACCAGACTCTAATGATGCGCTTAAATGTTCATTACGACACGTTTATTTCCATTGAAATCCAAAGTTTCACTGTAGTATCAACATTTTATGGCAGCTCATCTACACGGTCGTCTCCGGCAATCGCGTCCTCTCCTCTGACCTGTAATAGACACATGAAAAGTACAAAATAATTAACTTGTTATTTCAAAAGCAATAACATTGAATTTATTTTCCTATATTTTTAAGGAAAACCTAAAAGAGTACTTCAAACAATAATATATTTCCCATATAATAACTCTGTACTAATCTAATCGCAAGATTCAACTTAATATATCAATATTTTGACGCGTTGAGCATTTTTAATAATTAGATTCCTTTCACACATATAAGTAACAATTTGTGTAGCATTTACTCTACAAACATGGACATTTGCACCCAAATTTAAAAAGCTACTCTAATAATTGCTTAAATGTTCATTATGACACGTTTATTATTATAATAGAATTTAAAACTTTCACTGTAGTAGCAACATTTTATCGCAGCTCATCTACACGGTAGCTTCCAGCAAACGCTACCAGTCCTCTCTTTTAATACACAGATGGAAATTCCTATTTCAAATACAATGGGATTGCTGCTTTTCGTATATTTTTAAGCAAATGCTACAAGTGTATTTCAAACAATACAGATATATTTGCCATATTATAACTCTGCACTAGTCTAATCACAAGATTCAACTTAATATATCAGTTATTTGACGCTTAGAGCAATTTTAGTAATTAGATTCCTTTCACAGATATAAGTAATAATTAGTGTAGCATTTCCTCTACAAACATAGACATTCACACGCAAATTTAAAAACATACTCTAATAATGTGCTTAAATTTTCATTATAACACGTTTATTAGTATAATAGAATTAGGAATATTCACCTTTCATGCGTTGCTAAGACCCTCCCAACATCGACTATGGTAAGAAACAGCACGTACGTCTCGCAATAATCACGGCTCGCCAACCGAATCAACAACCAGAGATGACATGCGCAACTATCCATCTGCACAGAACCGTATCCAGCATGCAGAAGTTGGCAATGGAGGGCGACTAGCTGACGTCACGCAACATGGATGGTGTTTCGTATTTGTGTATTTACAGTTTATTTTAGCAATTATCGAGCTGTTTCATCGCTACAAGAGTGCATCCCTACATTGAAATTGTGGTGAGTGTTGTACTTTCTCTCATAAGTGTCTCTTTCAGTGCGTGATTTGTGTAATTCGCAGTATGCATGATAGTTAACCTCTCGCGCCAAGCAACCTCATTGGCGCCAAAGCCACGGGACCACGAGGAGACAGAAATACAGTGATATTTACTCAGGTAGGCCTTCCGCAGCGGTGCTAACACTCACGCTTGGGCGGCATGTCATCCTATACGTCTTGCAGTGACTTCGTGGTATCTGCCAACTCAAATATGAGAGATATCACGATTTTTCTGCAGACACCATATAGGTGCCATGTTTCTCCCGCTACCGGCAAGGGCCCCGCCCACCCCCCCTCATTGGTGTTTTTTCCTTGTAGAAACTATCTCCCGGCGCATGCGCACTACGCTCTTTTATTGCCAACCCACTTCTCGGGGACAAAATAGCCTTACATCGGGAAACTTTACCTACGTCATCGGCAGTGTCGTCTGCTAGCCCACCCTCTCGTTCGATATATCGATGAGCATCCGGATGCGTTCCTTCGTCATCGGCAGTGTCGTCTGCTCGGCCAACCTCTCGTTGGATATATCGATGACGATCCGGATGCGTTCCTTCGCGACAGCCTACTTGCGCGATGTCGATGAATAGTGTGTAGTAGTAGTCACGTCATGTTATATACAATCAGTAGATATATACTACTGTACTACTACTAGTAGTCACGTATATAGTTATAGTATATAGTTATAGTATATAGTTATAGTATATAGTTATAGTATATAGTTATAGTATATAGTTATAGTATATAGTTATAGTATATAGTTATAGTATATAGTCACGTATATAGTTATAGTATATAGTTATAGTATATAGTTATAGTATATAGTTATAGTATATAGTTATAGTATATAGTTATAGTATATAGTTATAGTATATAGTTATAGTATATAGTTATAGTATATAGTTATAGTATATAGTTATAGTATATAGTTATAGTATATAGTTATAGTATATAGTTATAGTATATAGTTATAGTATATAGTTATAGTATATAGTTATAGTATATAGTTATAGTATATGTTATAGTATATAGTTATAGTATATAGTTATAGTATATAGTTATAGTATATAGTTATAGTATATAGTTATAGTATATAGTTATAGTATATAGTTATAGTATATAGTTATAGTATATAGTTATAGTATATAGTTATAGTTATAGTTATAGTATATAGTTATAGTATATAGTTATAGTATATATTTATAGTATATATTTATAGTATATAGTTATAGTATATAGTTATAGTATATAGTTATAGTATATAGTTATAGTATATAGTTATAGTATATAGTTATAGTATATATTTATAGTATATAGTTATAGTATATAGTTATAATATATAGTTATAGTATATAGTTATAGTTATATTTATAGTTATATACTTAAAATAAGACAATTATAACAAAAGTAATGCAAACACTATAGCGTACGAGATACGTTATAATGTGAAGCATACGATTATAAGCTTTCTCACACGTTTAAACAAAGAATTTATAAATATCACAGAGTACTTCTTCTGTTACGGCTTCAAGCTAGCTTCTGACTTCATGTTCTAATCAATTTATCATTAATAGCGAGTAGAACTACTTGTAAATCACAAAGACTACACACACTGTTCCCAGTAACAGTACACCATTTTATGGCTTCTTTATCTGCTACGAGCTCTAGCTACAATACACAACAAAACAGTTGACATAAACAACAAAAGCACATCCTACTGCAGATATATTAACCTCAAACATGAACGCCAAGCGTCTGGACATAAGTAATTTCACAGAAATAAAGAATAATGTGTGTAGTACTTACTGTACAAACATGGACATTTGCACGCAGTTAAACCAGACTCTAATGATGCGCTTAAATGTTCATTACGACACGTTTATTTCCATTGAAATCCAAAGTTTCACTGTAGTATCAACATTTTATGGCAGCTCATCTACACGGTCGTCTCCGGCAATCGCGTCCTCTCCTCTGACCTGTAATAGACACATGAAAAGTACAAAATAATTAACTTGTTATTTCAAAAGCAATAACATTGAATTTATTTTCCTATATTTTTAAGGAAAACCTAAAAGAGTACTTCAAACAATAATATATTTCCCATATAATAACTCTGTACTAATCTAATCGCAAGATTCAACTTAATATATCAATATTTTGACGCGTTGAGCATTTTTAATAATTAGATTCCTTTCACACATATAAGTAACAATTTGTGTAGCATTTACTCTACAAACATGGACATTTGCACCCAAATTTAAAAAGCTACTCTAATAATTGCTTAAATGTTCATTATGACACGTTTATTATTATAATAGAATTTAAAACTTTCACTGTAGTAGCAACATTTTATCGCAGCTCATCTACACGGTAGCTTCCAGCAAACGCTACCAGTCCTCTCTTTTAATACACAGATGGAAATTCCTATTTCAAATACAATGGGATTGCTGCTTTTCGTATATTTTTAAGCAAATGCTACAAGTGTATTTCAAACAATACAGATATATTTGCCATATTATAACTCTGCACTAGTCTAATCACAAGATTCAACTTAATATATCAGTTATTTGACGCTTAGAGCAATTTTAGTAATTAGATTCCTTTCACAGATATAAGTAATAATTAGTGTAGCATTTCCTCTACAAACATAGACATTCACACGCAAATTTAAAAACATACTCTAATAATGTGCTTAAATTTTCATTATAACACGTTTATTAGTATAATAGAATTAGGAATATTCACCTTTCATGCGTTGCTAAGACCCTCCCAACATCGACTATGGTAAGAAACAGCACGTACGTCTCGCAATAATCACGGCTCGCCAACCGAATCAACAACCAGAGATGACATGCGCAACTATCCATCTGCACAGAACCGTATCCAGCATGCAGAAGTTGGCAATGGAGGGCGACTAGCTGACGTCACGCAACATGGATGGTGTTTCGTATTTGTGTATTTACAGTTTATTTTAGCAATTATCGAGCTGTTTCATCGCTACAAGAGTGCATCCCTACATTGAAATTGTGGTGAGTGTTGTACTTTCTCTCATAAGTGTCTCTTTCAGTGCGTGATTTGTGTAATTCGCAGTATGCATGATAGTTAACCTCTCGCGCCAAGCAACCTCATTGGCGCCAAAGCCACGGGACCACGAGGAGACAGAAATACAGTGATATTTACTCAGGTAGGCCTTCCGCAGCGGTGCTAACACTCACGCTTGGGCGGCATGTCATCCTATACGTCTTGCAGTGACTTCGTGGTATCTGCCAACTCAAATATGAGAGATATCACGATTTTTCTGCAGACACCATATAGGTGCCATGTTTCTCCCGCTACCGGCAAGGGCCCCGCCCACCCCCCCTCATTGGTGTTTTTTCCTTGTAGAAACTATCTCCCGGCGCATGCGCACTACGCTCTTTTATTGCCAACCCACTTCTCGGGGACAAAATAGCCTTACATCGGGAAACTTTACCTACGTCATCGGCAGTGTCGTCTGCTAGCCCACCCTCTCGTTCGATATATCGATGAGCATCCGGATGCGTTCCTTCGTCATCGGCAGTGTCGTCTGCTCGGCCAACCTCTCGTTGGATATATCGATGACGATCCGGATGCGTTCCTTCGCGACAGCCTACTTGCGCGATGTCGATGAATAGTGTGTAGTAGTAGTCACGTCATGTTATATACAATCAGTAGATATATACTACTGTACTACTACTAGTAGTCACGTATATAGTTATAGTATATAGTTATAGTATATAGTTATAGTATATAGTTATAGTATATAGTTATAGTATATAGTTATAGTATATAGTTATAGTATATAGTTATAGTATATAGTCACGTATATAGTTATAGTATATAGTTATAGTATATAGTTATAGTATATAGTTATAGTATATAGTTATAGTATATAGTTATAGTATATAGTTATAGTATATAGTTATAGTATATAGTTATAGTATATAGTTATAGTATATAGTTATAGTATATAGTTATAGTATATAGTCACGTATATAGTTATAGTATATAGTTATAGTATATAGTATATAGTATATAGTTATAGTATATAGTTATAGTATATAGTTATAGTATATAGTTATAGTATATAGTTATAGTATATAGTTATAGTATATAGTTATAGTATATAGTTATAGTATATAGTTATAGTATATAGTTATAGTATATAGTTATAGTATATAGTTATAGTATATGTTATAGTATATAGTTATAGTATATAGTTATAGTATATAGTTATAGTATATAGTTATAGTATATAGTTATAGTATATAGTTATAGTATATAGTTATAGTATATAGTTATAGTATATAGTTATAGTATATAGTTATAGTTATAGTTATAGTATATAGTTATAGTATATAGTTATAGTATATATTTATAGTATATATTTATAGTATATAGTTATAGTATATAGTTATAGTATATAGTTATAGTATATAGTTATAGTATATAGTTATAGTATATAGTTATAGTATATATTTATAGTATATAGTTATAGTATATAGTTATAATATATAGTTATAGTATATAGTTATAGTTATATTTATAGTTATATACTTAAAATAAGACAATTATAACAAAAGTAATGCAAACACTATAGCGTACGAGATACGTTATAATGTGAAGCATACGATTATAAGCTTTCTCACACGTTTAAACAAAGAATTTATAAATATCACAGAGTACTTCTTCTGTTACGGCTTCAAGCTAGCTTCTGACTTCATGTTCTAATCAATTTATCATTAATAGCGAGTAGAACTACTTGTAAATCACAAAGACTACACACACTGTTCCCAGTAACAGTACACCATTTTATGGCTTCTTTATCTGCTACGAGCTCTAGCTACAATACACAACAAAACAGTTGACATAAACAACAAAAGCACATCCTACTGCAGATATATTAACCTCAAACATGAACGCCAAGCGTCTGGACATAAGTAATTTCACAGAAATAAAGAATAATGTGTGTAGTACTTACTGTACAAACATGGACATTTGCACGCAGTTAAACCAGACTCTAATGATGCGCTTAAATGTTCATTACGACACGTTTATTTCCATTGAAATCCAAAGTTTCACTGTAGTATCAACATTTTATGGCAGCTCATCTACACGGTCGTCTCCGGCAATCGCGTCCTCTCCTCTGACCTGTAATAGACACATGAAAAGTACAAAATAATTAACTTGTTATTTCAAAAGCAATAACATTGAATTTATTTTCCTATATTTTTAAGGAAAACCTAAAAGAGTACTTCAAACAATAATATATTTCCCATATAATAACTCTGTACTAATCTAATCGCAAGATTCAACTTAATATATCAATATTTTGACGCGTTGAGCATTTTTAATAATTAGATTCCTTTCACACATATAAGTAACAATTTGTGTAGCATTTACTCTACAAACATGGACATTTGCACCCAAATTTAAAAAGCTACTCTAATAATTGCTTAAATGTTCATTATGACACGTTTATTATTATAATAGAATTTAAAACTTTCACTGTAGTAGCAACATTTTATCGCAGCTCATCTACACGGTAGCTTCCAGCAAACGCTACCAGTCCTCTCTTTTAATACACAGATGGAAATTCCTATTTCAAATACAATGGGATTGCTGCTTTTCGTATATTTTTAAGCAAATGCTACAAGTGTATTTCAAACAATACAGATATATTTGCCATATTATAACTCTGCACTAGTCTAATCACAAGATTCAACTTAATATATCAGTTATTTGACGCTTAGAGCAATTTTAGTAATTAGATTCCTTTCACAGATATAAGTAATAATTAGTGTAGCATTTCCTCTACAAACATAGACATTCACACGCAAATTTAAAAACATACTCTAATAATGTGCTTAAATTTTCATTATAACACGTTTATTAGTATAATAGAATTAGGAATATTCACCTTTCATGCGTTGCTAAGACCCTCCCAACATCGACTATGGTAAGAAACAGCACGTACGTCTCGCAATAATCACGGCTCGCCAACCGAATCAACAACCAGAGATGACATGCGCAACTATCCATCTGCACAGAACCGTATCCAGCATGCAGAAGTTGGCAATGGAGGGCGACTAGCTGACGTCACGCAACATGGATGGTGTTTCGTATTTGTGTATTTACAGTTTATTTTAGCAATTATCGAGCTGTTTCATCGCTACAAGAGTGCATCCCTACATTGAAATTGTGGTGAGTGTTGTACTTTCTCTCATAAGTGTCTCTTTCAGTGCGTGATTTGTGTAATTCGCAGTATGCATGATAGTTAACCTCTCGCGCCAAGCAACCTCATTGGCGCCAAAGCCACGGGACCACGAGGAGACAGAAATACAGTGATATTTACTCAGGTAGGCCTTCCGCAGCGGTGCTAACACTCACGCTTGGGCGGCATGTCATCCTATACGTCTTGCAGTGACTTCGTGGTATCTGCCAACTCAAATATGAGAGATATCACGATTTTTCTGCAGACACCATATAGGTGCCATGTTTCTCCCGCTACCGGCAAGGGCCCCGCCCACCCCCCCTCATTGGTGTTTTTTCCTTGTAGAAACTATCTCCCGGCGCATGCGCACTACGCTCTTTTATTGCCAACCCACTTCTCGGGGACAAAATAGCCTTACATCGGGAAACTTTACCTACGTCATCGGCAGTGTCGTCTGCTAGCCCACCCTCTCGTTCGATATATCGATGAGCATCCGGATGCGTTCCTTCGTCATCGGCAGTGTCGTCTGCTCGGCCAACCTCTCGTTGGATATATCGATGACGATCCGGATGCGTTCCTTCGCGACAGCCTACTTGCGCGATGTCGATGAATAGTGTGTAGTAGTAGTCACGTCATGTTATATACAATCAGTAGATATATACTACTGTACTACTACTAGTAGTCACGTATATAGTTATAGTATATAGTTATAGTATATAGTTATAGTATATAGTTATAGTATATAGTTATAGTATATAGTTATAGTATATAGTTATAGTATATAGTCACGTATATAGTTATAGTATATAGTTATAGTATATAGTTATAGTATATAGTTATAGTATATAGTTATAGTATATAGTTATAGTATATAGTTATAGTATATAGTTATAGTATATAGTTATAGTATATAGTTATAGTATATAGTTATAGTATATAGTTATAGTATATAGTTATAGTATATAGTTATAGTATATAGTTATAGTATATAGTTATAGTATATAGTTATAGTATATAGTTATAGTATATAGTTATAGTATATGTTATAGTATATAGTTATAGTATATAGTTATAGTATATAGTTATAGTATATAGTTATAGTATATAGTTATAGTATATAGTTATAGTATATAGTTATAGTATATAGTTATAGTATATAGTTATAGTATATAGTTATAGTTATAGTTATAGTATATAGTTATAGTATATAGTTATAGTATATATTTATAGTATATATTTATAGTATATAGTTATAGTATATAGTTATAGTATATAGTTATAGTATATAGTTATAGTATATAGTTATAGTATATAGTTATAGTATATATTTATAGTATATAGTTATAGTATATAGTTATAATATATAGTTATAGTATATAGTTATAGTTATATTTATAGTTATATACTTAAAATAAGACAATTATAACAAAAGTAATGCAAACACTATAGCGTACGAGATACGTTATAATGTGAAGCATACGATTATAAGCTTTCTCACACGTTTAAACAAAGAATTTATAAATATCACAGAGTACTTCTTCTGTTACGGCTTCAAGCTAGCTTCTGACTTCATGTTCTAATCAATTTATCATTAATAGCGAGTAGAACTACTTGTAAATCACAAAGACTACACACACTGTTCCCAGTAACAGTAAACCATTTTATGGCTTCTTTATCTGCTACGAGCTCTAGCTACAATACACAACAAAACAGTTGACATAAACAACAAAAGCACATCCTACTGCAGATATATTAACCTCAAACATGAACGCCAAGCGTCTGGACATAAGTAATTTCACAGAAATAAAGAATAATGTGTGTAGTACTTACTGTACAAACATGGACATTTGCACGCAGTTAAACCAGACTCTAATGATGCGCTTAAATGTTCATTACGACACGTTTATTTCCATTGAAATCCAAAGTTTCACTGTAGTATCAACATTTTATGGCAGCTCATCTACACGGTCGTCTCCGGCAATCGCGTCCTCTCCTCTGACCTGTAATAGACACATGAAAAGTACAAAATAATTAACTTGTTATTTCAAAAGCAATAACATTGAATTTATTTTCCTATATTTTTAAGGAAAACCTAAAAGAGTACTTCAAACAATAATATATTTCCCATATAATAACTCTGTACTAATCTAATCGCAAGATTCAACTTAATATATCAATATTTTGACGCGTTGAGCATTTTTAATAATTAGATTCCTTTCACACATATAAGTAACAATTTGTGTAGCATTTACTCTACAAACATGGACATTTGCACCCAAATTTAAAAAGCTACTCTAATAATTGCTTAAATGTTCATTATGACACGTTTATTATTATAATAGAATTTAAAACTTTCACTGTAGTAGCAACATTTTATCGCAGCTCATCTACACGGTACCTTCCAGCAAACGCTACCAGTCCTCTCTTTTAATACACAGATGGAAATTCCTATTTCAAATACAATGGGATTGCTGCTTTTCGTATATTTTTAAGCAAATGCTACAAGTGTATTTCAAACAATACAGATATATTTGCCATATTATAACTCTGCACTAGTCTAATCACAAGATTCAACTTAATATATCAGTTATTTGACGCTTAGAGCAATTTTAGTAATTAGATTCCTTTCACAGATATAAGTAATAATTAGTGTAGCATTTCCTCTACAAACATAGACATTCACACGCAAATTTAAAAACATACTCTAATAATGTGCTTAAATTTTCATTATAACACGTTTATTAGTATAATAGAATTAGGAATATTCACCTTTCATGCGTTGCTAAGACCCTCCCAACATCGACTATGGTAAGAAACAGCACGTACGTCTCGCAATAATCACGGCTCGCCAACCGAATCAACAACCAGAGATGACATGCGCAACTATCCATCTGCACAGAACCGTATCCAGCATGCAGAAGTTGGCAATGGAGGGCGACTAGCTGACGTCACGCAACATGGATGGTGTTTCGTATTTGTGTATTTACAGTGTATTTTAGCAATTATCGAGCTGTTTCATCGCTACAAGAGTGCATCCCTACATTGAAATTGTGGTGAGTGTTGTACTTTCTCTCATAAGTGTCTCTTTCAGTGCGTGATTTGTGTAATTCGCAGTATGCATGATAGTTAACCTCTCGCGCCAAGCAACCTCATTGGCGCCAAAGCCACGGGACCACGAGGAGACAGAAATACAGTGATATTTACTCAGGTAGGCCTTCCGCAGCGGTGCTAACACTCACGCTTGGGCGGCATGTCATCCTATACGTCTTGCAGTGACTTCGTGGTATCTGCCAACTCAAATATGAGAGATATCACGATTTTTCTGCAGACACCATATAGGTGCCATGTTTCTCCCGCTACCGGCAAGGGCCCCGCCCACCCCCCCTCATTGGTGTTTTTTCCTTGTAGAAACTATCTCCCGGCGCATGCGCACTACGCTCTTTTATTGCCAACCCACTTCTCGGGGACAAAATAGCCTTACATCGGGAAACTTTACCTACGTCATCGGCAGTGTCGTCTGCTAGCCCACCCTCTCGTTCGATATATCGATGAGCATCCGGATGCGTTCCTTCGTCATCGGCAGTGTCGTCTGCTCGGCCAACCTCTCGTTGGATATATCGATGACGATCCGGATGCGTTCCTTCGCGACAGCCTACTTGCGCGATGTCGATGAATAGTGTGTAGTAGTAGTCACGTCATGTTATATACAATCAGTAGATATATACTACTGTACTACTACTAGTAGTCACGTATATAGTTATAGTATATAGTTATAGTATATAGTTATAGTATATAGTTATAGTATATAGTTATAGTATATAGTTATAGTATATAGTTATAGTATATAGTTATAGTATATAGTCACGTATATAGTTATAGTATATAGTTATAGTATATAGTTATAGTATATAGTTATAGTATATAGTTATAGTATATAGTTATAGTATATAGTTATAGTATATAGTTATAGTATATAGTTATAGTATATAGTTATAGTATATAGTTATAGTATATAGTTATAGTATATAGTTATAGTATATAGTTATAGTATATAGTTATAGTATATAGTTATAGTATATAGTTATAGTATATAGTTATAGTATATAGTTATAGTATATGTTATAGTATATAGTTATAGTATATAGTTATAGTATATAGTTATAGTATATAGTTATAGTATATAGTTATAGTATATAGTTATAGTATATAGTTATAGTATATAGTTATAGTATATAGTTATAGTATATAGTTATAGTTATAGTTATAGTATATAGTTATAGTATATAGTTATAGTATATATTTATAGTATATATTTATAGTATATAGTTATAGTATATAGTTATAGTATATAGTTATAGTATATAGTTATAGTATATAGTTATAGTATATAGTTATAGTATATATTTATAGTATATAGTTATAGTATATAGTTATAATATATAGTTATAGTATATAGTTATAGTTATATTTATAGTTATATACTTAAAATAAGACAATTATAACAAAAGTAATGCAAACACTATAGCGTACGAGATACGTTATAATGTGAAGCATACGATTATAAGCTTTCTCACACGTTTAAACAAAGAATTTATAAATATCACAGAGTACTTCTTCTGTTACGGCTTCAAGCTAGCTTCTGACTTCATGTTCTAATCAATTTATCATTAATAGCGAGTAGAACTACTTGTAAATCACAAAGACTACACACACTGTTCCCAGTAACAGTACACCATTTTATGGCTTCTTTATCTGCTACGAGCTCTAGCTACAATACACAACAAAACAGTTGACATAAACAACAAAAGCACATCCTACTGCAGATATATTAACCTCAAACATGAACGCCAAGCGTCTGGACATAAGTAATTTCACAGAAATAAAGAATAATGTGTGTAGTACTTACTGTACAAACATGGACATTTGCACGCAGTTAAACCAGACTCTAATGATGCGCTTAAATGTTCATTACGACACGTTTATTTCCATTGAAATCCAAAGTTTCACTGTAGTATCAACATTTTATGGCAGCTCATCTACACGGTCGTCTCCGGCAATCGCGTCCTCTCCTCTGACCTGTAATAGACACATGAAAAGTACAAAATAATTAACTTGTTATTTCAAAAGCAATAACATTGAATTTATTTTCCTATATTTTTAAGGAAAACCTAAAAGAGTACTTCAAACAATAATATATTTCCCATATAATAACTCTGTACTAATCTAATCGCAAGATTCAACTTAATATATCAATATTTTGACGCGTTGAGCATTTTTAATAATTAGATTCCTTTCACACATATAAGTAACAATTTGTGTAGCATTTACTCTACAAACATGGACATTTGCACCCAAATTTAAAAAGCTACTCTAATAATTGCTTAAATGTTCATTATGACACGTTTATTATTATAATAGAATTTAAAACTTTCACTGTAGTAGCAACATTTTATCGCAGCTCATCTACACGGTAGCTTCCAGCAAACGCTACCAGTCCTCTCTTTTAATACACAGATGGAAATTCCTATTTCAAATACAATGGGATTGCTGCTTTTCGTATATTTTTAAGCAAATGCTACAAGTGTATTTCAAACAATACAGATATATTTGCCATATTATAACTCTGCACTAGTCTAATCACAAGATTCAACTTAATATATCAGTTATTTGACGCTTAGAGCAATTTTAGTAATTAGATTCCTTTCACAGATATAAGTAATAATTAGTGTAGCATTTCCTCTACAAACATAGACATTCACACGCAAATTTAAAAACATACTCTAATAATGTGCTTAAATTTTCATTATAACACGTTTATTAGTATAATAGAATTAGGAATATTCACCTTTCATGCGTTGCTAAGACCCTCCCAACATCGACTATGGTAAGAAACAGCACGTACGTCTCGCAATAATCACGGCTCGCCAACCGAATCAACAACCAGAGATGACATGCGCAACTATCCATCTGCACAGAACCGTATCCAGCATGCAGAAGTTGGCAATGGAGGGCGACTAGCTGACGTCACGCAACATGGATGGTGTTTCGTATTTGTGTATTTACAGTTTATTTTAGCAATTATCGAGCTGTTTCATCGCTACAAGAGTGCATCCCTACATTGAAATTGTGGTGAGTGTTGTACTTTCTCTCATAAGTGTCTCTTTCAGTGCGTGATTTGTGTAATTCGCAGTATGCATGATAGTTAACCTCTCGCGCCAAGCAACCTCATTGGCGCCAAAGCCACGGGACCACGAGGAGACAGAAATACAGTGATATTTACTCAGGTAGGCCTTCCGCAGCGGTGCTAACACTCACGCTTGGGCGGCATGTCATCCTATACGTCTTGCAGTGACTTCGTGGTATCTGCCAACTCAAATATGAGAGATATCACGATTTTTCTGCAGACACCATATAGGTGCCATGTTTCTCCCGCTACCGGCAAGGGCCCCGCCCACCCCCCCTCATTGGTGTTTTTTCCTTGTAGAAACTATCTCCCGGCGCATGCGCACTACGCTCTTTTATTGCCAACCCACTTCTCGGGGACAAAATAGCCTTACATCGGGAAACTTTACCTACGTCATCGGCAGTGTCGTCTGCTAGCCCACCCTCTCGTTCGATATATCGATGAGCATCCGGATGCGTTCCTTCGTCATCGGCAGTGTCGTCTGCTCGGCCAACCTCTCGTTGGATATATCGATGACGATCCGGATGCGTTCCTTCGCGACAGCCTACTTGCGCGATGTCGATGAATAGTGTGTAGTAGTAGTCACGTCATGTTATATACAATCAGTAGATATATACTACTGTACTACTACTAGTAGTCACGTATATAGTTATAGTATATAGTTATAGTATATAGTTATAGTATATAGTTATAGTATATAGTTATAGTATATAGTTATAGTATATAGTTATAGTATATAGTTATAGTATATAGTCACGTATATAGTTATAGTATATAGTTATAGTATATAGTTATAGTATATAGTTATAGTATATAGTTATAGTATATAGTTATAGTATATAGTTATAGTATATAGTTATAGTATATAGTTATAGTATATAGTTATAGTATATAGTTATAGTATATAGTTATAGTATATAGTTATAGTATATAGTTATAGTATATAGTTATAGTATATAGTTATAGTATATAGTTATAGTATATAGTTATAGTATATGTTATAGTATATAGTTATAGTATATAGTTATAGTATATAGTTATAGTATATAGTTATAGTATATAGTTATAGTATATAGTTATAGTATATAGTTATAGTATATAGTTATAGTATATAGTTATAGTATATAGTTATAGTTATAGTTATAGTATATAGTTATAGTATATAGTTATAGTATATATTTATAGTATATATTTATAGTATATAGTTATAGTATATAGTTATAGTATATAGTTATAGTATATAGTTATAGTATATAGTTATAGTATATAGTTATAGTATATATTTATAGTATATAGTTATAGTATATAGTTATAATATATAGTTATAGTATATAGTTATAGTTATATTTATAGTTATATACTTAAAATAAGACAATTATAACAAAAGTAATGCAAACACTATAGCGTACGAGATACGTTATAATGTGAAGCATACGATTATAAGCTTTCTCACACGTTTAAACAAAGAATTTATAAATATCACAGAGTACTTCTTCTGTTACGGCTTCAAGCTAGCTTCTGACTTCATGTTCTAATCAATTTATCATTAATAGCGAGTAGAACTACTTGTAAATCACAAAGACTACACACACTGTTCCCAGTAACAGTACACCATTTTATGGCTTCTTTATCTGCTACGAGCTCTAGCTACAATACACAACAAAACAGTTGACATAAACAACAAAAGCACATCCTACTGCAGATATATTAACCTCAAACATGAACGCCAAGCGTCTGGACATAAGTAATTTCACAGAAATAAAGAATAATGTGTGTAGTACTTACTGTACAAACATGGACATTTGCACGCAGTTAAACCAGACTCTAATGATGCGCTTAAATGTTCATTACGACACGTTTATTTCCATTGAAATCCAAAGTTTCACTGTAGTATCAACATTTTATGGCAGCTCATCTACACGGTCGTCTCCGGCAATCGCGTCCTCTCCTCTGACCTGTAATAGACACATGAAAAGTACAAAATAATTAACTTGTTATTTCAAAAGCAATAACATTGAATTTATTTTCCTATATTTTTAAGGAAAACCTAAAAGAGTACTTCAAACAATAATATATTTCCCATATAATAACTCTGTACTAATCTAATCGCAAGATTCAACTTAATATATCAATATTTTGACGCGTTGAGCATTTTTAATAATTAGATTCCTTTCACACATATAAGTAACAATTTGTGTAGCATTTACTCTACAAACATGGACATTTGCACCCAAATTTAAAAAGCTACTCTAATAATTGCTTAAATGTTCATTATGACACGTTTATTATTATAATAGAATTTAAAACTTTCACTGTAGTAGCAACATTTTATCGCAGCTCATCTACACGGTAGCTTCCAGCAAACGCTACCAGTCCTCTCTTTTAATACACAGATGGAAATTCCTATTTCAAATACAATGGGATTGCTGCTTTTCGTATATTTTTAAGCAAATGCTACAAGTGTATTTCAAACAATACAGATATATTTGCCATATTATAACTCTGCACTAGTCTAATCACAAGATTCAACTTAATATATCAGTTATTTGACGCTTAGAGCAATTTTAGTAATTAGATTCCTTTCACAGATATAAGTAATAATTAGTGTAGCATTTCCTCTACAAACATAGACATTCACACGCAAATTTAAAAACATACTCTAATAATGTGCTTAAATTTTCATTATAACACGTTTATTAGTATAATAGAATTAGGAATATTCACCTTTCATGCGTTGCTAAGACCCTCCCAACATCGACTATGGTAAGAAACAGCACGTACGTCTCGCAATAATCACGGCTCGCCAACCGAATCAACAACCAGAGATGACATGCGCAACTATCCATCTGCACAGAACCGTATCCAGCATGCAGAAGTTGGCAATGGAGGGCGACTAGCTGACGTCACGCAACATGGATGGTGTTTCGTATTTGTGTATTTACAGTTTATTTTAGCAATTATCGAGCTGTTTCATCGCTACAAGAGTGCATCCCTACATTGAAATTGTGGTGAGTGTTGTACTTTCTCTCATAAGTGTCTCTTTCAGTGCGTGATTTGTGTAATTCGCAGTATGCATGATAGTTAACCTCTCGCGCCAAGCAACCTCATTGGCGCCAAAGCCACGGGACCACGAGGAGACAGAAATACAGTGATATTTACTCAGGTAGGCCTTCCGCAGCGGTGCTAACACTCACGCTTGGGCGGCATGTCATCCTATACGTCTTGCAGTGACTTCGTGGTATCTGCCAACTCAAATATGAGAGATATCACGATTTTTCTGCAGACACCATATAGGTGCCATGTTTCTCCCGCTACCGGCAAGGGCCCCGCCCACCCCCCCTCATTGGTGTTTTTTCCTTGTAGAAACTATCTCCCGGCGCATGCGCACTACGCTCTTTTATTGCCAACCCACTTCTCGGGGACAAAATAGCCTTACATCGGGAAACTTTACCTACGTCATCGGCAGTGTCGTCTGCTAGCCCACCCTCTCGTTCGATATATCGATGAGCATCCGGATGCGTTCCTTCGTCATCGGCAGTGTCGTCTGCTCGGCCAACCTCTCGTTGGATATATCGATGACGATCCGGATGCGTTCCTTCGCGACAGCCTACTTGCGCGATGTCGATGAATAGTGTGTAGTAGTAGTCACGTCATGTTATATACAATCAGTAGATATATACTACTGTACTACTACTAGTAGTCACGTATATAGTTATAGTATATAGTTATAGTATATAGTTATAGTATATAGTTATAGTATATAGTTATAGTATATAGTTATAGTATATAGTTATAGTATATAGTTATAGTATATAGTCACGTATATAGTTATAGTATATAGTTATAGTATATAGTTATAGTATATAGTTATAGTATATAGTTATAGTATATAGTTATAGTATATAGTTATAGTATATAGTTATAGTATATAGTTATAGTATATAGTTATAGTATATAGTTATAGTATATAGTTATAGTATATAGTTATAGTATATAGTTATAGTATATAGTTATAGTATATAGTTATAGTATATAGTTATAGTATATGTTATAGTATATAGTTATAGTATATAGTTATAGTATATAGTTATAGTATATAGTTATAGTATATAGTTATAGTATATAGTTATAGTATATAGTTATAGTATATAGTTATAGTATATAGTTATAGTATATAGTTATAGTTATAGTTATAGTATATAGTTATAGTATATAGTTATAGTATATATTTATAGTATATATTTATAGTATATAGTTATAGTATATAGTTATAGTATATAGTTATAGTATATAGTTATAGTATATAGTTATAGTATATAGTTATAGTATATATTTATAGTATATAGTTATAGTATATAGTTATAATATATAGTTATAGTATATAGTTATAGTTATATTTATAGTTATATACTTAAAATAAGACAATTATAACAAAAGTAATGCAAACACTATAGCGTACGAGATACGTTATAATGTGAAGCATACGATTATAAGCTTTCTCACACGTTTAAACAAAGAATTTATAAATATCACAGAGTACTTCTTCTGTTACGGCTTCAAGCTAGCTTCTGACTTCATGTTCTAATCAATTTATCATTAATAGCGAGTAGAACTACTTGTAAATCACAAAGACTACACACACTGTTCCCAGTAACAGTACACCATTTTATGGCTTCTTTATCTGCTACGAGCTCTAGCTACAATACACAACAAAACAGTTGACATAAACAACAAAAGCACATCCTACTGCAGATATATTAACCTCAAACATGAACGCCAAGCGTCTGGACATAAGTAATTTCACAGAAATAAAGAATAATGTGTGTAGTACTTACTGTACAAACATGGACATTTGCACGCAGTTAAACCAGACTCTAATGATGCGCTTAAATGTTCATTACGACACGTTTATTTCCATTGAAATCCAAAGTTTCACTGTAGTATCAACATTTTATGGCAGCTCATCTACACGGTCGTCTCCGGCAATCGCGTCCTCTCCTCTGACCTGTAATAGACACATGAAAAGTACAAAATAATTAACTTGTTATTTCAAAAGCAATAACATTGAATTTATTTTCCTATATTTTTAAGGAAAACCTAAAAGAGTACTTCAAACAATAATATATTTCCCATATAATAACTCTGTACTAATCTAATCGCAAGATTCAACTTAATATATCAATATTTTGACGCGTTGAGCATTTTTAATAATTAGATTCCTTTCACACATATAAGTAACAATTTGTGTAGCATTTACTCTACAAACATGGACATTTGCACCCAAATTTAAAAAGCTACTCTAATAATTGCTTAAATGTTCATTATGACACGTTTATTATTATAATAGAATTTAAAACTTTCACTGTAGTAGCAACATTTTATCGCAGCTCATCTACACGGTACCTTCCAGCAAACGCTACCAGTCCTCTCTTTTAATACACAGATGGAAATTCCTATTTCAAATACAATGGGATTGCTGCTTTTCGTATATTTTTAAGCAAATGCTACAAGTGTATTTCAAACAATACAGATATATTTGCCATATTATAACTCTGCACTAGTCTAATCACAAGATTCAACTTAATATATCAGTTATTTGACGCTTAGAGCAATTTTAGTAATTAGATTCCTTTCACAGATATAAGTAATAATTAGTGTAGCATTTCCTCTACAAACATAGACATTCACACGCAAATTTAAAAACATACTCTAATAATGTGCTTAAATTTTCATTATAACACGTTTATTAGTATAATAGAATTAGGAATATTCACCTTTCATGCGTTGCTAAGACCCTCCCAACATCGACTATGGTAAGAAACAGCACGTACGTCTCGCAATAATCACGGCTCGCCAACCGAATCAACAACCAGAGATGACATGCGCAACTATCCATCTGCACAGAACCGTATCCAGCATGCAGAAGTTGGCAATGGAGGGCGACTAGCTGACGTCACGCAACATGGATGGTGTTTCGTATTTGTGTATTTACAGTGTATTTTAGCAATTATCGAGCTGTTTCATCGCTACAAGAGTGCATCCCTACATTGAAATTGTGGTGAGTGTTGTACTTTCTCTCATAAGTGTCTCTTTCAGTGCGTGATTTGTGTAATTCGCAGTATGCATGATAGTTAACCTCTCGCGCCAAGCAACCTCATTGGCGCCAAAGCCACGGGACCACGAGGAGACAGAAATACAGTGATATTTACTCAGGTAGGCCTTCCGCAGCGGTGCTAACACTCACGCTTGGGCGGCATGTCATCCTATACGTCTTGCAGTGACTTCGTGGTATCTGCCAACTCAAATATGAGAGATATCACGATTTTTCTGCAGACACCATATAGGTGCCATGTTTCTCCCGCTACCGGCAAGGGCCCCGCCCACCCCCCCTCATTGGTGTTTTTTCCTTGTAGAAACTATCTCCCGGCGCATGCGCACTACGCTCTTTTATTGCCAACCCACTTCTCGGGGACAAAATAGCCTTACATCGGGAAACTTTACCTACGTCATCGGCAGTGTCGTCTGCTAGCCCACCCTCTCGTTCGATATATCGATGAGCATCCGGATGCGTTCCTTCGTCATCGGCAGTGTCGTCTGCTCGGCCAACCTCTCGTTGGATATATCGATGACGATCCGGATGCGTTCCTTCGCGACAGCCTACTTGCGCGATGTCGATGAATAGTGTGTAGTAGTAGTCACGTCATGTTATATACAATCAGTAGATATATACTACTGTACTACTACTAGTAGTCACGTATATAGTTATAGTATATAGTTATAGTATATAGTTATAGTATATAGTTATAGTATATAGTTATAGTATATAGTTATAGTATATAGTTATAGTATATAGTCACGTATATAGTTATAGTATATAGTTATAGTATATAGTTATAGTATATAGTTATAGTATATAGTTATAGTATATAGTTATAGTATATAGTTATAGTATATAGTTATAGTATATAGTTATAGTATATAGTTATAGTATATAGTTATAGTATATAGTTATAGTATATAGTTATAGTATATAGTTATAGTATATAGTTATAGTATATAGTTATAGTATATAGTTATAGTATATAGTTATAGTATATAGTTATAGTATATGTTATAGTATATAGTTATAGTATATAGTTATAGTATATAGTTATAGTATATAGTTATAGTATATAGTTATAGTATATAGTTATAGTATATAGTTATAGTATATAGTTATAGTATATAGTTATAGTATATAGTTATAGTTATAGTTATAGTATATAGTTATAGTATATAGTTATAGTATATATTTATAGTATATATTTATAGTATATAGTTATAGTATATAGTTATAGTATATAGTTATAGTATATAGTTATAGTATATAGTTATAGTATATAGTTATAGTATATATTTATAGTATATAGTTATAGTATATAGTTATAATATATAGTTATAGTATATAGTTATAGTTATATTTATAGTTATATACTTAAAATAAGACAATTATAACAAAAGTAATGCAAACACTATAGCGTACGAGATACGTTATAATGTGAAGCATACGATTATAAGCTTTCTCACACGTTTAAACAAAGAATTTATAAATATCACAGAGTACTTCTTCTGTTACGGCTTCAAGCTAGCTTCTGACTTCATGTTCTAATCAATTTATCATTAATAGCGAGTAGAACTACTTGTAAATCACAAAGACTACACACACTGTTCCCAGTAACAGTAAACCATTTTATGGCTTCTTTATCTGCTACGAGCTCTAGCTACAATACACAACAAAACAGTTGACATAAACAACAAAAGCACATCCTACTGCAGATATATTAACCTCAAACATGAACGCCAAGCGTCTGGACATAAGTAATTTCACAGAAATAAAGAATAATGTGTGTAGTACTTACTGTACAAACATGGACATTTGCACGCAGTTAAACCAGACTCTAATGATGCGCTTAAATGTTCATTACGACACGTTTATTTCCATTGAAATCCAAAGTTTCACTGTAGTATCAACATTTTATGGCAGCTCATCTACACGGTCGTCTCCGGCAATCGCGTCCTCTCCTCTGACCTGTAATAGACACATGAAAAGTACAAAATAATTAACTTGTTATTTCAAAAGCAATAACATTGAATTTATTTTCCTATATTTTTAAGGAAAACCTAAAAGAGTACTTCAAACAATAATATATTTCCCATATAATAACTCTGTACTAATCTAATCGCAAGATTCAACTTAATATATCAATATTTTGACGCGTTGAGCATTTTTAATAATTAGATTCCTTTCACACATATAAGTAACAATTTGTGTAGCATTTACTCTACAAACATGGACATTTGCACCCAAATTTAAAAAGCTACTCTAATAATTGCTTAAATGTTCATTATGACACGTTTATTATTATAATAGAATTTAAAACTTTCACTGTAGTAGCAACATTTTATCGCAGCTCATCTACACGGTACCTTCCAGCAAACGCTACCAGTCCTCTCTTTTAATACACAGATGGAAATTCCTATTTCAAATACAATGGGATTGCTGCTTTTCGTATATTTTTAAGCAAATGCTACAAGTGTATTTCAAACAATACAGATATATTTGCCATATTATAACTCTGCACTAGTCTAATCACAAGATTCAACTTAATATATCAGTTATTTGACGCTTAGAGCAATTTTAGTAATTAGATTCCTTTCACAGATATAAGTAATAATTAGTGTAGCATTTCCTCTACAAACATAGACATTCACACGCAAATTTAAAAACATACTCTAATAATGTGCTTAAATTTTCATTATAACACGTTTATTAGTATAATAGAATTAGGAATATTCACCTTTCATGCGTTGCTAAGACCCTCCCAACATCGACTATGGTAAGAAACAGCACGTACGTCTCGCAATAATCACGGCTCGCCAACCGAATCAACAACCAGAGATGACATGCGCAACTATCCATCTGCACAGAACCGTATCCAGCATGCAGAAGTTGGCAATGGAGGGCGACTAGCTGACGTCACGCAACATGGATGGTGTTTCGTATTTGTGTATTTACAGTGTATTTTAGCAATTATCGAGCTGTTTCATCGCTACAAGAGTGCATCCCTACATTGAAATTGTGGTGAGTGTTGTACTTTCTCTCATAAGTGTCTCTTTCAGTGCGTGATTTGTGTAATTCGCAGTATGCATGATAGTTAACCTCTCGCGCCAAGCAACCTCATTGGCGCCAAAGCCACGGGACCACGAGGAGACAGAAATACAGTGATATTTACTCAGGTAGGCCTTCCGCAGCGGTGCTAACACTCACGCTTGGGCGGCATGTCATCCTATACGTCTTGCAGTGACTTCGTGGTATCTGCCAACTCAAATATGAGAGATATCACGATTTTTCTGCAGACACCATATAGGTGCCATGTTTCTCCCGCTACCGGCAAGGGCCCCGCCCACCCCCCCTCATTGGTGTTTTTTCCTTGTAGAAACTATCTCCCGGCGCATGCGCACTACGCTCTTTTATTGCCAACCCACTTCTCGGGGACAAAATAGCCTTACATCGGGAAACTTTACCTACGTCATCGGCAGTGTCGTCTGCTAGCCCACCCTCTCGTTCGATATATCGATGAGCATCCGGATGCGTTCCTTCGTCATCGGCAGTGTCGTCTGCTCGGCCAACCTCTCGTTGGATATATCGATGACGATCCGGATGCGTTCCTTCGCGACAGCCTACTTGCGCGATGTCGATGAATAGTGTGTAGTAGTAGTCACGTCATGTTATATACAATCAGTAGATATATACTACTGTACTACTACTAGTAGTCACGTATATAGTTATAGTATATAGTTATAGTATATAGTTATAGTATATAGTTATAGTATATAGTTATAGTATATAGTTATAGTATATAGTTATAGTATATAGTTATAGTATATAGTCACGTATATAGTTATAGTATATAGTTATAGTATATAGTTATAGTATATAGTTATAGTATATAGTTATAGTATATAGTTATAGTATATAGTTATAGTATATAGTTATAGTATATAGTTATAGTATATAGTTATAGTATATAGTTATAGTATATAGTTATAGTATATAGTTATAGTATATAGTTATAGTATATAGTTATAGTATATAGTTATAGTATATAGTTATAGTATATAGTTATAGTATATAGTTATAGTATATGTTATAGTATATAGTTATAGTATATAGTTATAGTATATAGTTATAGTATATAGTTATAGTATATAGTTATAGTATATAGTTATAGTATATAGTTATAGTATATAGTTATAGTATATAGTTATAGTATATAGTTATAGTTATAGTTATAGTATATAGTTATAGTATATAGTTATAGTATATATTTATAGTATATATTTATAGTATATAGTTATAGTATATAGTTATAGTATATAGTTATAGTATATAGTTATAGTATATAGTTATAGTATATAGTTATAGTATATAGTTATAGTATATATTTATAGTATATAGTTATAGTATATAGTTATAATATATAGTTATAGTATATAGTTATAGTTATATTTATAGTTATATACTTAAAATAAGACAATTATAACAAAAGTAATGCAAACACTATAGCGTACGAGATACGTTATAATGTGAAGCATACGATTATAAGCTTTCTCACACGTTTAAACAAAGAATTTATAAATATCACAGAGTACTTCTTCTGTTACGGCTTCAAGCTAGCTTCTGACTTCATGTTCTAATCAATTTATCATTAATAGCGAGTAGAACTACTTGTAAATCACAAAGACTACACACACTGTTCCCAGTAACAGTACACCATTTTATGGCTTCTTTATCTGCTACGAGCTCTAGCTACAATACACAACAAAACAGTTGACATAAACAACAAAAGCACATCCTACTGCAGATATATTAACCTCAAACATGAACGCCAAGCGTCTGGACATAAGTAATTTCACAGAAATAAAGAATAATGTGTGTAGTACTTACTGTACAAACATGGACATTTGCACGCAGTTAAACCAGACTCTAATGATGCGCTTAAATGTTCATTACGACACGTTTATTTCCATTGAAATCCAAAGTTTCACTGTAGTATCAACATTTTATGGCAGCTCATCTACACGGTCGTCTCCGGCAATCGCGTCCTCTCCTCTGACCTGTAATAGACACATGAAAAGTACAAAATAATTAACTTGTTATTTCAAAAGCAATAACATTGAATTTATTTTCCTATATTTTTAAGGAAAACCTAAAAGAGTACTTCAAACAATAATATATTTCCCATATAATAACTCTGTACTAATCTAATCGCAAGATTCAACTTAATATATCAATATTTTGACGCGTTGAGCATTTTTAATAATTAGATTCCTTTCACACATATAAGTAACAATTTGTGTAGCATTTACTCTACAAACATGGACATTTGCACCCAAATTTAAAAAGCTACTCTAATAATTGCTTAAATGTTCATTATGACACGTTTATTATTATAATAGAATTTAAAACTTTCACTGTAGTAGCAACATTTTATCGCAGCTCATCTACACGGTAGCTTCCAGCAAACGCTACCAGTCCTCTCTTTTAATACACAGATGGAAATTCCTATTTCAAATACAATGGGATTGCTGCTTTTCGTATATTTTTAAGCAAATGCTACAAGTGTATTTCAAACAATACAGATATATTTGCCATATTATAACTCTGCACTAGTCTAATCACAAGATTCAACTTAATATATCAGTTATTTGACGCTTAGAGCAATTTTAGTAATTAGATTCCTTTCACAGATATAAGTAATAATTAGTGTAGCATTTCCTCTACAAACATAGACATTCACACGCAAATTTAAAAACATACTCTAATAATGTGCTTAAATTTTCATTATAACACGTTTATTAGTATAATAGAATTAGGAATATTCACCTTTCATGCGTTGCTAAGACCCTCCCAACATCGACTATGGTAAGAAACAGCACGTACGTCTCGCAATAATCACGGCTCGCCAACCGAATCAACAACCAGAGATGACATGCGCAACTATCCATCTGCACAGAACCGTATCCAGCATGCAGAAGTTGGCAATGGAGGGCGACTAGCTGACGTCACGCAACATGGATGGTGTTTCGTATTTGTGTATTTACAGTTTATTTTAGCAATTATCGAGCTGTTTCATCGCTACAAGAGTGCATCCCTACATTGAAATTGTGGTGAGTGTTGTACTTTCTCTCATAAGTGTCTCTTTCAGTGCGTGATTTGTGTAATTCGCAGTATGCATGATAGTTAACCTCTCGCGCCAAGCAACCTCATTGGCGCCAAAGCCACGGGACCACGAGGAGACAGAAATACAGTGATATTTACTCAGGTAGGCCTTCCGCAGCGGTGCTAACACTCACGCTTGGGCGGCATGTCATCCTATACGTCTTGCAGTGACTTCGTGGTATCTGCCAACTCAAATATGAGAGATATCACGATTTTTCTGCAGACACCATATAGGTGCCATGTTTCTCCCGCTACCGGCAAGGGCCCCGCCCACCCCCCCTCATTGGTGTTTTTTCCTTGTAGAAACTATCTCCCGGCGCATGCGCACTACGCTCTTTTATTGCCAACCCACTTCTCGGGGACAAAATAGCCTTACATCGGGAAACTTTACCTACGTCATCGGCAGTGTCGTCTGCTAGCCCACCCTCTCGTTCGATATATCGATGAGCATCCGGATGCGTTCCTTCGTCATCGGCAGTGTCGTCTGCTCGGCCAACCTCTCGTTGGATATATCGATGACGATCCGGATGCGTTCCTTCGCGACAGCCTACTTGCGCGATGTCGATGAATAGTGTGTAGTAGTAGTCACGTCATGTTATATACAATCAGTAGATATATACTACTGTACTACTACTAGTAGTCACGTATATAGTTATAGTATATAGTTATAGTATATAGTTATAGTATATAGTTATAGTATATAGTTATAGTATATAGTTATAGTATATAGTTATAGTATATAGTTATAGTATATAGTCACGTATATAGTTATAGTATATAGTTATAGTATATAGTTATAGTATATAGTTATAGTATATAGTTATAGTATATAGTTATAGTATATAGTTATAGTATATAGTTATAGTATATAGTTATAGTATATAGTTATAGTATATAGTTATAGTATATAGTTATAGTATATAGTTATAGTATATAGTTATAGTATATAGTTATAGTATATAGTTATAGTATATAGTTATAGTATATGTTATAGTATATAGTTATAGTATATAGTTATAGTATATAGTTATAGTATATAGTTATAGTATATAGTTATAGTATATAGTTATAGTATATAGTTATAGTATATAGTTATAGTATATAGTTATAGTATATAGTTATAGTTATAGTTATAGTATATAGTTATAGTATATAGTTATAGTATATATTTATAGTATATATTTATAGTATATAGTTATAGTATATAGTTATAGTATATAGTTATAGTATATAGTTATAGTATATAGTTATAGTATATAGTTATAGTATATATTTATAGTATATAGTTATAGTATATAGTTATAATATATAGTTATAGTATATAGTTATAGTTATATTTATAGTTATATACTTAAAATAAGACAATTATAACAAAAGTAATGCAAACACTATAGCGTACGAGATACGTTATAATGTGAAGCATACGATTATAAGCTTTCTCACACGTTTAAACAAAGAATTTATAAATATCACAGAGTACTTCTTCTGTTACGGCTTCAAGCTAGCTTCTGACTTCATGTTCTAATCAATTTATCATTAATAGCGAGTAGAACTACTTGTAAATCACAAAGACTACACACACTGTTCCCAGTAACAGTACACCATTTTATGGCTTCTTTATCTGCTACGAGCTCTAGCTACAATACACAACAAAACAGTTGACATAAACAACAAAAGCACATCCTACTGCAGATATATTAACCTCAAACATGAACGCCAAGCGTCTGGACATAAGTAATTTCACAGAAATAAAGAATAATGTGTGTAGTACTTACTGTACAAACATGGACATTTGCACGCAGTTAAACCAGACTCTAATGATGCGCTTAAATGTTCATTACGACACGTTTATTTCCATTGAAATCCAAAGTTTCACTGTAGTATCAACATTTTATGGCAGCTCATCTACACGGTCGTCTCCGGCAATCGCGTCCTCTCCTCTGACCTGTAATAGACACATGAAAAGTACAAAATAATTAACTTGTTATTTCAAAAGCAATAACATTGAATTTATTTTCCTATATTTTTAAGGAAAACCTAAAAGAGTACTTCAAACAATAATATATTTCCCATATAATAACTCTGTACTAATCTAATCGCAAGATTCAACTTAATATATCAATATTTTGACGCGTTGAGCATTTTTAATAATTAGATTCCTTTCACACATATAAGTAACAATTTGTGTAGCATTTACTCTACAAACATGGACATTTGCACCCAAATTTAAAAAGCTACTCTAATAATTGCTTAAATGTTCATTATGACACGTTTATTATTATAATAGAATTTAAAACTTTCACTGTAGTAGCAACATTTTATCGCAGCTCATCTACACGGTACCTTCCAGCAAACGCTACCAGTCCTCTCTTTTAATACACAGATGGAAATTCCTATTTCAAATACAATGGGATTGCTGCTTTTCGTATATTTTTAAGCAAATGCTACAAGTGTATTTCAAACAATACAGATATATTTGCCATATTATAACTCTGCACTAGTCTAATCACAAGATTCAACTTAATATATCAGTTATTTGACGCTTAGAGCAATTTTAGTAATTAGATTCCTTTCACAGATATAAGTAATAATTAGTGTAGCATTTCCTCTACAAACATAGACATTCACACGCAAATTTAAAAACATACTCTAATAATGTGCTTAAATTTTCATTATAACACGTTTATTAGTATAATAGAATTAGGAATATTCACCTTTCATGCGTTGCTAAGACCCTCCCAACATCGACTATGGTAAGAAACAGCACGTACGTCTCGCAATAATCACGGCTCGCCAACCGAATCAACAACCAGAGATGACATGCGCAACTATCCATCTGCACAGAACCGTATCCAGCATGCAGAAGTTGGCAATGGAGGGCGACTAGCTGACGTCACGCAACATGGATGGTGTTTCGTATTTGTGTATTTACAGTGTATTTTAGCAATTATCGAGCTGTTTCATCGCTACAAGAGTGCATCCCTACATTGAAATTGTGGTGAGTGTTGTACTTTCTCTCATAAGTGTCTCTTTCAGTGCGTGATTTGTGTAATTCGCAGTATGCATGATAGTTAACCTCTCGCGCCAAGCAACCTCATTGGCGCCAAAGCCACGGGACCACGAGGAGACAGAAATACAGTGATATTTACTCAGGTAGGCCTTCCGCAGCGGTGCTAACACTCACGCTTGGGCGGCATGTCATCCTATACGTCTTGCAGTGACTTCGTGGTATCTGCCAACTCAAATATGAGAGATATCACGATTTTTCTGCAGACACCATATAGGTGCCATGTTTCTCCCGCTACCGGCAAGGGCCCCGCCCACCCCCCCTCATTGGTGTTTTTTCCTTGTAGAAACTATCTCCCGGCGCATGCGCACTACGCTCTTTTATTGCCAACCCACTTCTCGGGGACAAAATAGCCTTACATCGGGAAACTTTACCTACGTCATCGGCAGTGTCGTCTGCTAGCCCACCCTCTCGTTCGATATATCGATGAGCATCCGGATGCGTTCCTTCGTCATCGGCAGTGTCGTCTGCTCGGCCAACCTCTCGTTGGATATATCGATGACGATCCGGATGCGTTCCTTCGCGACAGCCTACTTGCGCGATGTCGATGAATAGTGTGTAGTAGTAGTCACGTCATGTTATATACAATCAGTAGATATATACTACTGTACTACTACTAGTAGTCACGTATATAGTTATAGTATATAGTTATAGTATATAGTTATAGTATATAGTTATAGTATATAGTTATAGTATATAGTTATAGTATATAGTTATAGTATATAGTCACGTATATAGTTATAGTATATAGTTATAGTATATAGTTATAGTATATAGTTATAGTATATAGTTATAGTATATAGTTATAGTATATAGTTATAGTATATAGTTATAGTATATAGTTATAGTATATAGTTATAGTATATAGTTATAGTATATAGTTATAGTATATAGTTATAGTATATAGTTATAGTATATAGTTATAGTATATAGTTATAGTATATAGTTATAGTATATAGTTATAGTATATAGTTATAGTATATGTTATAGTATATAGTTATAGTATATAGTTATAGTATATAGTTATAGTATATAGTTATAGTATATAGTTATAGTATATAGTTATAGTATATAGTTATAGTATATAGTTATAGTATATAGTTATAGTATATAGTTATAGTTATAGTTATAGTATATAGTTATAGTATATAGTTATAGTATATATTTATAGTATATATTTATAGTATATAGTTATAGTATATAGTTATAGTATATAGTTATAGTATATAGTTATAGTATATAGTTATAGTATATAGTTATAGTATATATTTATAGTATATAGTTATAGTATATAGTTATAATATATAGTTATAGTATATAGTTATAGTTATATTTATAGTTATATACTTAAAATAAGACAATTATAACAAAAGTAATGCAAACACTATAGCGTACGAGATACGTTATAATGTGAAGCATACGATTATAAGCTTTCTCACACGTTTAAACAAAGAATTTATAAATATCACAGAGTACTTCTTCTGTTACGGCTTCAAGCTAGCTTCTGACTTCATGTTCTAATCAATTTATCATTAATAGCGAGTAGAACTACTTGTAAATCACAAAGACTACACACACTGTTCCCAGTAACAGTAAACCATTTTATGGCTTCTTTATCTGCTACGAGCTCTAGCTACAATACACAACAAAACAGTTGACATAAACAACAAAAGCACATCCTACTGCAGATATATTAACCTCAAACATGAACGCCAAGCGTCTGGACATAAGTAATTTCACAGAAATAAAGAATAATGTGTGTAGTACTTACTGTACAAACATGGACATTTGCACGCAGTTAAACCAGACTCTAATGATGCGCTTAAATGTTCATTACGACACGTTTATTTCCATTGAAATCCAAAGTTTCACTGTAGTATCAACATTTTATGGCAGCTCATCTACACGGTCGTCTCCGGCAATCGCGTCCTCTCCTCTGACCTGTAATAGACACATGAAAAGTACAAAATAATTAACTTGTTATTTCAAAAGCAATAACATTGAATTTATTTTCCTATATTTTTAAGGAAAACCTAAAAGAGTACTTCAAACAATAATATATTTCCCATATAATAACTCTGTACTAATCTAATCGCAAGATTCAACTTAATATATCAATATTTTGACGCGTTGAGCATTTTTAATAATTAGATTCCTTTCACACATATAAGTAACAATTTGTGTAGCATTTACTCTACAAACATGGACATTTGCACCCAAATTTAAAAAGCTACTCTAATAATTGCTTAAATGTTCATTATGACACGTTTATTATTATAATAGAATTTAAAACTTTCACTGTAGTAGCAACATTTTATCGCAGCTCATCTACACGGTACCTTCCAGCAAACGCTACCAGTCCTCTCTTTTAATACACAGATGGAAATTCCTATTTCAAATACAATGGGATTGCTGCTTTTCGTATATTTTTAAGCAAATGCTACAAGTGTATTTCAAACAATACAGATATATTTGCCATATTATAACTCTGCACTAGTCTAATCACAAGATTCAACTTAATATATCAGTTATTTGACGCTTAGAGCAATTTTAGTAATTAGATTCCTTTCACAGATATAAGTAATAATTAGTGTAGCATTTCCTCTACAAACATAGACATTCACACGCAAATTTAAAAACATACTCTAATAATGTGCTTAAATTTTCATTATAACACGTTTATTAGTATAATAGAATTAGGAATATTCACCTTTCATGCGTTGCTAAGACCCTCCCAACATCGACTATGGTAAGAAACAGCACGTACGTCTCGCAATAATCACGGCTCGCCAACCGAATCAACAACCAGAGATGACATGCGCAACTATCCATCTGCACAGAACCGTATCCAGCATGCAGAAGTTGGCAATGGAGGGCGACTAGCTGACGTCACGCAACATGGATGGTGTTTCGTATTTGTGTATTTACAGTGTATTTTAGCAATTATCGAGCTGTTTCATCGCTACAAGAGTGCATCCCTACATTGAAATTGTGGTGAGTGTTGTACTTTCTCTCATAAGTGTCTCTTTCAGTGCGTGATTTGTGTAATTCGCAGTATGCATGATAGTTAACCTCTCGCGCCAAGCAACCTCATTGGCGCCAAAGCCACGGGACCACGAGGAGACAGAAATACAGTGATATTTACTCAGGTAGGCCTTCCGCAGCGGTGCTAACACTCACGCTTGGGCGGCATGTCATCCTATACGTCTTGCAGTGACTTCGTGGTATCTGCCAACTCAAATATGAGAGATATCACGATTTTTCTGCAGACACCATATAGGTGCCATGTTTCTCCCGCTACCGGCAAGGGCCCCGCCCACCCCCCCTCATTGGTGTTTTTTCCTTGTAGAAACTATCTCCCGGCGCATGCGCACTACGCTCTTTTATTGCCAACCCACTTCTCGGGGACAAAATAGCCTTACATCGGGAAACTTTACCTACGTCATCGGCAGTGTCGTCTGCTAGCCCACCCTCTCGTTCGATATATCGATGAGCATCCGGATGCGTTCCTTCGTCATCGGCAGTGTCGTCTGCTCGGCCAACCTCTCGTTGGATATATCGATGACGATCCGGATGCCGTTCCTTCGCGACAGCCTACTTGCGCGATGTCGATGAATAGTGTGTAGTAGTAGTCACGTCATGTTATATACAATCAGTAGATATATACTACTGTACTACTACTAGTAGTCACGTATATAGTTATAGTATATAGTTATAGTATATAGTTATAGTATATAGTTATAGTATATAGTTATAGTATATAGTTATAGTATATAGTTATAGTATATAGTTATAGTATATAGTCACGTATATAGTTATAGTATATAGTTATAGTATATAGTTATAGTATATAGTTATAGTATATAGTTATAGTATATAGTTATAGTATATAGTTATAGTATATAGTTATAGTATATAGTTATAGTATATAGTTATAGTATATAGTTATAGTATATAGTTATAGTATATAGTTATAGTATATAGTTATAGTATATAGTTATAGTATATAGTTATAGTATATAGTTATAGTATATAGTTATAGTATATAGTTATAGTATATAGTTATAGTATATGTTATAGTATATAGTTATAGTATATAGTTATAGTATATAGTTATAGTATATAGTTATAGTATATAGTTATAGTATATAGTTATAGTATATAGTTATAGTATATAGTTATAGTATATAGTTATAGTATATAGTTATAGTTATAGTTATAGTATATAGTTATAGTATATAGTTATAGTATATATTTATAGTATATATTTATAGTATATAGTTATAGTATATAGTTATAGTATATAGTTATAGTATATAGTTATAGTATATAGTTATAGTATATAGTTATAGTATATATTTATAGTATATAGTTATAGTATATAGTTATAATATATAGTTATAGTATATAGTTATAGTTATATTTATAGTTATATACTTAAAATAAGACAATTATAACAAAAGTAATGCAAACACTATAGCGTACGAGATACGTTATAATGTGAAGCATACGATTATAAGCTTTCTCACACGTTTAAACAAAGAATTTATAAATATCACAGAGTACTTCTTCTGTTACGGCTTCAAGCTAGCTTCTGACTTCATGTTCTAATCAATTTATCATTAATAGCGAGTAGAACTACTTGTAAATCACAAAGACTACACACACTGTTCCCAGTAACAGTACACCATTTTATGGCTTCTTTATCTGCTACGAGCTCTAGCTACAATACACAACAAAACAGTTGACATAAACAACAAAAGCACATCCTACTGCAGATATATTAACCTCAAACATGAACGCCAAGCGTCTGGACATAAGTAATTTCACAGAAATAAAGAATAATGTGTGTAGTACTTACTGTACAAACATGGACATTTGCACGCAGTTAAACCAGACTCTAATGATGCGCTTAAATGTTCATTACGACACGTTTATTTCCATTGAAATCCAAAGTTTCACTGTAGTATCAACATTTTATGGCAGCTCATCTACACGGTCGTCTCCGGCAATCGCGTCCTCTCCTCTGACCTGTAATAGACACATGAAAAGTACAAAATAATTAACTTGTTATTTCAAAAGCAATAACATTGAATTTATTTTCCTATATTTTTAAGGAAAACCTAAAAGAGTACTTCAAACAATAATATATTTCCCATATAATAACTCTGTACTAATCTAATCGCAAGATTCAACTTAATATATCAATATTTTGACGCGTTGAGCATTTTTAATAATTAGATTCCTTTCACACATATAAGTAACAATTTGTGTAGCATTTACTCTACAAACATGGACATTTGCACCCAAATTTAAAAAGCTACTCTAATAATTGCTTAAATGTTCATTATGACACGTTTATTATTATAATAGAATTTAAAACTTTCACTGTAGTAGCAACATTTTATCGCAGCTCATCTACACGGTAGCTTCCAGCAAACGCTACCAGTCCTCTCTTTTAATACACAGATGGAAATTCCTATTTCAAATACAATGGGATTGCTGCTTTTCGTATATTTTTAAGCAAATGCTACAAGTGTATTTCAAACAATACAGATATATTTGCCATATTATAACTCTGCACTAGTCTAATCACAAGATTCAACTTAATATATCAGTTATTTGACGCTTAGAGCAATTTTAGTAATTAGATTCCTTTCACAGATATAAGTAATAATTAGTGTAGCATTTCCTCTACAAACATAGACATTCACACGCAAATTTAAAAACATACTCTAATAATGTGCTTAAATTTTCATTATAACACGTTTATTAGTATAATAGAATTAGGAATATTCACCTTTCATGCGTTGCTAAGACCCTCCCAACATCGACTATGGTAAGAAACAGCACGTACGTCTCGCAATAATCACGGCTCGCCAACCGAATCAACAACCAGAGATGACATGCGCAACTATCCATCTGCACAGAACCGTATCCAGCATGCAGAAGTTGGCAATGGAGGGCGACTAGCTGACGTCACGCAACATGGATGGTGTTTCGTATTTGTGTATTTACAGTTTATTTTAGCAATTATCGAGCTGTTTCATCGCTACAAGAGTGCATCCCTACATTGAAATTGTGGTGAGTGTTGTACTTTCTCTCATAAGTGTCTCTTTCAGTGCGTGATTTGTGTAATTCGCAGTATGCATGATAGTTAACCTCTCGCGCCAAGCAACCTCATTGGCGCCAAAGCCACGGGACCACGAGGAGACAGAAATACAGTGATATTTACTCAGGTAGGCCTTCCGCAGCGGTGCTAACACTCACGCTTGGGCGGCATGTCATCCTATACGTCTTGCAGTGACTTCGTGGTATCTGCCAACTCAAATATGAGAGATATCACGATTTTTCTGCAGACACCATATAGGTGCCATGTTTCTCCCGCTACCGGCAAGGGCCCCGCCCACCCCCCCTCATTGGTGTTTTTTCCTTGTAGAAACTATCTCCCGGCGCATGCGCACTACGCTCTTTTATTGCCAACCCACTTCTCGGGGACAAAATAGCCTTACATCGGGAAACTTTACCTACGTCATCGGCAGTGTCGTCTGCTAGCCCACCCTCTCGTTCGATATATCGATGAGCATCCGGATGCGTTCCTTCGTCATCGGCAGTGTCGTCTGCTCGGCCAACCTCTCGTTGGATATATCGATGACGATCCGGATGCGTTCCTTCGCGACAGCCTACTTGCGCGATGTCGATGAATAGTGTGTAGTAGTAGTCACGTCATGTTATATACAATCAGTAGATATATACTACTGTACTACTACTAGTAGTCACGTATATAGTTATAGTATATAGTTATAGTATATAGTTATAGTATATAGTTATAGTATATAGTTATAGTATATAGTTATAGTATATAGTTATAGTATATAGTTATAGTATATAGTCACGTATATAGTTATAGTATATAGTTATAGTATATAGTTATAGTATATAGTTATAGTATATAGTTATAGTATATAGTTATAGTATATAGTTATAGTATATAGTTATAGTATATAGTTATAGTATATAGTTATAGTATATAGTTATAGTATATAGTTATAGTATATAGTTATAGTATATAGTTATAGTATATAGTTATAGTATATAGTTATAGTATATAGTTATAGTATATAGTTATAGTATATGTTATAGTATATAGTTATAGTATATAGTTATAGTATATAGTTATAGTATATAGTTATAGTATATAGTTATAGTATATAGTTATAGTATATAGTTATAGTATATAGTTATAGTATATAGTTATAGTATATAGTTATAGTTATAGTTATAGTATATAGTTATAGTATATAGTTATAGTATATATTTATAGTATATATTTATAGTATATAGTTATAGTATATAGTTATAGTATATAGTTATAGTATATAGTTATAGTATATAGTTATAGTATATAGTTATAGTATATATTTATAGTATATAGTTATAGTATATAGTTATAATATATAGTTATAGTATATAGTTATAGTTATATTTATAGTTATATACTTAAAATAAGACAATTATAACAAAAGTAATGCAAACACTATAGCGTACGAGATACGTTATAATGTGAAGCATACGATTATAAGCTTTCTCACACGTTTAAACAAAGAATTTATAAATATCACAGAGTACTTCTTCTGTTACGGCTTCAAGCTAGCTTCTGACTTCATGTTCTAATCAATTTATCATTAATAGCGAGTAGAACTACTTGTAAATCACAAAGACTACACACACTGTTCCCAGTAACAGTACACCATTTTATGGCTTCTTTATCTGCTACGAGCTCTAGCTACAATACACAACAAAACAGTTGACATAAACAACAAAAGCACATCCTACTGCAGATATATTAACCTCAAACATGAACGCCAAGCGTCTGGACATAAGTAATTTCACAGAAATAAAGAATAATGTGTGTAGTACTTACTGTACAAACATGGACATTTGCACGCAGTTAAACCAGACTCTAATGATGCGCTTAAATGTTCATTACGACACGTTTATTTCCATTGAAATCCAAAGTTTCACTGTAGTATCAACATTTTATGGCAGCTCATCTACACGGTCGTCTCCGGCAATCGCGTCCTCTCCTCTGACCTGTAATAGACACATGAAAAGTACAAAATAATTAACTTGTTATTTCAAAAGCAATAACATTGAATTTATTTTCCTATATTTTTAAGGAAAACCTAAAAGAGTACTTCAAACAATAATATATTTCCCATATAATAACTCTGTACTAATCTAATCGCAAGATTCAACTTAATATATCAATATTTTGACGCGTTGAGCATTTTTAATAATTAGATTCCTTTCACACATATAAGTAACAATTTGTGTAGCATTTACTCTACAAACATGGACATTTGCACCCAAATTTAAAAAGCTACTCTAATAATTGCTTAAATGTTCATTATGACACGTTTATTATTATAATAGAATTTAAAACTTTCACTGTAGTAGCAACATTTTATCGCAGCTCATCTACACGGTAGCTTCCAGCAAACGCTACCAGTCCTCTCTTTTAATACACAGATGGAAATTCCTATTTCAAATACAATGGGATTGCTGCTTTTCGTATATTTTTAAGCAAATGCTACAAGTGTATTTCAAACAATACAGATATATTTGCCATATTATAACTCTGCACTAGTCTAATCACAAGATTCAACTTAATATATCAGTTATTTGACGCTTAGAGCAATTTTAGTAATTAGATTCCTTTCACAGATATAAGTAATAATTAGTGTAGCATTTCCTCTACAAACATAGACATTCACACGCAAATTTAAAAACATACTCTAATAATGTGCTTAAATTTTCATTATAACACGTTTATTAGTATAATAGAATTAGGAATATTCACCTTTCATGCGTTGCTAAGACCCTCCCAACATCGACTATGGTAAGAAACAGCACGTACGTCTCGCAATAATCACGGCTCGCCAACCGAATCAACAACCAGAGATGACATGCGCAACTATCCATCTGCACAGAACCGTATCCAGCATGCAGAAGTTGGCAATGGAGGGCGACTAGCTGACGTCACGCAACATGGATGGTGTTTCGTATTTGTGTATTTACAGTTTATTTTAGCAATTATCGAGCTGTTTCATCGCTACAAGAGTGCATCCCTACATTGAAATTGTGGTGAGTGTTGTACTTTCTCTCATAAGTGTCTCTTTCAGTGCGTGATTTGTGTAATTCGCAGTATGCATGATAGTTAACCTCTCGCGCCAAGCAACCTCATTGGCGCCAAAGCCACGGGACCACGAGGAGACAGAAATACAGTGATATTTACTCAGGTAGGCCTTCCGCAGCGGTGCTAACACTCACGCTTGGGCGGCATGTCATCCTATACGTCTTGCAGTGACTTCGTGGTATCTGCCAACTCAAATATGAGAGATATCACGATTTTTCTGCAGACACCATATAGGTGCCATGTTTCTCCCGCTACCGGCAAGGGCCCCGCCCACCCCCCCTCATTGGTGTTTTTTCCTTGTAGAAACTATCTCCCGGCGCATGCGCACTACGCTCTTTTATTGCCAACCCACTTCTCGGGGACAAAATAGCCTTACATCGGGAAACTTTACCTACGTCATCGGCAGTGTCGTCTGCTAGCCCACCCTCTCGTTCGATATATCGATGAGCATCCGGATGCGTTCCTTCGTCATCGGCAGTGTCGTCTGCTCGGCCAACCTCTCGTTGGATATATCGATGACGATCCGGATGCGTTCCTTCGCGACAGCCTACTTGCGCGATGTCGATGAATAGTGTGTAGTAGTAGTCACGTCATGTTATATACAATCAGTAGATATATACTACTGTACTACTACTAGTAGTCACGTATATAGTTATAGTATATAGTTATAGTATATAGTTATAGTATATAGTTATAGTATATAGTTATAGTATATAGTTATAGTATATAGTTATAGTATATAGTTATAGTATATAGTCACGTATATAGTTATAGTATATAGTTATAGTATATAGTTATAGTATATAGTTATAGTATATAGTTATAGTATATAGTTATAGTATATAGTTATAGTATATAGTTATAGTATATAGTTATAGTATATAGTTATAGTATATAGTTATAGTATATAGTTATAGTATATAGTTATAGTATATAGTTATAGTATATAGTTATAGTATATAGTTATAGTATATAGTTATAGTATATAGTTATAGTATATGTTATAGTATATAGTTATAGTATATAGTTATAGTATATAGTTATAGTATATAGTTATAGTATATAGTTATAGTATATAGTTATAGTATATAGTTATAGTATATAGTTATAGTATATAGTTATAGTATATAGTTATAGTTATAGTTATAGTATATAGTTATAGTATATAGTTATAGTATATATTTATAGTATATATTTATAGTATATAGTTATAGTATATAGTTATAGTATATAGTTATAGTATATAGTTATAGTATATAGTTATAGTATATAGTTATAGTATATATTTATAGTATATAGTTATAGTATATAGTTATAATATATAGTTATAGTATATAGTTATAGTTATATTTATAGTTATATACTTAAAATAAGACAATTATAACAAAAGTAATGCAAACACTATAGCGTACGAGATACGTTATAATGTGAAGCATACGATTATAAGCTTTCTCACACGTTTAAACAAAGAATTTATAAATATCACAGAGTACTTCTTCTGTTACGGCTTCAAGCTAGCTTCTGACTTCATGTTCTAATCAATTTATCATTAATAGCGAGTAGAACTACTTGTAAATCACAAAGACTACACACACTGTTCCCAGTAACAGTACACCATTTTATGGCTTCTTTATCTGCTACGAGCTCTAGCTACAATACACAACAAAACAGTTGACATAAACAACAAAAGCACATCCTACTGCAGATATATTAACCTCAAACATGAACGCCAAGCGTCTGGACATAAGTAATTTCACAGAAATAAAGAATAATGTGTGTAGTACTTACTGTACAAACATGGACATTTGCACGCAGTTAAACCAGACTCTAATGATGCGCTTAAATGTTCATTACGACACGTTTATTTCCATTGAAATCCAAAGTTTCACTGTAGTATCAACATTTTATGGCAGCTCATCTACACGGTCGTCTCCGGCAATCGCGTCCTCTCCTCTGACCTGTAATAGACACATGAAAAGTACAAAATAATTAACTTGTTATTTCAAAAGCAATAACATTGAATTTATTTTCCTATATTTTTAAGGAAAACCTAAAAGAGTACTTCAAACAATAATATATTTCCCATATAATAACTCTGTACTAATCTAATCGCAAGATTCAACTTAATATATCAATATTTTGACGCGTTGAGCATTTTTAATAATTAGATTCCTTTCACACATATAAGTAACAATTTGTGTAGCATTTACTCTACAAACATGGACATTTGCACCCAAATTTAAAAAGCTACTCTAATAATTGCTTAAATGTTCATTATGACACGTTTATTATTATAATAGAATTTAAAACTTTCACTGTAGTAGCAACATTTTATCGCAGCTCATCTACACGGTAGCTTCCAGCAAACGCTACCAGTCCTCTCTTTTAATACACAGATGGAAATTCCTATTTCAAATACAATGGGATTGCTGCTTTTCGTATATTTTTAAGCAAATGCTACAAGTGTATTTCAAACAATACAGATATATTTGCCATATTATAACTCTGCACTAGTCTAATCACAAGATTCAACTTAATATATCAGTTATTTGACGCTTAGAGCAATTTTAGTAATTAGATTCCTTTCACAGATATAAGTAATAATTAGTGTAGCATTTCCTCTACAAACATAGACATTCACACGCAAATTTAAAAACATACTCTAATAATGTGCTTAAATTTTCATTATAACACGTTTATTAGTATAATAGAATTAGGAATATTCACCTTTCATGCGTTGCTAAGACCCTCCCAACATCGACTATGGTAAGAAACAGCACGTACGTCTCGCAATAATCACGGCTCGCCAACCGAATCAACAACCAGAGATGACATGCGCAACTATCCATCTGCACAGAACCGTATCCAGCATGCAGAAGTTGGCAATGGAGGGCGACTAGCTGACGTCACGCAACATGGATGGTGTTTCGTATTTGTGTATTTACAGTTTATTTTAGCAATTATCGAGCTGTTTCATCGCTACAAGAGTGCATCCCTACATTGAAATTGTGGTGAGTGTTGTACTTTCTCTCATAAGTGTCTCTTTCAGTGCGTGATTTGTGTAATTCGCAGTATGCATGATAGTTAACCTCTCGCGCCAAGCAACCTCATTGGCGCCAAAGCCACGGGACCACGAGGAGACAGAAATACAGTGATATTTACTCAGGTAGGCCTTCCGCAGCGGTGCTAACACTCACGCTTGGGCGGCATGTCATCCTATACGTCTTGCAGTGACTTCGTGGTATCTGCCAACTCAAATATGAGAGATATCACGATTTTTCTGCAGACACCATATAGGTGCCATGTTTCTCCCGCTACCGGCAAGGGCCCCGCCCACCCCCCCTCATTGGTGTTTTTTCCTTGTAGAAACTATCTCCCGGCGCATGCGCACTACGCTCTTTTATTGCCAACCCACTTCTCGGGGACAAAATAGCCTTACATCGGGAAACTTTACCTACGTCATCGGCAGTGTCGTCTGCTAGCCCACCCTCTCGTTCGATATATCGATGAGCATCCGGATGCGTTCCTTCGTCATCGGCAGTGTCGTCTGCTCGGCCAACCTCTCGTTGGATATATCGATGACGATCCGGATGCGTTCCTTCGCGACAGCCTACTTGCGCGATGTCGATGAATAGTGTGTAGTAGTAGTCACGTCATGTTATATACAATCAGTAGATATATACTACTGTACTACTACTAGTAGTCACGTATATAGTTATAGTATATAGTTATAGTATATAGTTATAGTATATAGTTATAGTATATAGTTATAGTATATAGTTATAGTATATAGTTATAGTATATAGTTATAGTATATAGTCACGTATATAGTTATAGTATATAGTTATAGTATATAGTTATAGTATATAGTTATAGTATATAGTTATAGTATATAGTTATAGTATATAGTTATAGTATATAGTTATAGTATATAGTTATAGTATATAGTTATAGTATATAGTTATAGTATATAGTTATAGTATATAGTTATAGTATATAGTTATAGTATATAGTTATAGTATATAGTTATAGTATATAGTTATAGTATATAGTTATAGTATATGTTATAGTATATAGTTATAGTATATAGTTATAGTATATAGTTATAGTATATAGTTATAGTATATAGTTATAGTATATAGTTATAGTATATAGTTATAGTATATAGTTATAGTATATAGTTATAGTATATAGTTATAGTTATAGTTATAGTATATAGTTATAGTATATAGTTATAGTATATATTTATAGTATATATTTATAGTATATAGTTATAGTATATAGTTATAGTATATAGTTATAGTATATAGTTATAGTATATAGTTATAGTATATAGTTATAGTATATATTTATAGTATATAGTTATAGTATATAGTTATAATATATAGTTATAGTATATAGTTATAGTTATATTTATAGTTATATACTTAAAATAAGACAATTATAACAAAAGTAATGCAAACACTATAGCGTACGAGATACGTTATAATGTGAAGCATACGATTATAAGCTTTCTCACACGTTTAAACAAAGAATTTATAAATATCACAGAGTACTTCTTCTGTTACGGCTTCAAGCTAGCTTCTGACTTCATGTTCTAATCAATTTATCATTAATAGCGAGTAGAACTACTTGTAAATCACAAAGACTACACACACTGTTCCCAGTAACAGTACACCATTTTATGGCTTCTTTATCTGCTACGAGCTCTAGCTACAATACACAACAAAACAGTTGACATAAACAACAAAAGCACATCCTACTGCAGATATATTAACCTCAAACATGAACGCCAAGCGTCTGGACATAAGTAATTTCACAGAAATAAAGAATAATGTGTGTAGTACTTACTGTACAAACATGGACATTTGCACGCAGTTAAACCAGACTCTAATGATGCGCTTAAATGTTCATTACGACACGTTTATTTCCATTGAAATCCAAAGTTTCACTGTAGTATCAACATTTTATGGCAGCTCATCTACACGGTCGTCTCCGGCAATCGCGTCCTCTCCTCTGACCTGTAATAGACACATGAAAAGTACAAAATAATTAACTTGTTATTTCAAAAGCAATAACATTGAATTTATTTTCCTATATTTTTAAGGAAAACCTAAAAGAGTACTTCAAACAATAATATATTTCCCATATAATAACTCTGTACTAATCTAATCGCAAGATTCAACTTAATATATCAATATTTTGACGCGTTGAGCATTTTTAATAATTAGATTCCTTTCACACATATAAGTAACAATTTGTGTAGCATTTACTCTACAAACATGGACATTTGCACCCAAATTTAAAAAGCTACTCTAATAATTGCTTAAATGTTCATTATGACACGTTTATTATTATAATAGAATTTAAAACTTTCACTGTAGTAGCAACATTTTATCGCAGCTCATCTACACGGTACCTTCCAGCAAACGCTACCAGTCCTCTCTTTTAATACACAGATGGAAATTCCTATTTCAAATACAATGGGATTGCTGCTTTTCGTATATTTTTAAGCAAATGCTACAAGTGTATTTCAAACAATACAGATATATTTGCCATATTATAACTCTGCACTAGTCTAATCACAAGATTCAACTTAATATATCAGTTATTTGACGCTTAGAGCAATTTTAGTAATTAGATTCCTTTCACAGATATAAGTAATAATTAGTGTAGCATTTCCTCTACAAACATAGACATTCACACGCAAATTTAAAAACATACTCTAATAATGTGCTTAAATTTTCATTATAACACGTTTATTAGTATAATAGAATTAGGAATATTCACCTTTCATGCGTTGCTAAGACCCTCCCAACATCGACTATGGTAAGAAACAGCACGTACGTCTCGCAATAATCACGGCTCGCCAACCGAATCAACAACCAGAGATGACATGCGCAACTATCCATCTGCACAGAACCGTATCCAGCATGCAGAAGTTGGCAATGGAGGGCGACTAGCTGACGTCACGCAACATGGATGGTGTTTCGTATTTGTGTATTTACAGTGTATTTTAGCAATTATCGAGCTGTTTCATCGCTACAAGAGTGCATCCCTACATTGAAATTGTGGTGAGTGTTGTACTTTCTCTCATAAGTGTCTCTTTCAGTGCGTGATTTGTGTAATTCGCAGTATGCATGATAGTTAACCTCTCGCGCCAAGCAACCTCATTGGCGCCAAAGCCACGGGACCACGAGGAGACAGAAATACAGTGATATTTACTCAGGTAGGCCTTCCGCAGCGGTGCTAACACTCACGCTTGGGCGGCATGTCATCCTATACGTCTTGCAGTGACTTCGTGGTATCTGCCAACTCAAATATGAGAGATATCACGATTTTTCTGCAGACACCATATAGGTGCCATGTTTCTCCCGCTACCGGCAAGGGCCCCGCCCACCCCCCCTCATTGGTGTTTTTTCCTTGTAGAAACTATCTCCCGGCGCATGCGCACTACGCTCTTTTATTGCCAACCCACTTCTCGGGGACAAAATAGCCTTACATCGGGAAACTTTACCTACGTCATCGGCAGTGTCGTCTGCTAGCCCACCCTCTCGTTCGATATATCGATGAGCATCCGGATGCGTTCCTTCGTCATCGGCAGTGTCGTCTGCTCGGCCAACCTCTCGTTGGATATATCGATGACGATCCGGATGCGTTCCTTCGCGACAGCCTACTTGCGCGATGTCGATGAATAGTGTGTAGTAGTAGTCACGTCATGTTATATACAATCAGTAGATATATACTACTGTACTACTACTAGTAGTCACGTATATAGTTATAGTATATAGTTATAGTATATAGTTATAGTATATAGTTATAGTATATAGTTATAGTATATAGTTATAGTATATAGTTATAGTATATAGTTATAGTATATAGTTATAGTATATAGTCACGTATATAGTTATAGTATATAGTTATAGTATATAGTTATAGTATATAGTTATAGTATATAGTTATAGTATATAGTTATAGTATATAGTTATAGTATATAGTTATAGTATATAGTTATAGTATATAGTTATAGTATATAGTTATAGTATATAGTTATAGTATATAGTTATAGTATATAGTTATAGTATATAGTTATAGTATATAGTTATAGTATATAGTTATAGTATATGTTATAGTATATAGTTATAGTATATAGTTATAGTATATAGTTATAGTATATAGTTATAGTATATAGTTATAGTATATAGTTATAGTATATAGTTATAGTATATAGTTATAGTATATAGTTATAGTATATAGTTATAGTTATAGTTATAGTATATAGTTATAGTATATAGTTATAGTATATATTTATAGTATATATTTATAGTATATAGTTATAGTATATAGTTATAGTATATAGTTATAGTATATAGTTATAGTATATAGTTATAGTATATAGTTATAGTATATATTTATAGTATATAGTTATAGTATATAGTTATAATATATAGTTATAGTATATAGTTATAGTTATATTTATAGTTATATACTTAAAATAAGACAATTATAACAAAAGTAATGCAAACACTATAGCGTACGAGATACGTTATAATGTGAAGCATACGATTATAAGCTTTCTCACACGTTTAAACAAAGAATTTATAAATATCACAGAGTACTTCTTCTGTTACGGCTTCAAGCTAGCTTCTGACTTCATGTTCTAATCAATTTATCATTAATAGCGAGTAGAACTACTTGTAAATCACAAAGACTACACACACTGTTCCCAGTAACAGTACACCATTTTATGGCTTCTTTATCTGCTACGAGCTCTAGCTACAATACACAACAAAACAGTTGACATAAACAACAAAAGCACATCCTACTGCAGATATATTAACCTCAAACATGAACGCCAAGCGTCTGGACATAAGTAATTTCACAGAAATAAAGAATAATGTGTGTAGTACTTACTGTACAAACATGGACATTTGCACGCAGTTAAACCAGACTCTAATGATGCGCTTAAATGTTCATTACGACACGTTTATTTCCATTGAAATCCAAAGTTTCACTGTAGTATCAACATTTTATGGCAGCTCATCTACACGGTCGTCTCCGGCAATCGCGTCCTCTCCTCTGACCTGTAATAGACACATGAAAAGTACAAAATAATTAACTTGTTATTTCAAAAGCAATAACATTGAATTTATTTTCCTATATTTTTAAGGAAAACCTAAAAGAGTACTTCAAACAATAATATATTTCCCATATAATAACTCTGTACTAATCTAATCGCAAGATTCAACTTAATATATCAATATTTTGACGCGTTGAGCATTTTTAATAATTAGATTCCTTTCACACATATAAGTAACAATTTGTGTAGCATTTACTCTACAAACATGGACATTTGCACCCAAATTTAAAAAGCTACTCTAATAATTGCTTAAATGTTCATTATGACACGTTTATTATTATAATAGAATTTAAAACTTTCACTGTAGTAGCAACATTTTATCGCAGCTCATCTACACGGTACCTTCCAGCAAACGCTACCAGTCCTCTCTTTTAATACACAGATGGAAATTCCTATTTCAAATACAATGGGATTGCTGCTTTTCGTATATTTTTAAGCAAATGCTACAAGTGTATTTCAAACAATACAGATATATTTGCCATATTATAACTCTGCACTAGTCTAATCACAAGATTCAACTTAATATATCAGTTATTTGACGCTTAGAGCAATTTTAGTAATTAGATTCCTTTCACAGATATAAGTAATAATTAGTGTAGCATTTCCTCTACAAACATAGACATTCACACGCAAATTTAAAAACATACTCTAATAATGTGCTTAAATTTTCATTATAACACGTTTATTAGTATAATAGAATTAGGAATATTCACCTTTCATGCGTTGCTAAGACCCTCCCAACATCGACTATGGTAAGAAACAGCACGTACGTCTCGCAATAATCACGGCTCGCCAACCGAATCAACAACCAGAGATGACATGCGCAACTATCCATCTGCACAGAACCGTATCCAGCATGCAGAAGTTGGCAATGGAGGGCGACTAGCTGACGTCACGCAACATGGATGGTGTTTCGTATTTGTGTATTTACAGTGTATTTTAGCAATTATCGAGCTGTTTCATCGCTACAAGAGTGCATCCCTACATTGAAATTGTGGTGAGTGTTGTACTTTCTCTCATAAGTGTCTCTTTCAGTGCGTGATTTGTGTAATTCGCAGTATGCATGATAGTTAACCTCTCGCGCCAAGCAACCTCATTGGCGCCAAAGCCACGGGACCACGAGGAGACAGAAATACAGTGATATTTACTCAGGTAGGCCTTCCGCAGCGGTGCTAACACTCACGCTTGGGCGGCATGTCATCCTATACGTCTTGCAGTGACTTCGTGGTATCTGCCAACTCAAATATGAGAGATATCACGATTTTTCTGCAGACACCATATAGGTGCCATGTTTCTCCCGCTACCGGCAAGGGCCCCGCCCACCCCCCCTCATTGGTGTTTTTTCCTTGTAGAAACTATCTCCCGGCGCATGCGCACTACGCTCTTTTATTGCCAACCCACTTCTCGGGGACAAAATAGCCTTACATCGGGAAACTTTACCTACGTCATCGGCAGTGTCGTCTGCTAGCCCACCCTCTCGTTCGATATATCGATGAGCATCCGGATGCGTTCCTTCGTCATCGGCAGTGTCGTCTGCTCGGCCAACCTCTCGTTGGATATATCGATGACGATCCGGATGCGTTCCTTCGCGACAGCCTACTTGCGCGATGTCGATGAATAGTGTGTAGTAGTAGTCACGTCATGTTATATACAATCAGTAGATATATACTACTGTACTACTACTAGTAGTCACGTATATAGTTATAGTATATAGTTATAGTATATAGTTATAGTATATAGTTATAGTATATAGTTATAGTATATAGTTATAGTATATAGTTATAGTATATAGTTATAGTATATAGTCACGTATATAGTTATAGTATATAGTTATAGTATATAGTTATAGTATATAGTTATAGTATATAGTTATAGTATATAGTTATAGTATATAGTTATAGTATATAGTTATAGTATATAGTTATAGTATATAGTTATAGTATATAGTTATAGTATATAGTTATAGTATATAGTTATAGTATATAGTTATAGTATATAGTTATAGTATATAGTTATAGTATATAGTTATAGTATATAGTTATAGTATATAGTTATAGTATATAGTTATAGTATATGTTATAGTATATAGTTATAGTATATAGTTATAGTATATAGTTATAGTATATAGTTATAGTATATAGTTATAGTATATAGTTATAGTATATAGTTATAGTATATAGTTATAGTATATAGTTATAGTATATAGTTATAGTTATAGTTATAGTATATAGTTATAGTATATAGTTATAGTATATATTTATAGTATATATTTATAGTATATAGTTATAGTATATAGTTATAGTATATAGTTATAGTATATAGTTATAGTATATAGTTATAGTATATAGTTATAGTATATATTTATAGTATATAGTTATAGTATATAGTTATAATATATAGTTATAGTATATAGTTATAGTTATATTTATAGTTATATACTTAAAATAAGACAATTATAACAAAAGTAATGCAAACACTATAGCGTACGAGATACGTTATAATGTGAAGCATACGATTATAAGCTTTCTCACACGTTTAAACAAAGAATTTATAAATATCACAGAGTACTTCTTCTGTTACGGCTTCAAGCTAGCTTCTGACTTCATGTTCTAATCAATTTATCATTAATAGCGAGTAGAACTACTTGTAAATCACAAAGACTACACACACTGTTCCCAGTAACAGTACACCATTTTATGGCTTCTTTATCTGCTACGAGCTCTAGCTACAATACACAACAAAACAGTTGACATAAACAACAAAAGCACATCCTACTGCAGATATATTAACCTCAAACATGAACGCCAAGCGTCTGGACATAAGTAATTTCACAGAAATAAAGAATAATGTGTGTAGTACTTACTGTACAAACATGGACATTTGCACGCAGTTAAACCAGACTCTAATGATGCGCTTAAATGTTCATTACGACACGTTTATTTCCATTGAAATCCAAAGTTTCACTGTAGTATCAACATTTTATGGCAGCTCATCTACACGGTCGTCTCCGGCAATCGCGTCCTCTCCTCTGACCTGTAATAGACACATGAAAAGTACAAAATAATTAACTTGTTATTTCAAAAGCAATAACATTGAATTTATTTTCCTATATTTTTAAGGAAAACCTAAAAGAGTACTTCAAACAATAATATATTTCCCATATAATAACTCTGTACTAATCTAATCGCAAGATTCAACTTAATATATCAATATTTTGACGCGTTGAGCATTTTTAATAATTAGATTCCTTTCACACATATAAGTAACAATTTGTGTAGCATTTACTCTACAAACATGGACATTTGCACCCAAATTTAAAAAGCTACTCTAATAATTGCTTAAATGTTCATTATGACACGTTTATTATTATAATAGAATTTAAAACTTTCACTGTAGTAGCAACATTTTATCGCAGCTCATCTACACGGTAGCTTCCAGCAAACGCTACCAGTCCTCTCTTTTAATACACAGATGGAAATTCCTATTTCAAATACAATGGGATTGCTGCTTTTCGTATATTTTTAAGCAAATGCTACAAGTGTATTTCAAACAATACAGATATATTTGCCATATTATAACTCTGCACTAGTCTAATCACAAGATTCAACTTAATATATCAGTTATTTGACGCTTAGAGCAATTTTAGTAATTAGATTCCTTTCACAGATATAAGTAATAATTAGTGTAGCATTTCCTCTACAAACATAGACATTCACACGCAAATTTAAAAACATACTCTAATAATGTGCTTAAATTTTCATTATAACACGTTTATTAGTATAATAGAATTAGGAATATTCACCTTTCATGCGTTGCTAAGACCCTCCCAACATCGACTATGGTAAGAAACAGCACGTACGTCTCGCAATAATCACGGCTCGCCAACCGAATCAACAACCAGAGATGACATGCGCAACTATCCATCTGCACAGAACCGTATCCAGCATGCAGAAGTTGGCAATGGAGGGCGACTAGCTGACGTCACGCAACATGGATGGTGTTTCGTATTTGTGTATTTACAGTTTATTTTAGCAATTATCGAGCTGTTTCATCGCTACAAGAGTGCATCCCTACATTGAAATTGTGGTGAGTGTTGTACTTTCTCTCATAAGTGTCTCTTTCAGTGCGTGATTTGTGTAATTCGCAGTATGCATGATAGTTAACCTCTCGCGCCAAGCAACCTCATTGGCGCCAAAGCCACGGGACCACGAGGAGACAGAAATACAGTGATATTTACTCAGGTAGGCCTTCCGCAGCGGTGCTAACACTCACGCTTGGGCGGCATGTCATCCTATACGTCTTGCAGTGACTTCGTGGTATCTGCCAACTCAAATATGAGAGATATCACGATTTTTCTGCAGACACCATATAGGTGCCATGTTTCTCCCGCTACCGGCAAGGGCCCCGCCCACCCCCCCTCATTGGTGTTTTTTCCTTGTAGAAACTATCTCCCGGCGCATGCGCACTACGCTCTTTTATTGCCAACCCACTTCTCGGGGACAAAATAGCCTTACATCGGGAAACTTTACCTACGTCATCGGCAGTGTCGTCTGCTAGCCCACCCTCTCGTTCGATATATCGATGAGCATCCGGATGCGTTCCTTCGTCATCGGCAGTGTCGTCTGCTCGGCCAACCTCTCGTTGGATATATCGATGACGATCCGGATGCGTTCCTTCGCGACAGCCTACTTGCGCGATGTCGATGAATAGTGTGTAGTAGTAGTCACGTCATGTTATATACAATCAGTAGATATATACTACTGTACTACTACTAGTAGTCACGTATATAGTTATAGTATATAGTTATAGTATATAGTTATAGTATATAGTTATAGTATATAGTTATAGTATATAGTTATAGTATATAGTTATAGTATATAGTTATAGTATATAGTCACGTATATAGTTATAGTATATAGTTATAGTATATAGTTATAGTATATAGTTATAGTATATAGTTATAGTATATAGTTATAGTATATAGTTATAGTATATAGTTATAGTATATAGTTATAGTATATAGTTATAGTATATAGTTATAGTATATAGTTATAGTATATAGTTATAGTATATAGTTATAGTATATAGTTATAGTATATAGTTATAGTATATAGTTATAGTATATAGTTATAGTATATGTTATAGTATATAGTTATAGTATATAGTTATAGTATATAGTTATAGTATATAGTTATAGTATATAGTTATAGTATATAGTTATAGTATATAGTTATAGTATATAGTTATAGTATATAGTTATAGTATATAGTTATAGTTATAGTTATAGTATATAGTTATAGTATATAGTTATAGTATATATTTATAGTATATATTTATAGTATATAGTTATAGTATATAGTTATAGTATATAGTTATAGTATATAGTTATAGTATATAGTTATAGTATATAGTTATAGTATATATTTATAGTATATAGTTATAGTATATAGTTATAATATATAGTTATAGTATATAGTTATAGTTATATTTATAGTTATATACTTAAAATAAGACAATTATAACAAAAGTAATGCAAACACTATAGCGTACGAGATACGTTATAATGTGAAGCATACGATTATAAGCTTTCTCACACGTTTAAACAAAGAATTTATAAATATCACAGAGTACTTCTTCTGTTACGGCTTCAAGCTAGCTTCTGACTTCATGTTCTAATCAATTTATCATTAATAGCGAGTAGAACTACTTGTAAATCACAAAGACTACACACACTGTTCCCAGTAACAGTACACCATTTTATGGCTTCTTTATCTGCTACGAGCTCTAGCTACAATACACAACAAAACAGTTGACATAAACAACAAAAGCACATCCTACTGCAGATATATTAACCTCAAACATGAACGCCAAGCGTCTGGACATAAGTAATTTCACAGAAATAAAGAATAATGTGTGTAGTACTTACTGTACAAACATGGACATTTGCACGCAGTTAAACCAGACTCTAATGATGCGCTTAAATGTTCATTACGACACGTTTATTTCCATTGAAATCCAAAGTTTCACTGTAGTATCAACATTTTATGGCAGCTCATCTACACGGTCGTCTCCGGCAATCGCGTCCTCTCCTCTGACCTGTAATAGACACATGAAAAGTACAAAATAATTAACTTGTTATTTCAAAAGCAATAACATTGAATTTATTTTCCTATATTTTTAAGGAAAACCTAAAAGAGTACTTCAAACAATAATATATTTCCCATATAATAACTCTGTACTAATCTAATCGCAAGATTCAACTTAATATATCAATATTTTGACGCGTTGAGCATTTTTAATAATTAGATTCCTTTCACACATATAAGTAACAATTTGTGTAGCATTTACTCTACAAACATGGACATTTGCACCCAAATTTAAAAAGCTACTCTAATAATTGCTTAAATGTTCATTATGACACGTTTATTATTATAATAGAATTTAAAACTTTCACTGTAGTAGCAACATTTTATCGCAGCTCATCTACACGGTAGCTTCCAGCAAACGCTACCAGTCCTCTCTTTTAATACACAGATGGAAATTCCTATTTCAAATACAATGGGATTGCTGCTTTTCGTATATTTTTAAGCAAATGCTACAAGTGTATTTCAAACAATACAGATATATTTGCCATATTATAACTCTGCACTAGTCTAATCACAAGATTCAACTTAATATATCAGTTATTTGACGCTTAGAGCAATTTTAGTAATTAGATTCCTTTCACAGATATAAGTAATAATTAGTGTAGCATTTCCTCTACAAACATAGACATTCACACGCAAATTTAAAAACATACTCTAATAATGTGCTTAAATTTTCATTATAACACGTTTATTAGTATAATAGAATTAGGAATATTCACCTTTCATGCGTTGCTAAGACCCTCCCAACATCGACTATGGTAAGAAACAGCACGTACGTCTCGCAATAATCACGGCTCGCCAACCGAATCAACAACCAGAGATGACATGCGCAACTATCCATCTGCACAGAACCGTATCCAGCATGCAGAAGTTGGCAATGGAGGGCGACTAGCTGACGTCACGCAACATGGATGGTGTTTCGTATTTGTGTATTTACAGTTTATTTTAGCAATTATCGAGCTGTTTCATCGCTACAAGAGTGCATCCCTACATTGAAATTGTGGTGAGTGTTGTACTTTCTCTCATAAGTGTCTCTTTCAGTGCGTGATTTGTGTAATTCGCAGTATGCATGATAGTTAACCTCTCGCGCCAAGCAACCTCATTGGCGCCAAAGCCACGGGACCACGAGGAGACAGAAATACAGTGATATTTACTCAGGTAGGCCTTCCGCAGCGGTGCTAACACTCACGCTTGGGCGGCATGTCATCCTATACGTCTTGCAGTGACTTCGTGGTATCTGCCAACTCAAATATGAGAGATATCACGATTTTTCTGCAGACACCATATAGGTGCCATGTTTCTCCCGCTACCGGCAAGGGCCCCGCCCACCCCCCCTCATTGGTGTTTTTTCCTTGTAGAAACTATCTCCCGGCGCATGCGCACTACGCTCTTTTATTGCCAACCCACTTCTCGGGGACAAAATAGCCTTACATCGGGAAACTTTACCTACGTCATCGGCAGTGTCGTCTGCTAGCCCACCCTCTCGTTCGATATATCGATGAGCATCCGGATGCGTTCCTTCGTCATCGGCAGTGTCGTCTGCTCGGCCAACCTCTCGTTGGATATATCGATGACGATCCGGATGCGTTCCTTCGCGACAGCCTACTTGCGCGATGTCGATGAATAGTGTGTAGTAGTAGTCACGTCATGTTATATACAATCAGTAGATATATACTACTGTACTACTACTAGTAGTCACGTATATAGTTATAGTATATAGTTATAGTATATAGTTATAGTATATAGTTATAGTATATAGTTATAGTATATAGTTATAGTATATAGTTATAGTATATAGTTATAGTATATAGTCACGTATATAGTTATAGTATATAGTTATAGTATATAGTTATAGTATATAGTTATAGTATATAGTTATAGTATATAGTTATAGTATATAGTTATAGTATATAGTTATAGTATATAGTTATAGTATATAGTTATAGTATATAGTTATAGTATATAGTTATAGTATATAGTTATAGTATATAGTTATAGTATATAGTTATAGTATATAGTTATAGTATATAGTTATAGTATATAGTTATAGTATATGTTATAGTATATAGTTATAGTATATAGTTATAGTATATAGTTATAGTATATAGTTATAGTATATAGTTATAGTATATAGTTATAGTATATAGTTATAGTATATAGTTATAGTATATAGTTATAGTATATAGTTATAGTTATAGTTATAGTATATAGTTATAGTATATAGTTATAGTATATATTTATAGTATATATTTATAGTATATAGTTATAGTATATAGTTATAGTATATAGTTATAGTATATAGTTATAGTATATAGTTATAGTATATAGTTATAGTATATATTTATAGTATATAGTTATAGTATATAGTTATAATATATAGTTATAGTATATAGTTATAGTTATATTTATAGTTATATACTTAAAATAAGACAATTATAACAAAAGTAATGCAAACACTATAGCGTACGAGATACGTTATAATGTGAAGCATACGATTATAAGCTTTCTCACACGTTTAAACAAAGAATTTATAAATATCACAGAGTACTTCTTCTGTTACGGCTTCAAGCTAGCTTCTGACTTCATGTTCTAATCAATTTATCATTAATAGCGAGTAGAACTACTTGTAAATCACAAAGACTACACACACTGTTCCCAGTAACAGTACACCATTTTATGGCTTCTTTATCTGCTACGAGCTCTAGCTACAATACACAACAAAACAGTTGACATAAACAACAAAAGCACATCCTACTGCAGATATATTAACCTCAAACATGAACGCCAAGCGTCTGGACATAAGTAATTTCACAGAAATAAAGAATAATGTGTGTAGTACTTACTGTACAAACATGGACATTTGCACGCAGTTAAACCAGACTCTAATGATGCGCTTAAATGTTCATTACGACACGTTTATTTCCATTGAAATCCAAAGTTTCACTGTAGTATCAACATTTTATGGCAGCTCATCTACACGGTCGTCTCCGGCAATCGCGTCCTCTCCTCTGACCTGTAATAGACACATGAAAAGTACAAAATAATTAACTTGTTATTTCAAAAGCAATAACATTGAATTTATTTTCCTATATTTTTAAGGAAAACCTAAAAGAGTACTTCAAACAATAATATATTTCCCATATAATAACTCTGTACTAATCTAATCGCAAGATTCAACTTAATATATCAATATTTTGACGCGTTGAGCATTTTTAATAATTAGATTCCTTTCACACATATAAGTAACAATTTGTGTAGCATTTACTCTACAAACATGGACATTTGCACCCAAATTTAAAAAGCTACTCTAATAATTGCTTAAATGTTCATTATGACACGTTTATTATTATAATAGAATTTAAAACTTTCACTGTAGTAGCAACATTTTATCGCAGCTCATCTACACGGTAGCTTCCAGCAAACGCTACCAGTCCTCTCTTTTAATACACAGATGGAAATTCCTATTTCAAATACAATGGGATTGCTGCTTTTCGTATATTTTTAAGCAAATGCTACAAGTGTATTTCAAACAATACAGATATATTTGCCATATTATAACTCTGCACTAGTCTAATCACAAGATTCAACTTAATATATCAGTTATTTGACGCTTAGAGCAATTTTAGTAATTAGATTCCTTTCACAGATATAAGTAATAATTAGTGTAGCATTTCCTCTACAAACATAGACATTCACACGCAAATTTAAAAACATACTCTAATAATGTGCTTAAATTTTCATTATAACACGTTTATTAGTATAATAGAATTAGGAATATTCACCTTTCATGCGTTGCTAAGACCCTCCCAACATCGACTATGGTAAGAAACAGCACGTACGTCTCGCAATAATCACGGCTCGCCAACCGAATCAACAACCAGAGATGACATGCGCAACTATCCATCTGCACAGAACCGTATCCAGCATGCAGAAGTTGGCAATGGAGGGCGACTAGCTGACGTCACGCAACATGGATGGTGTTTCGTATTTGTGTATTTACAGTTTATTTTAGCAATTATCGAGCTGTTTCATCGCTACAAGAGTGCATCCCTACATTGAAATTGTGGTGAGTGTTGTACTTTCTCTCATAAGTGTCTCTTTCAGTGCGTGATTTGTGTAATTCGCAGTATGCATGATAGTTAACCTCTCGCGCCAAGCAACCTCATTGGCGCCAAAGCCACGGGACCACGAGGAGACAGAAATACAGTGATATTTACTCAGGTAGGCCTTCCGCAGCGGTGCTAACACTCACGCTTGGGCGGCATGTCATCCTATACGTCTTGCAGTGACTTCGTGGTATCTGCCAACTCAAATATGAGAGATATCACGATTTTTCTGCAGACACCATATAGGTGCCATGTTTCTCCCGCTACCGGCAAGGGCCCCGCCCACCCCCCCTCATTGGTGTTTTTTCCTTGTAGAAACTATCTCCCGGCGCATGCGCACTACGCTCTTTTATTGCCAACCCACTTCTCGGGGACAAAATAGCCTTACATCGGGAAACTTTACCTACGTCATCGGCAGTGTCGTCTGCTAGCCCACCCTCTCGTTCGATATATCGATGAGCATCCGGATGCGTTCCTTCGTCATCGGCAGTGTCGTCTGCTCGGCCAACCTCTCGTTGGATATATCGATGACGATCCGGATGCGTTCCTTCGCGACAGCCTACTTGCGCGATGTCGATGAATAGTGTGTAGTAGTAGTCACGTCATGTTATATACAATCAGTAGATATATACTACTGTACTACTACTAGTAGTCACGTATATAGTTATAGTATATAGTTATAGTATATAGTTATAGTATATAGTTATAGTATATAGTTATAGTATATAGTTATAGTATATAGTTATAGTATATAGTTATAGTATATAGTCACGTATATAGTTATAGTATATAGTTATAGTATATAGTTATAGTATATAGTTATAGTATATAGTTATAGTATATAGTTATAGTATATAGTTATAGTATATAGTTATAGTATATAGTTATAGTATATAGTTATAGTATATAGTTATAGTATATAGTTATAGTATATAGTTATAGTATATAGTTATAGTATATAGTTATAGTATATAGTTATAGTATATAGTTATAGTATATAGTTATAGTATATGTTATAGTATATAGTTATAGTATATAGTTATAGTATATAGTTATAGTATATAGTTATAGTATATAGTTATAGTATATAGTTATAGTATATAGTTATAGTATATAGTTATAGTATATAGTTATAGTATATAGTTATAGTTATAGTTATAGTATATAGTTATAGTATATAGTTATAGTATATATTTATAGTATATATTTATAGTATATAGTTATAGTATATAGTTATAGTATATAGTTATAGTATATAGTTATAGTATATAGTTATAGTATATAGTTATAGTATATATTTATAGTATATAGTTATAGTATATAGTTATAATATATAGTTATAGTATATAGTTATAGTTATATTTATAGTTATATACTTAAAATAAGACAATTATAACAAAAGTAATGCAAACACTATAGCGTACGAGATACGTTATAATGTGAAGCATACGATTATAAGCTTTCTCACACGTTTAAACAAAGAATTTATAAATATCACAGAGTACTTCTTCTGTTACGGCTTCAAGCTAGCTTCTGACTTCATGTTCTAATCAATTTATCATTAATAGCGAGTAGAACTACTTGTAAATCACAAAGACTACACACACTGTTCCCAGTAACAGTACACCATTTTATGGCTTCTTTATCTGCTACGAGCTCTAGCTACAATACACAACAAAACAGTTGACATAAACAACAAAAGCACATCCTACTGCAGATATATTAACCTCAAACATGAACGCCAAGCGTCTGGACATAAGTAATTTCACAGAAATAAAGAATAATGTGTGTAGTACTTACTGTACAAACATGGACATTTGCACGCAGTTAAACCAGACTCTAATGATGCGCTTAAATGTTCATTACGACACGTTTATTTCCATTGAAATCCAAAGTTTCACTGTAGTATCAACATTTTATGGCAGCTCATCTACACGGTCGTCTCCGGCAATCGCGTCCTCTCCTCTGACCTGTAATAGACACATGAAAAGTACAAAATAATTAACTTGTTATTTCAAAAGCAATAACATTGAATTTATTTTCCTATATTTTTAAGGAAAACCTAAAAGAGTACTTCAAACAATAATATATTTCCCATATAATAACTCTGTACTAATCTAATCGCAAGATTCAACTTAATATATCAATATTTTGACGCGTTGAGCATTTTTAATAATTAGATTCCTTTCACACATATAAGTAACAATTTGTGTAGCATTTACTCTACAAACATGGACATTTGCACCCAAATTTAAAAAGCTACTCTAATAATTGCTTAAATGTTCATTATGACACGTTTATTATTATAATAGAATTTAAAACTTTCACTGTAGTAGCAACATTTTATCGCAGCTCATCTACACGGTACCTTCCAGCAAACGCTACCAGTCCTCTCTTTTAATACACAGATGGAAATTCCTATTTCAAATACAATGGGATTGCTGCTTTTCGTATATTTTTAAGCAAATGCTACAAGTGTATTTCAAACAATACAGATATATTTGCCATATTATAACTCTGCACTAGTCTAATCACAAGATTCAACTTAATATATCAGTTATTTGACGCTTAGAGCAATTTTAGTAATTAGATTCCTTTCACAGATATAAGTAATAATTAGTGTAGCATTTCCTCTACAAACATAGACATTCACACGCAAATTTAAAAACATACTCTAATAATGTGCTTAAATTTTCATTATAACACGTTTATTAGTATAATAGAATTAGGAATATTCACCTTTCATGCGTTGCTAAGACCCTCCCAACATCGACTATGGTAAGAAACAGCACGTACGTCTCGCAATAATCACGGCTCGCCAACCGAATCAACAACCAGAGATGACATGCGCAACTATCCATCTGCACAGAACCGTATCCAGCATGCAGAAGTTGGCAATGGAGGGCGACTAGCTGACGTCACGCAACATGGATGGTGTTTCGTATTTGTGTATTTACAGTGTATTTTAGCAATTATCGAGCTGTTTCATCGCTACAAGAGTGCATCCCTACATTGAAATTGTGGTGAGTGTTGTACTTTCTCTCATAAGTGTCTCTTTCAGTGCGTGATTTGTGTAATTCGCAGTATGCATGATAGTTAACCTCTCGCGCCAAGCAACCTCATTGGCGCCAAAGCCACGGGACCACGAGGAGACAGAAATACAGTGATATTTACTCAGGTAGGCCTTCCGCAGCGGTGCTAACACTCACGCTTGGGCGGCATGTCATCCTATACGTCTTGCAGTGACTTCGTGGTATCTGCCAACTCAAATATGAGAGATATCACGATTTTTCTGCAGACACCATATAGGTGCCATGTTTCTCCCGCTACCGGCAAGGGCCCCGCCCACCCCCCCTCATTGGTGTTTTTTCCTTGTAGAAACTATCTCCCGGCGCATGCGCACTACGCTCTTTTATTGCCAACCCACTTCTCGGGGACAAAATAGCCTTACATCGGGAAACTTTACCTACGTCATCGGCAGTGTCGTCTGCTAGCCCACCCTCTCGTTCGATATATCGATGAGCATCCGGATGCGTTCCTTCGTCATCGGCAGTGTCGTCTGCTCGGCCAACCTCTCGTTGGATATATCGATGACGATCCGGATGCGTTCCTTCGCGACAGCCTACTTGCGCGATGTCGATGAATAGTGTGTAGTAGTAGTCACGTCATGTTATATACAATCAGTAGATATATACTACTGTACTACTACTAGTAGTCACGTATATAGTTATAGTATATAGTTATAGTATATAGTTATAGTATATAGTTATAGTATATAGTTATAGTATATAGTTATAGTATATAGTTATAGTATATAGTTATAGTATATAGTTATAGTATATAGTCACGTATATAGTTATAGTATATAGTTATAGTATATAGTTATAGTATATAGTTATAGTATATAGTTATAGTATATAGTTATAGTATATAGTTATAGTATATAGTTATAGTATATAGTTATAGTATATAGTTATAGTATATAGTTATAGTATATAGTTATAGTATATAGTTATAGTATATAGTTATAGTATATAGTTATAGTATATAGTTATAGTATATAGTTATAGTATATGTTATAGTATATAGTTATAGTATATAGTTATAGTATATAGTTATAGTATATAGTTATAGTATATAGTTATAGTATATAGTTATAGTATATAGTTATAGTATATAGTTATAGTATATAGTTATAGTATATAGTTATAGTTATAGTTATAGTATATAGTTATAGTATATAGTTATAGTATATATTTATAGTATATATTTATAGTATATAGTTATAGTATATAGTTATAGTATATAGTTATAGTATATAGTTATAGTATATAGTTATAGTATATAGTTATAGTATATATTTATAGTATATAGTTATAGTATATAGTTATAATATATAGTTATAGTATATAGTTATAGTTATATTTATAGTTATATACTTAAAATAAGACAATTATAACAAAAGTAATGCAAACACTATAGCGTACGAGATACGTTATAATGTGAAGCATACGATTATAAGCTTTCTCACACGTTTAAACAAAGAATTTATAAATATCACAGAGTACTTCTTCTGTTACGGCTTCAAGCTAGCTTCTGACTTCATGTTCTAATCAATTTATCATTAATAGCGAGTAGAACTACTTGTAAATCACAAAGACTACACACACTGTTCCCAGTAACAGTACACCATTTTATGGCTTCTTTATCTGCTACGAGCTCTAGCTACAATACACAACAAAACAGTTGACATAAACAACAAAAGCACATCCTACTGCAGATATATTAACCTCAAACATGAACGCCAAGCGTCTGGACATAAGTAATTTCACAGAAATAAAGAATAATGTGTGTAGTACTTACTGTACAAACATGGACATTTGCACGCAGTTAAACCAGACTCTAATGATGCGCTTAAATGTTCATTACGACACGTTTATTTCCATTGAAATCCAAAGTTTCACTGTAGTATCAACATTTTATGGCAGCTCATCTACACGGTCGTCTCCGGCAATCGCGTCCTCTCCTCTGACCTGTAATAGACACATGAAAAGTACAAAATAATTAACTTGTTATTTCAAAAGCAATAACATTGAATTTATTTTCCTATATTTTTAAGGAAAACCTAAAAGAGTACTTCAAACAATAATATATTTCCCATATAATAACTCTGTACTAATCTAATCGCAAGATTCAACTTAATATATCAATATTTTGACGCGTTGAGCATTTTTAATAATTAGATTCCTTTCACACATATAAGTAACAATTTGTGTAGCATTTACTCTACAAACATGGACATTTGCACCCAAATTTAAAAAGCTACTCTAATAATTGCTTAAATGTTCATTATGACACGTTTATTATTATAATAGAATTTAAAACTTTCACTGTAGTAGCAACATTTTATCGCAGCTCATCTACACGGTACCTTCCAGCAAACGCTACCAGTCCTCTCTTTTAATACACAGATGGAAATTCCTATTTCAAATACAATGGGATTGCTGCTTTTCGTATATTTTTAAGCAAATGCTACAAGTGTATTTCAAACAATACAGATATATTTGCCATATTATAACTCTGCACTAGTCTAATCACAAGATTCAACTTAATATATCAGTTATTTGACGCTTAGAGCAATTTTAGTAATTAGATTCCTTTCACAGATATAAGTAATAATTAGTGTAGCATTTCCTCTACAAACATAGACATTCACACGCAAATTTAAAAACATACTCTAATAATGTGCTTAAATTTTCATTATAACACGTTTATTAGTATAATAGAATTAGGAATATTCACCTTTCATGCGTTGCTAAGACCCTCCCAACATCGACTATGGTAAGAAACAGCACGTACGTCTCGCAATAATCACGGCTCGCCAACCGAATCAACAACCAGAGATGACATGCGCAACTATCCATCTGCACAGAACCGTATCCAGCATGCAGAAGTTGGCAATGGAGGGCGACTAGCTGACGTCACGCAACATGGATGGTGTTTCGTATTTGTGTATTTACAGTGTATTTTAGCAATTATCGAGCTGTTTCATCGCTACAAGAGTGCATCCCTACATTGAAATTGTGGTGAGTGTTGTACTTTCTCTCATAAGTGTCTCTTTCAGTGCGTGATTTGTGTAATTCGCAGTATGCATGATAGTTAACCTCTCGCGCCAAGCAACCTCATTGGCGCCAAAGCCACGGGACCACGAGGAGACAGAAATACAGTGATATTTACTCAGGTAGGCCTTCCGCAGCGGTGCTAACACTCACGCTTGGGCGGCATGTCATCCTATACGTCTTGCAGTGACTTCGTGGTATCTGCCAACTCAAATATGAGAGATATCACGATTTTTCTGCAGACACCATATAGGTGCCATGTTTCTCCCGCTACCGGCAAGGGCCCCGCCCACCCCCCCTCATTGGTGTTTTTTCCTTGTAGAAACTATCTCCCGGCGCATGCGCACTACGCTCTTTTATTGCCAACCCACTTCTCGGGGACAAAATAGCCTTACATCGGGAAACTTTACCTACGTCATCGGCAGTGTCGTCTGCTAGCCCACCCTCTCGTTCGATATATCGATGAGCATCCGGATGCGTTCCTTCGTCATCGGCAGTGTCGTCTGCTAGGCCAACCTCTCGTTGGATATATCGATGACGATCCGGATGCGCTCCTTCGCGACAGCCTACTTGCGCGATGTCGATGAATAGTGTGTAGTAGTAGTCGTCACGTCATGTTATATACAATCAGTAGATATATAGTACTGTACTACTACTAGTAGTCACGTATATAGTTATAGTATATAGTTATAGTATATAGTTATAGTATATAGTTATAGTATATAGTTATAGTATATGTTATAGTATATAGTTATAGTATATAGTTATAGTATATAGTTATAGTATATAGTTATAGTATATAGTTATAGTATATAGTTATAGTATATAGTTATAGTATATAGTTATAGTATATAGTTATAGTATATAGTTATAGTATATAGTTATAGTATATAGTTATAGTATATAGTTATAGTATATAGTTATAGTATATAGTTATAGTATATAGTTATAGTATATAGTTATAGTATATAGTTATGGTATATAGTTATGGTATATAGTTATAGTATATAGTTATAGTATATAGTTATAGTATATAGTTATAGTATATAGTTATAGTATATAGTTATAGTATATAGTTATAGTATATAGTTATAGTATATAGTTATAGTATATAGTTATAGTATATAGTTATAGTATATAGTTATAGTATATAGTTATAGTATATAGTTATAGTATATAGTTATAGTATATAGTTATAGTATATAGTTATAGTATATAGTTATAGTATATAGTTATAGTATATAGTTATAGTATATAGTTATAGTATATAGTTATAGTATATAGTTATAGTATATAGTTATAGTATATAGTTATAGTATATAGTTATAGTATATAGTTATAGTATATGTTATAGTATATGTTATAGTATATGTTATAGTATATGTTATAGTATATAGTATATGTTATAGTATATAGTTATTATAGTTATAGTTGTAGTTATAGTTATATTTATAGTTATATACTTAAAATAAGACAATTATAACAAAAGTAATGCAAACACTATAGCGTACGAGATACGTTATAATGTGAAGCATACGATTATAAGCTTTCTCACACGTTTAAACAAAGAATTTATAAATATCACAGAGTACTTCTTCTGTTACGGCTTCAAGCTAGCTTCTGACTTCATGTTCTAATCAATTTATCATTAATAGCGAGTAGAACTACTTGTAAATCACAAAGACTACACACACTGTTCCCAGTAACAGTACACCATTTTATGGCTTCTTTATCTGCTACGAGCTCTAGCTACAATACACAACAAAACAGTTGACATAAACAACAAAAGCACATCCTACTGCAGATATATTAACCTCAAACATGAACGCCAAGCGTCTGGACATAAGTAATTTCACAGAAATAAAGAATAATGTGTGTAGTACTTACTGTACAAACATGGACATTTGCACGCAGTTAAACCAGACTCTAATGATGCGCTTAAATGTTCATTACGACACGTTTATTTCCATTGAAATCCAAAGTTTCACTGTAGTATCAACATTTTATGGCAGCTCATCTACACGGTCGTCTCCGGCAATCGCGTCCTCTCCTCTGACCTGTAATAGACACATGAAAAGTACAAAATAATTAACTTGTTATTTCAAAAGCAATAACATTGAATTTATTTTCCTATATTTTTAAGGAAAACCTAAAAGAGTACTTCAAACAATAATATATTTCCCATATAATAACTCTGTACTAATCTAATCGCAAGATTCAACTTAATATATCAATATTTTGACGCGTTGAGCATTTTTAATAATTAGATTCCTTTCACACATATAAGTAACAATTTGTGTAGCATTTACTCTACAAACATGGACATTTGCACCCAAATTTAAAAAGCTACTCTAATAATTGCTTAAATGTTCATTATGACACGTTTATTATTATAATAGAATTTAAAACTTTCACTGTAGTAGCAACATTTTATCGCAGCTCATCTACACGGTAGCTTCCGGCAAACGCTACCAGTCCTCTCTTTTAATACACAGATGGAAATTCCTATTTCAAATACAATGGGATTGCTGCTTTTCGTATATTTTTAAGCAAATGCTACAAGTGTATTTCAAACAATACAGATATATTTGCCATATTATAACTCTGCACTAGTCTAATCACAAGATTCAACTTAATATATCAGTTATTTGACGCTTAGAGCAATTTTAGTAATTAGATTCCTTTCACAGATATAAGTAATAATTAGTGTAGCATTTCCGCTACAAACATAGACATTCACACGCAAATTTAAAAACATACTCTAATAATGTGCTTAATTTTTCATTATAACACGTTTATTAGTATAATAGAATTAGGAATATTCACCTTTCATGCGTTGCTAAGACCCTCCCAACATCGACTATGGTAAGAAACAGCACGTACGTCTCGCAATAATCACGGCTCGCCAACCGAATCAACAACCAGAGATGACATGCGCAACTATCCATCTGCACAGAACCGTATCCAGCATGCAGAAGTTGGCAATGGAGGGCGACTAGCTGACGTCACGCAACATGGATGGTGTTTCGTATTTGTGTATTTACAGTGTATTTTAGCAATTATCGAGCTGTTTCATCGCTACAAGAGTGCATCCCTACATTGAAATTGCGGTGAGTGTTGTACTTTCTCTCATAAGTGTCTCTTTCAGTGCGTGATTTGTGTAATTCGCAGTATGCATGATAGTTAACCTCTCGCGCCAAGCAACCTCATTGGCGCCAAAGCCACGGGACCACGAGGAGACAGAAATACAGTGATATTTACTCAGGTAGGCCTTCCGCAGCGGTGCTAACACTCACGCTTGGGCGGCATGTCATCCTATACGTCTTGCAGTGACTTCGTGGTATCTGCCAACTCAAATATGAGAGATATCACGATTTTTCTGCACACACCATATAGGTGCCATGTTTCTCCCGCTACCGGCAAGGGCCCCGCCCACCCCCCCTCATTGGTGTTTTTTCCTTGTAGAAACTATCTCCCGGCGCATGCGCACTACGCTCTTTTATTGCCAACCCACTTCTCGGGGACAAAATAGCCTTACATCGGGAAACTTTACCTACGTCATCGGCAGTGTCGTCTGCTAGCCCACCCTCTCGTTCGATATATCGATGAGCATCCGGATGCGTTCCTTCGTCATCGGCAGTGTCGTCTGCTAGGCCAACCTCTCGTTGGATATATCGATGACGATCCGGATGCGCTCCTTCGCGACAGCCTACTTGCGCGATGTCGATGAATAGTGTGTAGTAGTAGTCGTCACGTCATGTTATATACAATCAGTAGATATATAGTACTGTACTACTACTAGTAGTCACGTATATAGTTATAGTATATAGTTATAGTATATAGTTATAGTATATAGTTATAGTATATAGTTATAGTATATGTTATAGTATATAGTTATAGTATATAGTTATAGTATATAGTTATAGTATATAGTTATAGTATATAGTTATAGTATATAGTTATAGTATATAGTTATAGTATATAGTTATAGTATATAGTTATAGTATATAGTTATAGTATATAGTTATAGTATATAGTTATAGTATATAGTTATAGTATATAGTTATAGTATATAGTTATAGTATATAGTTATAGTATATAGTTATAGTATATAGTTATGGTATATAGTTATGGTATATAGTTATAGTATATAGTTATAGTATATAGTTATAGTATATAGTTATAGTATATAGTTATAGTATATAGTTATAGTATATAGTTATAGTATATAGTTATAGTATATAGTTATAGTATATAGTTATAGTATATAGTTATAGTATATAGTTATAGTATATAGTTATAGTATATAGTTATAGTATATAGTTATAGTATATAGTTATAGTATATAGTTATAGTATATAGTTATAGTATATAGTTATAGTATATAGTTATAGTATATAGTTATAGTATATAGTTATAGTATATAGTTATAGTATATAGTTATAGTATATAGTTATAGTATATAGTTATAGTATATAGTTATAGTATATGTTATAGTATATGTTATAGTATATGTTATAGTATATGTTATAGTATATAGTATATGTTATAGTATATAGTTATTATAGTTATAGTTGTAGTTATAGTTATATTTATAGTTATATACTTAAAATAAGACAATTATAACAAAAGTAATGCAAACACTATAGCGTACGAGATACGTTATAATGTGAAGCATACGATTATAAGCTTTCTCACACGTTTAAACAAAGAATTTATAAATATCACAGAGTACTTCTTCTGTTACGGCTTCAAGCTAGCTTCTGACTTCATGTTCTAATCAATTTATCATTAATAGCGAGTAGAACTACTTGTAAATCACAAAGACTACACACACTGTTCCCAGTAACAGTACACCATTTTATGGCTTCTTTATCTGCTACGAGCTCTAGCTACAATACACAACAAAACAGTTGACATAAACAACAAAAGCACATCCTACTGCAGATATATTAACCTCAAACATGAACGCCAAGCGTCTGGACATAAGTAATTTCACAGAAATAAAGAATAATGTGTGTAGTACTTACTGTACAAACATGGACATTTGCACGCAGTTAAACCAGACTCTAATGATGCGCTTAAATGTTCATTACGACACGTTTATTTCCATTGAAATCCAAAGTTTCACTGTAGTATCAACATTTTATGGCAGCTCATCTACACGGTCGTCTCCGGCAATCGCGTCCTCTCCTCTGACCTGTAATAGACACATGAAAAGTACAAAATAATTAACTTGTTATTTCAAAAGCAATAACATTGAATTTATTTTCCTATATTTTTAAGGAAAACCTAAAAGAGTACTTCAAACAATAATATATTTCCCATATAATAACTCTGTACTAATCTAATCGCAAGATTCAACTTAATATATCAATATTTTGACGCGTTGAGCATTTTTAATAATTAGATTCCTTTCACACATATAAGTAACAATTTGTGTAGCATTTACTCTACAAACATGGACATTTGCACCCAAATTTAAAAAGCTACTCTAATAATTGCTTAAATGTTCATTATGACACGTTTATTATTATAATAGAATTTAAAACTTTCACTGTAGTAGCAACATTTTATCGCAGCTCATCTACACGGTAGCTTCCGGCAAACGCTACCAGTCCTCTCTTTTAATACACAGATGGAAATTCCTATTTCAAATACAATGGGATTGCTGCTTTTCGTATATTTTTAAGCAAATGCTACAAGTGTATTTCAAACAATACAGATATATTTGCCATATTATAACTCTGCACTAGTCTAATCACAAGATTCAACTTAATATATCAGTTATTTGACGCTTAGAGCAATTTTAGTAATTAGATTCCTTTCACAGATATAAGTAATAATTAGTGTAGCATTTCCGCTACAAACATAGACATTCACACGCAAATTTAAAAACATACTCTAATAATGTGCTTAATTTTTCATTATAACACGTTTATTAGTATAATAGAATTAGGAATATTCACCTTTCATGCGTTGCTAAGACCCTCCCAACATCGACTATGGTAAGAAACAGCACGTACGTCTCGCAATAATCACGGCTCGCCAACCGAATCAACAACCAGAGATGACATGCGCAACTATCCATCTGCACAGAACCGTATCCAGCATGCAGAAGTTGGCAATGGAGGGCGACTAGCTGACGTCACGCAACATGGATGGTGTTTCGTATTTGTGTATTTACAGTGTATTTTAGCAATTATCGAGCTGTTTCATCGCTACAAGAGTGCATCCCTACATTGAAATTGCGGTGAGTGTTGTACTTTCTCTCATAAGTGTCTCTTTCAGTGCGTGATTTGTGTAATTCGCAGTATGCATGATAGTTAACCTCTCGCGCCAAGCAACCTCATTGGCGCCAAAGCCACGGGACCACGAGGAGACAGAAATACAGTGATATTTACTCAGGTAGGCCTTCCGCAGCGGTGCTAACACTCACGCTTGGGCGGCATGTCATCCTATACGTCTTGCAGTGACTTCGTGGTATCTGCCAACTCAAATATGAGAGATATCACGATTTTTCTGCACACACCATATAGGTGCCATGTTTCTCCCGCTACCGGCAAGGGCCCCGCCCACCCCCCCTCATTGGTGTTTTTTCCTTGTAGAAACTATCTCCCGGCGCATGCGCACTACGCTCTTTTATTGCCAACCCACTTCTCGGGGACAAAATAGCCTTACATCGGGAAACTTTACCTACGTCATCGGCAGTGTCGTCTGCTAGCCCACCCTCTCGTTCGATATATCGATGAGCATCCGGATGCGTTCCTTCGTCATCGGCAGTGTCGTCTGCTAGGCCAACCTCTCGTTGGATATATCGATGACGATCCGGATGCGCTCCTTCGCGACAGCCTACTTGCGCGATGTCGATGAATAGTGTGTAGTAGTAGTCGTCACGTCATGTTATATACAATCAGTAGATATATAGTACTGTACTACTACTAGTAGTCACGTATATAGTTATAGTATATAGTTATAGTATATAGTTATAGTATATAGTTATAGTATATAGTTATAGTATATGTTATAGTATATAGTTATAGTATATAGTTATAGTATATAGTTATAGTATATAGTTATAGTATATAGTTATAGTATATAGTTATAGTATATAGTTATAGTATATAGTTATAGTATATAGTTATAGTATATAGTTATAGTATATAGTTATAGTATATAGTTATAGTATATAGTTATAGTATATAGTTATAGTATATAGTTATAGTATATAGTTATAGTATATAGTTATAGTATATAGTTATGGTATATAGTTATGGTATATAGTTATAGTATATAGTTATAGTATATAGTTATAGTATATAGTTATAGTATATAGTTATAGTATATAGTTATAGTATATAGTTATAGTATATAGTTATAGTATATAGTTATAGTATATAGTTATAGTATATAGTTATAGTATATAGTTATAGTATATAGTTATAGTATATAGTTATAGTATATAGTTATAGTATATAGTTATAGTATATAGTTATAGTATATAGTTATAGTATATAGTTATAGTATATAGTTATAGTATATAGTTATAGTATATAGTTATAGTATATAGTTATAGTATATAGTTATAGTATATAGTTATAGTATATAGTTATAGTATATAGTTATAGTATATGTTATAGTATATGTTATAGTATATGTTATAGTATATGTTATAGTATATAGTATATGTTATAGTATATAGTTATTATAGTTATAGTTGTAGTTATAGTTATATTTATAGTTATATACTTAAAATAAGACAATTATAACAAAAGTAATGCAAACACTATAGCGTACGAGATACGTTATAATGTGAAGCATACGATTATAAGCTTTCTCACACGTTTAAACAAAGAATTTATAAATATCACAGAGTACTTCTTCTGTTACGGCTTCAAGCTAGCTTCTGACTTCATGTTCTAATCAATTTATCATTAATAGCGAGTAGAACTACTTGTAAATCACAAAGACTACACACACTGTTCCCAGTAACAGTACACCATTTTATGGCTTCTTTATCTGCTACGAGCTCTAGCTACAATACACAACAAAACAGTTGACATAAACAACAAAAGCACATCCTACTGCAGATATATTAACCTCAAACATGAACGCCAAGCGTCTGGACATAAGTAATTTCACAGAAATAAAGAATAATGTGTGTAGTACTTACTGTACAAACATGGACATTTGCACGCAGTTAAACCAGACTCTAATGATGCGCTTAAATGTTCATTACGACACGTTTATTTCCATTGAAATCCAAAGTTTCACTGTAGTATCAACATTTTATGGCAGCTCATCTACACGGTCGTCTCCGGCAATCGCGTCCTCTCCTCTGACCTGTAATAGACACATGAAAAGTACAAAATAATTAACTTGTTATTTCAAAAGCAATAACATTGAATTTATTTTCCTATATTTTTAAGGAAAACCTAAAAGAGTACTTCAAACAATAATATATTTCCCATATAATAACTCTGTACTAATCTAATCGCAAGATTCAACTTAATATATCAATATTTTGACGCGTTGAGCATTTTTAATAATTAGATTCCTTTCACACATATAAGTAACAATTTGTGTAGCATTTACTCTACAAACATGGACATTTGCACCCAAATTTAAAAAGCTACTCTAATAATTGCTTAAATGTTCATTATGACACGTTTATTATTATAATAGAATTTAAAACTTTCACTGTAGTAGCAACATTTTATCGCAGCTCATCTACACGGTAGCTTCCGGCAAACGCTACCAGTCCTCTCTTTTAATACACAGATGGAAATTCCTATTTCAAATACAATGGGATTGCTGCTTTTCGTATATTTTTAAGCAAATGCTACAAGTGTATTTCAAACAATACAGATATATTTGCCATATTATAACTCTGCACTAGTCTAATCACAAGATTCAACTTAATATATCAGTTATTTGACGCTTAGAGCAATTTTAGTAATTAGATTCCTTTCACAGATATAAGTAATAATTAGTGTAGCATTTCCGCTACAAACATAGACATTCACACGCAAATTTAAAAACATACTCTAATAATGTGCTTAATTTTTCATTATAACACGTTTATTAGTATAATAGAATTAGGAATATTCACCTTTCATGCGTTGCTAAGACCCTCCCAACATCGACTATGGTAAGAAACAGCACGTACGTCTCGCAATAATCACGGCTCGCCAACCGAATCAACAACCAGAGATGACATGCGCAACTATCCATCTGCACAGAACCGTATCCAGCATGCAGAAGTTGGCAATGGAGGGCGACTAGCTGACGTCACGCAACATGGATGGTGTTTCGTATTTGTGTATTTACAGTGTATTTTAGCAATTATCGAGCTGTTTCATCGCTACAAGAGTGCATCCCTACATTGAAATTGCGGTGAGTGTTGTACTTTCTCTCATAAGTGTCTCTTTCAGTGCGTGATTTGTGTAATTCGCAGTATGCATGATAGTTAACCTCTCGCGCCAAGCAACCTCATTGGCGCCAAAGCCACGGGACCACGAGGAGACAGAAATACAGTGATATTTACTCAGGTAGGCCTTCCGCAGCGGTGCTAACACTCACGCTTGGGCGGCATGTCATCCTATACGTCTTGCAGTGACTTCGTGGTATCTGCCAACTCAAATATGAGAGATATCACGATTTTTCTGCACACACCATATAGGTGCCATGTTTCTCCCGCTACCGGCAAGGGCCCCGCCCACCCCCCCTCATTGGTGTTTTTTCCTTGTAGAAACTATCTCCCGGCGCATGCGCACTACGCTCTTTTATTGCCAACCCACTTCTCGGGGACAAAATAGCCTTACATCGGGAAACTTTACCTACGTCATCGGCAGTGTCGTCTGCTAGCCCACCCTCTCGTTCGATATATCGATGAGCATCCGGATGCGTTCCTTCGTCATCGGCAGTGTCGTCTGCTAGGCCAACCTCTCGTTGGATATATCGATGACGATCCGGATGCGCTCCTTCGCGACAGCCTACTTGCGCGATGTCGATGAATAGTGTGTAGTAGTAGTCGTCACGTCATGTTATATACAATCAGTAGATATATAGTACTGTACTACTACTAGTAGTCACGTATATAGTTATAGTATATAGTTATAGTATATAGTTATAGTATATAGTTATAGTATATAGTTATAGTATATGTTATAGTATATAGTTATAGTATATAGTTATAGTATATAGTTATAGTATATAGTTATAGTATATAGTTATAGTATATAGTTATAGTATATAGTTATAGTATATAGTTATAGTATATAGTTATAGTATATAGTTATAGTATATAGTTATAGTATATAGTTATAGTATATAGTTATAGTATATAGTTATAGTATATAGTTATAGTATATAGTTATAGTATATAGTTATAGTATATAGTTATGGTATATAGTTATGGTATATAGTTATAGTATATAGTTATAGTATATAGTTATAGTATATAGTTATAGTATATAGTTATAGTATATAGTTATAGTATATAGTTATAGTATATAGTTATAGTATATAGTTATAGTATATAGTTATAGTATATAGTTATAGTATATAGTTATAGTATATAGTTATAGTATATAGTTATAGTATATAGTTATAGTATATAGTTATAGTATATAGTTATAGTATATAGTTATAGTATATAGTTATAGTATATAGTTATAGTATATAGTTATAGTATATAGTTATAGTATATAGTTATAGTATATAGTTATAGTATATAGTTATAGTATATAGTTATAGTATATGTTATAGTATATGTTATAGTATATGTTATAGTATATGTTATAGTATATAGTATATGTTATAGTATATAGTTATTATAGTTATAGTTGTAGTTATAGTTATATTTATAGTTATATACTTAAAATAAGACAATTATAACAAAAGTAATGCAAACACTATAGCGTACGAGATACGTTATAATGTGAAGCATACGATTATAAGCTTTCTCACACGTTTAAACAAAGAATTTATAAATATCACAGAGTACTTCTTCTGTTACGGCTTCAAGCTAGCTTCTGACTTCATGTTCTAATCAATTTATCATTAATAGCGAGTAGAACTACTTGTAAATCACAAAGACTACACACACTGTTCCCAGTAACAGTACACCATTTTATGGCTTCTTTATCTGCTACGAGCTCTAGCTACAATACACAACAAAACAGTTGACATAAACAACAAAAGCACATCCTACTGCAGATATATTAACCTCAAACATGAACGCCAAGCGTCTGGACATAAGTAATTTCACAGAAATAAAGAATAATGTGTGTAGTACTTACTGTACAAACATGGACATTTGCACGCAGTTAAACCAGACTCTAATGATGCGCTTAAATGTTCATTACGACACGTTTATTTCCATTGAAATCCAAAGTTTCACTGTAGTATCAACATTTTATGGCAGCTCATCTACACGGTCGTCTCCGGCAATCGCGTCCTCTCCTCTGACCTGTAATAGACACATGAAAAGTACAAAATAATTAACTTGTTATTTCAAAAGCAATAACATTGAATTTATTTTCCTATATTTTTAAGGAAAACCTAAAAGAGTACTTCAAACAATAATATATTTCCCATATAATAACTCTGTACTAATCTAATCGCAAGATTCAACTTAATATATCAATATTTTGACGCGTTGAGCATTTTTAATAATTAGATTCCTTTCACACATATAAGTAACAATTTGTGTAGCATTTACTCTACAAACATGGACATTTGCACCCAAATTTAAAAAGCTACTCTAATAATTGCTTAAATGTTCATTATGACACGTTTATTATTATAATAGAATTTAAAACTTTCACTGTAGTAGCAACATTTTATCGCAGCTCATCTACACGGTAGCTTCCGGCAAACGCTACCAGTCCTCTCTTTTAATACACAGATGGAAATTCCTATTTCAAATACAATGGGATTGCTGCTTTTCGTATATTTTTAAGCAAATGCTACAAGTGTATTTCAAACAATACAGATATATTTGCCATATTATAACTCTGCACTAGTCTAATCACAAGATTCAACTTAATATATCAGTTATTTGACGCTTAGAGCAATTTTAGTAATTAGATTCCTTTCACAGATATAAGTAATAATTAGTGTAGCATTTCCGCTACAAACATAGACATTCACACGCAAATTTAAAAACATACTCTAATAATGTGCTTAATTTTTCATTATAACACGTTTATTAGTATAATAGAATTAGGAATATTCACCTTTCATGCGTTGCTAAGACCCTCCCAACATCGACTATGGTAAGAAACAGCACGTACGTCTCGCAATAATCACGGCTCGCCAACCGAATCAACAACCAGAGATGACATGCGCAACTATCCATCTGCACAGAACCGTATCCAGCATGCAGAAGTTGGCAATGGAGGGCGACTAGCTGACGTCACGCAACATGGATGGTGTTTCGTATTTGTGTATTTACAGTGTATTTTAGCAATTATCGAGCTGTTTCATCGCTACAAGAGTGCATCCCTACATTGAAATTGCGGTGAGTGTTGTACTTTCTCTCATAAGTGTCTCTTTCAGTGCGTGATTTGTGTAATTCGCAGTATGCATGATAGTTAACCTCTCGCGCCAAGCAACCTCATTGGCGCCAAAGCCACGGGACCACGAGGAGACAGAAATACAGTGATATTTACTCAGGTAGGCCTTCCGCAGCGGTGCTAACACTCACGCTTGGGCGGCATGTCATCCTATACGTCTTGCAGTGACTTCGTGGTATCTGCCAACTCAAATATGAGAGATATCACGATTTTTCTGCACACACCATATAGGTGCCATGTTTCTCCCGCTACCGGCAAGGGCCCCGCCCACCCCCCCTCATTGGTGTTTTTTCCTTGTAGAAACTATCTCCCGGCGCATGCGCACTACGCTCTTTTATTGCCAACCCACTTCTCGGGGACAAAATAGCCTTACATCGGGAAACTTTACCTACGTCATCGGCAGTGTCGTCTGCTAGCCCACCCTCTCGTTCGATATATCGATGAGCATCCGGATGCGTTCCTTCGTCATCGGCAGTGTCGTCTGCTAGGCCAACCTCTCGTTGGATATATCGATGACGATCCGGATGCGCTCCTTCGCGACAGCCTACTTGCGCGATGTCGATGAATAGTGTGTAGTAGTAGTCGTCACGTCATGTTATATACAATCAGTAGATATATAGTACTGTACTACTACTAGTAGTCACGTATATAGTTATAGTATATAGTTATAGTATATAGTTATAGTATATAGTTATAGTATATAGTTATAGTATATGTTATAGTATATAGTTATAGTATATAGTTATAGTATATAGTTATAGTATATAGTTATAGTATATAGTTATAGTATATAGTTATAGTATATAGTTATAGTATATAGTTATAGTATATAGTTATAGTATATAGTTATAGTATATAGTTATAGTATATAGTTATAGTATATAGTTATAGTATATAGTTATAGTATATAGTTATAGTATATAGTTATAGTATATAGTTATAGTATATAGTTATGGTATATAGTTATGGTATATAGTTATAGTATATAGTTATAGTATATAGTTATAGTATATAGTTATAGTATATAGTTATAGTATATAGTTATAGTATATAGTTATAGTATATAGTTATAGTATATAGTTATAGTATATAGTTATAGTATATAGTTATAGTATATAGTTATAGTATATAGTTATAGTATATAGTTATAGTATATAGTTATAGTATATAGTTATAGTATATAGTTATAGTATATAGTTATAGTATATAGTTATAGTATATAGTTATAGTATATAGTTATAGTATATAGTTATAGTATATAGTTATAGTATATAGTTATAGTATATAGTTATAGTATATAGTTATAGTATATAGTTATAGTATATGTTATAGTATATGTTATAGTATATGTTATAGTATATGTTATAGTATATAGTATATGTTATAGTATATAGTTATTATAGTTATAGTTGTAGTTATAGTTATATTTATAGTTATATACTTAAAATAAGACAATTATAACAAAAGTAATGCAAACACTATAGCGTACGAGATACGTTATAATGTGAAGCATACGATTATAAGCTTTCTCACACGTTTAAACAAAGAATTTATAAATATCACAGAGTACTTCTTCTGTTACGGCTTCAAGCTAGCTTCTGACTTCATGTTCTAATCAATTTATCATTAATAGCGAGTAGAACTACTTGTAAATCACAAAGACTACACACACTGTTCCCAGTAACAGTACACCATTTTATGGCTTCTTTATCTGCTACGAGCTCTAGCTACAATACACAACAAAACAGTTGACATAAACAACAAAAGCACATCCTACTGCAGATATATTAACCTCAAACATGAACGCCAAGCGTCTGGACATAAGTAATTTCACAGAAATAAAGAATAATGTGTGTAGTACTTACTGTACAAACATGGACATTTGCACGCAGTTAAACCAGACTCTAATGATGCGCTTAAATGTTCATTACGACACGTTTATTTCCATTGAAATCCAAAGTTTCACTGTAGTATCAACATTTTATGGCAGCTCATCTACACGGTCGTCTCCGGCAATCGCGTCCTCTCCTCTGACCTGTAATAGACACATGAAAAGTACAAAATAATTAACTTGTTATTTCAAAAGCAATAACATTGAATTTATTTTCCTATATTTTTAAGGAAAACCTAAAAGAGTACTTCAAACAATAATATATTTCCCATATAATAACTCTGTACTAATCTAATCGCAAGATTCAACTTAATATATCAATATTTTGACGCGTTGAGCATTTTTAATAATTAGATTCCTTTCACACATATAAGTAACAATTTGTGTAGCATTTACTCTACAAACATGGACATTTGCACCCAAATTTAAAAAGCTACTCTAATAATTGCTTAAATGTTCATTATGACACGTTTATTATTATAATAGAATTTAAAACTTTCACTGTAGTAGCAACATTTTATCGCAGCTCATCTACACGGTAGCTTCCGGCAAACGCTACCAGTCCTCTCTTTTAATACACAGATGGAAATTCCTATTTCAAATACAATGGGATTGCTGCTTTTCGTATATTTTTAAGCAAATGCTACAAGTGTATTTCAAACAATACAGATATATTTGCCATATTATAACTCTGCACTAGTCTAATCACAAGATTCAACTTAATATATCAGTTATTTGACGCTTAGAGCAATTTTAGTAATTAGATTCCTTTCACAGATATAAGTAATAATTAGTGTAGCATTTCCGCTACAAACATAGACATTCACACGCAAATTTAAAAACATACTCTAATAATGTGCTTAATTTTTCATTATAACACGTTTATTAGTATAATAGAATTAGGAATATTCACCTTTCATGCGTTGCTAAGACCCTCCCAACATCGACTATGGTAAGAAACAGCACGTACGTCTCGCAATAATCACGGCTCGCCAACCGAATCAACAACCAGAGATGACATGCGCAACTATCCATCTGCACAGAACCGTATCCAGCATGCAGAAGTTGGCAATGGAGGGCGACTAGCTGACGTCACGCAACATGGATGGTGTTTCGTATTTGTGTATTTACAGTGTATTTTAGCAATTATCGAGCTGTTTCATCGCTACAAGAGTGCATCCCTACATTGAAATTGCGGTGAGTGTTGTACTTTCTCTCATAAGTGTCTCTTTCAGTGCGTGATTTGTGTAATTCGCAGTATGCATGATAGTTAACCTCTCGCGCCAAGCAACCTCATTGGCGCCAAAGCCACGGGACCACGAGGAGACAGAAATACAGTGATATTTACTCAGGTAGGCCTTCCGCAGCGGTGCTAACACTCACGCTTGGGCGGCATGTCATCCTATACGTCTTGCAGTGACTTCGTGGTATCTGCCAACTCAAATATGAGAGATATCACGATTTTTCTGCACACACCATATAGGTGCCATGTTTCTCCCGCTACCGGCAAGGGCCCCGCCCACCCCCCCTCATTGGTGTTTTTTCCTTGTAGAAACTATCTCCCGGCGCATGCGCACTACGCTCTTTTATTGCCAACCCACTTCTCGGGGACAAAATAGCCTTACATCGGGAAACTTTACCTACGTCATCGGCAGTGTCGTCTGCTAGCCCACCCTCTCGTTCGATATATCGATGAGCATCCGGATGCGTTCCTTCGTCATCGGCAGTGTCGTCTGCTAGGCCAACCTCTCGTTGGATATATCGATGACGATCCGGATGCGCTCCTTCGCGACAGCCTACTTGCGCGATGTCGATGAATAGTGTGTAGTAGTAGTCGTCACGTCATGTTATATACAATCAGTAGATATATAGTACTGTACTACTACTAGTAGTCACGTATATAGTTATAGTATATAGTTATAGTATATAGTTATAGTATATAGTTATAGTATATAGTTATAGTATATGTTATAGTATATAGTTATAGTATATAGTTATAGTATATAGTTATAGTATATAGTTATAGTATATAGTTATAGTATATAGTTATAGTATATAGTTATAGTATATAGTTATAGTATATAGTTATAGTATATAGTTATAGTATATAGTTATAGTATATAGTTATAGTATATAGTTATAGTATATAGTTATAGTATATAGTTATAGTATATAGTTATAGTATATAGTTATAGTATATAGTTATGGTATATAGTTATGGTATATAGTTATAGTATATAGTTATAGTATATAGTTATAGTATATAGTTATAGTATATAGTTATAGTATATAGTTATAGTATATAGTTATAGTATATAGTTATAGTATATAGTTATAGTATATAGTTATAGTATATAGTTATAGTATATAGTTATAGTATATAGTTATAGTATATAGTTATAGTATATAGTTATAGTATATAGTTATAGTATATAGTTATAGTATATAGTTATAGTATATAGTTATAGTATATAGTTATAGTATATAGTTATAGTATATAGTTATAGTATATAGTTATAGTATATAGTTATAGTATATAGTTATAGTATATAGTTATAGTATATAGTTATAGTATATGTTATAGTATATGTTATAGTATATGTTATAGTATATGTTATAGTATATAGTATATGTTATAGTATATAGTTATTATAGTTATAGTTGTAGTTATAGTTATATTTATAGTTATATACTTAAAATAAGACAATTATAACAAAAGTAATGCAAACACTATAGCGTACGAGATACGTTATAATGTGAAGCATACGATTATAAGCTTTCTCACACGTTTAAACAAAGAATTTATAAATATCACAGAGTACTTCTTCTGTTACGGCTTCAAGCTAGCTTCTGACTTCATGTTCTAATCAATTTATCATTAATAGCGAGTAGAACTACTTGTAAATCACAAAGACTACACACACTGTTCCCAGTAACAGTACACCATTTTATGGCTTCTTTATCTGCTACGAGCTCTAGCTACAATACACAACAAAACAGTTGACATAAACAACAAAAGCACATCCTACTGCAGATATATTAACCTCAAACATGAACGCCAAGCGTCTGGACATAAGTAATTTCACAGAAATAAAGAATAATGTGTGTAGTACTTACTGTACAAACATGGACATTTGCACGCAGTTAAACCAGACTCTAATGATGCGCTTAAATGTTCATTACGACACGTTTATTTCCATTGAAATCCAAAGTTTCACTGTAGTATCAACATTTTATGGCAGCTCATCTACACGGTCGTCTCCGGCAATCGCGTCCTCTCCTCTGACCTGTAATAGACACATGAAAAGTACAAAATAATTAACTTGTTATTTCAAAAGCAATAACATTGAATTTATTTTCCTATATTTTTAAGGAAAACCTAAAAGAGTACTTCAAACAATAATATATTTCCCATATAATAACTCTGTACTAATCTAATCGCAAGATTCAACTTAATATATCAATATTTTGACGCGTTGAGCATTTTTAATAATTAGATTCCTTTCACACATATAAGTAACAATTTGTGTAGCATTTACTCTACAAACATGGACATTTGCACCCAAATTTAAAAAGCTACTCTAATAATTGCTTAAATGTTCATTATGACACGTTTATTATTATAATAGAATTTAAAACTTTCACTGTAGTAGCAACATTTTATCGCAGCTCATCTACACGGTAGCTTCCGGCAAACGCTACCAGTCCTCTCTTTTAATACACAGATGGAAATTCCTATTTCAAATACAATGGGATTGCTGCTTTTCGTATATTTTTAAGCAAATGCTACAAGTGTATTTCAAACAATACAGATATATTTGCCATATTATAACTCTGCACTAGTCTAATCACAAGATTCAACTTAATATATCAGTTATTTGACGCTTAGAGCAATTTTAGTAATTAGATTCCTTTCACAGATATAAGTAATAATTAGTGTAGCATTTCCGCTACAAACATAGACATTCACACGCAAATTTAAAAACATACTCTAATAATGTGCTTAATTTTTCATTATAACACGTTTATTAGTATAATAGAATTAGGAATATTCACCTTTCATGCGTTGCTAAGACCCTCCCAACATCGACTATGGTAAGAAACAGCACGTACGTCTCGCAATAATCACGGCTCGCCAACCGAATCAACAACCAGAGATGACATGCGCAACTATCCATCTGCACAGAACCGTATCCAGCATGCAGAAGTTGGCAATGGAGGGCGACTAGCTGACGTCACGCAACATGGATGGTGTTTCGTATTTGTGTATTTACAGTGTATTTTAGCAATTATCGAGCTGTTTCATCGCTACAAGAGTGCATCCCTACATTGAAATTGCGGTGAGTGTTGTACTTTCTCTCATAAGTGTCTCTTTCAGTGCGTGATTTGTGTAATTCGCAGTATGCATGATAGTTAACCTCTCGCGCCAAGCAACCTCATTGGCGCCAAAGCCACGGGACCACGAGGAGACAGAAATACAGTGATATTTACTCAGGTAGGCCTTCCGCAGCGGTGCTAACACTCACGCTTGGGCGGCATGTCATCCTATACGTCTTGCAGTGACTTCGTGGTATCTGCCAACTCAAATATGAGAGATATCACGATTTTTCTGCACACACCATATAGGTGCCATGTTTCTCCCGCTACCGGCAAGGGCCCCGCCCACCCCCCCTCATTGGTGTTTTTTCCTTGTAGAAACTATCTCCCGGCGCATGCGCACTACGCTCTTTTATTGCCAACCCACTTCTCGGGGACAAAATAGCCTTACATCGGGAAACTTTACCTACGTCATCGGCAGTGTCGTCTGCTAGCCCACCCTCTCGTTCGATATATCGATGAGCATCCGGATGCGTTCCTTCGTCATCGGCAGTGTCGTCTGCTAGGCCAACCTCTCGTTGGATATATCGATGACGATCCGGATGCGCTCCTTCGCGACAGCCTACTTGCGCGATGTCGATGAATAGTGTGTAGTAGTAGTCGTCACGTCATGTTATATACAATCAGTAGATATATAGTACTGTACTACTACTAGTAGTCACGTATATAGTTATAGTATATAGTTATAGTATATAGTTATAGTATATAGTTATAGTATATAGTTATAGTATATGTTATAGTATATAGTTATAGTATATAGTTATAGTATATAGTTATAGTATATAGTTATAGTATATAGTTATAGTATATAGTTATAGTATATAGTTATAGTATATAGTTATAGTATATAGTTATAGTATATAGTTATAGTATATAGTTATAGTATATAGTTATAGTATATAGTTATAGTATATAGTTATAGTATATAGTTATAGTATATAGTTATAGTATATAGTTATAGTATATAGTTATGGTATATAGTTATGGTATATAGTTATAGTATATAGTTATAGTATATAGTTATAGTATATAGTTATAGTATATAGTTATAGTATATAGTTATAGTATATAGTTATAGTATATAGTTATAGTATATAGTTATAGTATATAGTTATAGTATATAGTTATAGTATATAGTTATAGTATATAGTTATAGTATATAGTTATAGTATATAGTTATAGTATATAGTTATAGTATATAGTTATAGTATATAGTTATAGTATATAGTTATAGTATATAGTTATAGTATATAGTTATAGTATATAGTTATAGTATATAGTTATAGTATATAGTTATAGTATATAGTTATAGTATATAGTTATAGTATATAGTTATAGTATATGTTATAGTATATGTTATAGTATATGTTATAGTATATGTTATAGTATATAGTATATGTTATAGTATATAGTTATTATAGTTATAGTTGTAGTTATAGTTATATTTATAGTTATATACTTAAAATAAGACAATTATAACAAAAGTAATGCAAACACTATAGCGTACGAGATACGTTATAATGTGAAGCATACGATTATAAGCTTTCTCACACGTTTAAACAAAGAATTTATAAATATCACAGAGTACTTCTTCTGTTACGGCTTCAAGCTAGCTTCTGACTTCATGTTCTAATCAATTTATCATTAATAGCGAGTAGAACTACTTGTAAATCACAAAGACTACACACACTGTTCCCAGTAACAGTACACCATTTTATGGCTTCTTTATCTGCTACGAGCTCTAGCTACAATACACAACAAAACAGTTGACATAAACAACAAAAGCACATCCTACTGCAGATATATTAACCTCAAACATGAACGCCAAGCGTCTGGACATAAGTAATTTCACAGAAATAAAGAATAATGTGTGTAGTACTTACTGTACAAACATGGACATTTGCACGCAGTTAAACCAGACTCTAATGATGCGCTTAAATGTTCATTACGACACGTTTATTTCCATTGAAATCCAAAGTTTCACTGTAGTATCAACATTTTATGGCAGCTCATCTACACGGTCGTCTCCGGCAATCGCGTCCTCTCCTCTGACCTGTAATAGACACATGAAAAGTACAAAATAATTAACTTGTTATTTCAAAAGCAATAACATTGAATTTATTTTCCTATATTTTTAAGGAAAACCTAAAAGAGTACTTCAAACAATAATATATTTCCCATATAATAACTCTGTACTAATCTAATCGCAAGATTCAACTTAATATATCAATATTTTGACGCGTTGAGCATTTTTAATAATTAGATTCCTTTCACACATATAAGTAACAATTTGTGTAGCATTTACTCTACAAACATGGACATTTGCACCCAAATTTAAAAAGCTACTCTAATAATTGCTTAAATGTTCATTATGACACGTTTATTATTATAATAGAATTTAAAACTTTCACTGTAGTAGCAACATTTTATCGCAGCTCATCTACACGGTAGCTTCCGGCAAACGCTACCAGTCCTCTCTTTTAATACACAGATGGAAATTCCTATTTCAAATACAATGGGATTGCTGCTTTTCGTATATTTTTAAGCAAATGCTACAAGTGTATTTCAAACAATACAGATATATTTGCCATATTATAACTCTGCACTAGTCTAATCACAAGATTCAACTTAATATATCAGTTATTTGACGCTTAGAGCAATTTTAGTAATTAGATTCCTTTCACAGATATAAGTAATAATTAGTGTAGCATTTCCGCTACAAACATAGACATTCACACGCAAATTTAAAAACATACTCTAATAATGTGCTTAATTTTTCATTATAACACGTTTATTAGTATAATAGAATTAGGAATATTCACCTTTCATGCGTTGCTAAGACCCTCCCAACATCGACTATGGTAAGAAACAGCACGTACGTCTCGCAATAATCACGGCTCGCCAACCGAATCAACAACCAGAGATGACATGCGCAACTATCCATCTGCACAGAACCGTATCCAGCATGCAGAAGTTGGCAATGGAGGGCGACTAGCTGACGTCACGCAACATGGATGGTGTTTCGTATTTGTGTATTTACAGTGTATTTTAGCAATTATCGAGCTGTTTCATCGCTACAAGAGTGCATCCCTACATTGAAATTGCGGTGAGTGTTGTACTTTCTCTCATAAGTGTCTCTTTCAGTGCGTGATTTGTGTAATTCGCAGTATGCATGATAGTTAACCTCTCGCGCCAAGCAACCTCATTGGCGCCAAAGCCACGGGACCACGAGGAGACAGAAATACAGTGATATTTACTCAGGTAGGCCTTCCGCAGCGGTGCTAACACTCACGCTTGGGCGGCATGTCATCCTATACGTCTTGCAGTGACTTCGTGGTATCTGCCAACTCAAATATGAGAGATATCACGATTTTTCTGCACACACCATATAGGTGCCATGTTTCTCCCGCTACCGGCAAGGGCCCCGCCCACCCCCCCTCATTGGTGTTTTTTCCTTGTAGAAACTATCTCCCGGCGCATGCGCACTACGCTCTTTTATTGCCAACCCACTTCTCGGGGACAAAATAGCCTTACATCGGGAAACTTTACCTACGTCATCGGCAGTGTCGTCTGCTAGCCCACCCTCTCGTTCGATATATCGATGAGCATCCGGATGCGTTCCTTCGTCATCGGCAGTGTCGTCTGCTAGGCCAACCTCTCGTTGGATATATCGATGACGATCCGGATGCGCTCCTTCGCGACAGCCTACTTGCGCGATGTCGATGAATAGTGTGTAGTAGTAGTCGTCACGTCATGTTATATACAATCAGTAGATATATAGTACTGTACTACTACTAGTAGTCACGTATATAGTTATAGTATATAGTTATAGTATATAGTTATAGTATATAGTTATAGTATATAGTTATAGTATATGTTATAGTATATAGTTATAGTATATAGTTATAGTATATAGTTATAGTATATAGTTATAGTATATAGTTATAGTATATAGTTATAGTATATAGTTATAGTATATAGTTATAGTATATAGTTATAGTATATAGTTATAGTATATAGTTATAGTATATAGTTATAGTATATAGTTATAGTATATAGTTATAGTATATAGTTATAGTATATAGTTATAGTATATAGTTATAGTATATAGTTATGGTATATAGTTATGGTATATAGTTATAGTATATAGTTATAGTATATAGTTATAGTATATAGTTATAGTATATAGTTATAGTATATAGTTATAGTATATAGTTATAGTATATAGTTATAGTATATAGTTATAGTATATAGTTATAGTATATAGTTATAGTATATAGTTATAGTATATAGTTATAGTATATAGTTATAGTATATAGTTATAGTATATAGTTATAGTATATAGTTATAGTATATAGTTATAGTATATAGTTATAGTATATAGTTATAGTATATAGTTATAGTATATAGTTATAGTATATAGTTATAGTATATAGTTATAGTATATAGTTATAGTATATAGTTATAGTATATAGTTATAGTATATGTTATAGTATATGTTATAGTATATGTTATAGTATATGTTATAGTATATAGTATATGTTATAGTATATAGTTATTATAGTTATAGTTGTAGTTATAGTTATATTTATAGTTATATACTTAAAATAAGACAATTATAACAAAAGTAATGCAAACACTATAGCGTACGAGATACGTTATAATGTGAAGCATACGATTATAAGCTTTCTCACACGTTTAAACAAAGAATTTATAAATATCACAGAGTACTTCTTCTGTTACGGCTTCAAGCTAGCTTCTGACTTCATGTTCTAATCAATTTATCATTAATAGCGAGTAGAACTACTTGTAAATCACAAAGACTACACACACTGTTCCCAGTAACAGTACACCATTTTATGGCTTCTTTATCTGCTACGAGCTCTAGCTACAATACACAACAAAACAGTTGACATAAACAACAAAAGCACATCCTACTGCAGATATATTAACCTCAAACATGAACGCCAAGCGTCTGGACATAAGTAATTTCACAGAAATAAAGAATAATGTGTGTAGTACTTACTGTACAAACATGGACATTTGCACGCAGTTAAACCAGACTCTAATGATGCGCTTAAATGTTCATTACGACACGTTTATTTCCATTGAAATCCAAAGTTTCACTGTAGTATCAACATTTTATGGCAGCTCATCTACACGGTCGTCTCCGGCAATCGCGTCCTCTCCTCTGACCTGTAATAGACACATGAAAAGTACAAAATAATTAACTTGTTATTTCAAAAGCAATAACATTGAATTTATTTTCCTATATTTTTAAGGAAAACCTAAAAGAGTACTTCAAACAATAATATATTTCCCATATAATAACTCTGTACTAATCTAATCGCAAGATTCAACTTAATATATCAATATTTTGACGCGTTGAGCATTTTTAATAATTAGATTCCTTTCACACATATAAGTAACAATTTGTGTAGCATTTACTCTACAAACATGGACATTTGCACCCAAATTTAAAAAGCTACTCTAATAATTGCTTAAATGTTCATTATGACACGTTTATTATTATAATAGAATTTAAAACTTTCACTGTAGTAGCAACATTTTATCGCAGCTCATCTACACGGTAGCTTCCGGCAAACGCTACCAGTCCTCTCTTTTAATACACAGATGGAAATTCCTATTTCAAATACAATGGGATTGCTGCTTTTCGTATATTTTTAAGCAAATGCTACAAGTGTATTTCAAACAATACAGATATATTTGCCATATTATAACTCTGCACTAGTCTAATCACAAGATTCAACTTAATATATCAGTTATTTGACGCTTAGAGCAATTTTAGTAATTAGATTCCTTTCACAGATATAAGTAATAATTAGTGTAGCATTTCCGCTACAAACATAGACATTCACACGCAAATTTAAAAACATACTCTAATAATGTGCTTAATTTTTCATTATAACACGTTTATTAGTATAATAGAATTAGGAATATTCACCTTTCATGCGTTGCTAAGACCCTCCCAACATCGACTATGGTAAGAAACAGCACGTACGTCTCGCAATAATCACGGCTCGCCAACCGAATCAACAACCAGAGATGACATGCGCAACTATCCATCTGCACAGAACCGTATCCAGCATGCAGAAGTTGGCAATGGAGGGCGACTAGCTGACGTCACGCAACATGGATGGTGTTTCGTATTTGTGTATTTACAGTGTATTTTAGCAATTATCGAGCTGTTTCATCGCTACAAGAGTGCATCCCTACATTGAAATTGCGGTGAGTGTTGTACTTTCTCTCATAAGTGTCTCTTTCAGTGCGTGATTTGTGTAATTCGCAGTATGCATGATAGTTAACCTCTCGCGCCAAGCAACCTCATTGGCGCCAAAGCCACGGGACCACGAGGAGACAGAAATACAGTGATATTTACTCAGGTAGGCCTTCCGCAGCGGTGCTAACACTCACGCTTGGGCGGCATGTCATCCTATACGTCTTGCAGTGACTTCGTGGTATCTGCCAACTCAAATATGAGAGATATCACGATTTTTCTGCACACACCATATAGGTGCCATGTTTCTCCCGCTACCGGCAAGGGCCCCGCCCACCCCCCCTCATTGGTGTTTTTTCCTTGTAGAAACTATCTCCCGGCGCATGCGCACTACGCTCTTTTATTGCCAACCCACTTCTCGGGGACAAAATAGCCTTACATCGGGAAACTTTACCTACGTCATCGGCAGTGTCGTCTGCTAGCCCACCCTCTCGTTCGATATATCGATGAGCATCCGGATGCGTTCCTTCGTCATCGGCAGTGTCGTCTGCTAGGCCAACCTCTCGTTGGATATATCGATGACGATCCGGATGCGCTCCTTCGCGACAGCCTACTTGCGCGATGTCGATGAATAGTGTGTAGTAGTAGTCGTCACGTCATGTTATATACAATCAGTAGATATATAGTACTGTACTACTACTAGTAGTCACGTATATAGTTATAGTATATAGTTATAGTATATAGTTATAGTATATAGTTATAGTATATAGTTATAGTATATGTTATAGTATATAGTTATAGTATATAGTTATAGTATATAGTTATAGTATATAGTTATAGTATATAGTTATAGTATATAGTTATAGTATATAGTTATAGTATATAGTTATAGTATATAGTTATAGTATATAGTTATAGTATATAGTTATAGTATATAGTTATAGTATATAGTTATAGTATATAGTTATAGTATATAGTTATAGTATATAGTTATAGTATATAGTTATAGTATATAGTTATGGTATATAGTTATGGTATATAGTTATAGTATATAGTTATAGTATATAGTTATAGTATATAGTTATAGTATATAGTTATAGTATATAGTTATAGTATATAGTTATAGTATATAGTTATAGTATATAGTTATAGTATATAGTTATAGTATATAGTTATAGTATATAGTTATAGTATATAGTTATAGTATATAGTTATAGTATATAGTTATAGTATATAGTTATAGTATATAGTTATAGTATATAGTTATAGTATATAGTTATAGTATATAGTTATAGTATATAGTTATAGTATATAGTTATAGTATATAGTTATAGTATATAGTTATAGTATATAGTTATAGTATATAGTTATAGTATATAGTTATAGTATATGTTATAGTATATGTTATAGTATATGTTATAGTATATGTTATAGTATATAGTATATGTTATAGTATATAGTTATTATAGTTATAGTTGTAGTTATAGTTATATTTATAGTTATATACTTAAAATAAGACAATTATAACAAAAGTAATGCAAACACTATAGCGTACGAGATACGTTATAATGTGAAGCATACGATTATAAGCTTTCTCACACGTTTAAACAAAGAATTTATAAATATCACAGAGTACTTCTTCTGTTACGGCTTCAAGCTAGCTTCTGACTTCATGTTCTAATCAATTTATCATTAATAGCGAGTAGAACTACTTGTAAATCACAAAGACTACACACACTGTTCCCAGTAACAGTACACCATTTTATGGCTTCTTTATCTGCTACGAGCTCTAGCTACAATACACAACAAAACAGTTGACATAAACAACAAAAGCACATCCTACTGCAGATATATTAACCTCAAACATGAACGCCAAGCGTCTGGACATAAGTAATTTCACAGAAATAAAGAATAATGTGTGTAGTACTTACTGTACAAACATGGACATTTGCACGCAGTTAAACCAGACTCTAATGATGCGCTTAAATGTTCATTACGACACGTTTATTTCCATTGAAATCCAAAGTTTCACTGTAGTATCAACATTTTATGGCAGCTCATCTACACGGTCGTCTCCGGCAATCGCGTCCTCTCCTCTGACCTGTAATAGACACATGAAAAGTACAAAATAATTAACTTGTTATTTCAAAAGCAATAACATTGAATTTATTTTCCTATATTTTTAAGGAAAACCTAAAAGAGTACTTCAAACAATAATATATTTCCCATATAATAACTCTGTACTAATCTAATCGCAAGATTCAACTTAATATATCAATATTTTGACGCGTTGAGCATTTTTAATAATTAGATTCCTTTCACACATATAAGTAACAATTTGTGTAGCATTTACTCTACAAACATGGACATTTGCACCCAAATTTAAAAAGCTACTCTAATAATTGCTTAAATGTTCATTATGACACGTTTATTATTATAATAGAATTTAAAACTTTCACTGTAGTAGCAACATTTTATCGCAGCTCATCTACACGGTAGCTTCCGGCAAACGCTACCAGTCCTCTCTTTTAATACACAGATGGAAATTCCTATTTCAAATACAATGGGATTGCTGCTTTTCGTATATTTTTAAGCAAATGCTACAAGTGTATTTCAAACAATACAGATATATTTGCCATATTATAACTCTGCACTAGTCTAATCACAAGATTCAACTTAATATATCAGTTATTTGACGCTTAGAGCAATTTTAGTAATTAGATTCCTTTCACAGATATAAGTAATAATTAGTGTAGCATTTCCGCTACAAACATAGACATTCACACGCAAATTTAAAAACATACTCTAATAATGTGCTTAATTTTTCATTATAACACGTTTATTAGTATAATAGAATTAGGAATATTCACCTTTCATGCGTTGCTAAGACCCTCCCAACATCGACTATGGTAAGAAACAGCACGTACGTCTCGCAATAATCACGGCTCGCCAACCGAATCAACAACCAGAGATGACATGCGCAACTATCCATCTGCACAGAACCGTATCCAGCATGCAGAAGTTGGCAATGGAGGGCGACTAGCTGACGTCACGCAACATGGATGGTGTTTCGTATTTGTGTATTTACAGTGTATTTTAGCAATTATCGAGCTGTTTCATCGCTACAAGAGTGCATCCCTACATTGAAATTGCGGTGAGTGTTGTACTTTCTCTCATAAGTGTCTCTTTCAGTGCGTGATTTGTGTAATTCGCAGTATGCATGATAGTTAACCTCTCGCGCCAAGCAACCTCATTGGCGCCAAAGCCACGGGACCACGAGGAGACAGAAATACAGTGATATTTACTCAGGTAGGCCTTCCGCAGCGGTGCTAACACTCACGCTTGGGCGGCATGTCATCCTATACGTCTTGCAGTGACTTCGTGGTATCTGCCAACTCAAATATGAGAGATATCACGATTTTTCTGCACACACCATATAGGTGCCATGTTTCTCCCGCTACCGGCAAGGGCCCCGCCCACCCCCCCTCATTGGTGTTTTTTCCTTGTAGAAACTATCTCCCGGCGCATGCGCACTACGCTCTTTTATTGCCAACCCACTTCTCGGGGACAAAATAGCCTTACATCGGGAAACTTTACCTACGTCATCGGCAGTGTCGTCTGCTAGCCCACCCTCTCGTTCGATATATCGATGAGCATCCGGATGCGTTCCTTCGTCATCGGCAGTGTCGTCTGCTAGGCCAACCTCTCGTTGGATATATCGATGACGATCCGGATGCGCTCCTTCGCGACAGCCTACTTGCGCGATGTCGATGAATAGTGTGTAGTAGTAGTCGTCACGTCATGTTATATACAATCAGTAGATATATAGTACTGTACTACTACTAGTAGTCACGTATATAGTTATAGTATATAGTTATAGTATATAGTTATAGTATATAGTTATAGTATATAGTTATAGTATATGTTATAGTATATAGTTATAGTATATAGTTATAGTATATAGTTATAGTATATAGTTATAGTATATAGTTATAGTATATAGTTATAGTATATAGTTATAGTATATAGTTATAGTATATAGTTATAGTATATAGTTATAGTATATAGTTATAGTATATAGTTATAGTATATAGTTATAGTATATAGTTATAGTATATAGTTATAGTATATAGTTATAGTATATAGTTATAGTATATAGTTATAGTATATAGTTATAGTATATAGTTATAGTATATGTTATAGTATATAGTTATAGTATATAGTTATAGTGTATAGTTATAGTATATAGTTATAGTATATAGTTATAGTATATAGTTATAGTATATAGTTATTGTATATAGTTATAGTATATAGTTATAGTATATAGTTATAGTATATAGTTATAGTATATAGTTATAGTATATAGTTATAGTATATAGTTATAGTATATAGTTATAGTATATAGTTATAGTATATAGTTATAGTATATATATTTGGTTTTTCAAGATAAAGTACAAACAATACAAACTAGAAATTCAGAAAATACAGAATTAATTCTACATGCAATAATCAGATTAAATTGTATCAATGTCAACAAATACAGAAAACTTACATGAATTGTCAACCATTAGTATCATAAAATTATTCTCATGTAATCATTTACTCTACTTAATCTGGTACCTAAAATATTCAAAGAACTCTTGAGTACTATAGAAGCACTGATTTATTAAAAATGATTTCACATCTCTTCTAAATCTTTTTTTATCATTGTTTTCGATTTTCTTTAAGATTAAGTTATACATGTGAACCCCTTTATGAAGTACTGAGTTAAGTTTATCTGATCTTGATCCCAGTATATGTAATTTAGCACCATTCCTAGTATAATGTTCATGAATAGTGTTATTTGTTTGAAAATATTGTATGTTGTTGTTTATAAAGCATACGGTTTCTAAGATATACAGACATGGCAGAGTTAGTATATTATTTTCCTTAAAATATTTCATACAATGAGTCCTTTTGCTTAGATTAAACATTCTTCTTATTATTTTCTTTTGTGTTACAAATAAATCTTTTATTTCGGTAGCTGATCCCCAGATAAAGATACCATATGCAAGATAAGACTGCACATATGAATAGTAAATCAGCATTAATGTTTGTGTATTACAAATTTTACTTAGCACTGATATTATCTAGTGGGCTTTATTAATTTTTGCAGTAATATACTGAATATGCGGCTTCCAGCTTAAAAATTTGTCAATAATTACCCCCCAAAATTTTGTTTCATTGGTATATTGTATTACCTCATTGCCAAAAGCGATTACAGGAGCTATATTAGCTTCATTTCTATTTGATATTGAAATATGCATACTTTGTGTCTTTTTAATATTAAGTAGTAATTTTTTTTTATTGTTATCTGAAAAGGTTCCCAGAGCCCTAGCTCATGCTAGGGAACAGTACAAAAATATATAAAATGATGGCAAACAGTGTGAGTGTGGTGTTTTAGGGCCCGTCGACAGCAAGGTCATCCCTTAACAATACTTATATTACATTTTCATAGTAGCAATAAATTACCGTACAAGAATAACATATATGAAACATACAAAGATACAGAAATTCACTATAACTCAAGAAATAATAGTAACAAAGAACTTAACAGAAAAATAGAAGCTACATATTCTATGGGACATTAATCCATATTACTTTTTAAACAGTTCAGCTTTCAAACCAGCTATAAATGTGTAACACTTTATCAGCTATCAATATATGCCTTCAGTAAATTTTCAGCAACTTTCCTTTTAAAACCTTTTATGTTCCTGCAGCCTTTCAGTTCCAGTGGCAGTGCATTATATAAGTTGATAATATGTGATGTTAAGCTGTTCAGGCCATAAGTAGAAGTGTTCACTGTTGGTTTTGTTAAGTTTCCTTTATTTCTTGTATTATACACATGTGAGGAGCTTTCAAATGTTAGATTGGACTTGAGAAGATTATTTTTTACTTTGTGGAGATATATTATCAAGGACAACTCTATGTTTACTTGTAACGGTAAAATGTTAGTTACATGGTAGAGTGTTTTTGTGTTTGTTCTAAAGGGTAGATTGTAGATTATTTTCAAGGCACGATTTTGAAGTACTTCGAGGTCATGAATTAAATATTTAACAGAGTTACCCCATAAGATGTTTAAGTAATCCAAATGAGATTGAATTAAAGCATGGTAGATACTTCGTAAATGATTTACACTGAATCCTTTGAATTTCAGCCTGTGAATTACAGCTAACACAGGAAGAATCTTATTTTTTACATGCATGATATGGTCCTTCCATGTGAGCATACTGTCTAGAATCAAACCTAGCTATGTGATTCTTGTTACTCTTTCAATCACTGCTTTATCAACATGTATCTTGTTATTTACTACTGGTACATATGATCTTTTATGAAATAACATATATTTTGTTTTACAGACATTTAATGTTAACTTATTGCCCTTAAACCAGCTATTCAATGCATTCAGGTCTTGCTGTATGTCATATATCAGCTGGTGCTCAGAGTCATCTATACATAACAAACATATATCATCAGCAAACATAGTCAGTTTACCTTTTAGTCTTAAACATCCTATGTCATTTATCAAAATTAGGAATAATATAGGACCTAACACAGAACCTTGTGGAACACCATGATGAATTACTGATAGAGAACTGGAAATGTTGTTCATATTTACAAATTGTTTCCTATTACTGAGAAAATTCTGAAACCAGTTGAGAGGAAGTCCTCTTACACCAGCATACTCAAGTTTATTTAGTAATAAAGTATGATCTACAGTGTCAAACGCCTTTTTTAGGTCAATAAATAAACCAGCAGCTAAACAATTTCTATCCAGAGCTCTTTCAATAGGTACGATAATATCTACCGTGGCAGCAAGAGTACTATATTTGTTAATAAATCCATACTGTCACCCTGGCGGTAGACTCGCGAAGCCGAAGCCGAAGCCGGTGGAGATTCGGAAAACTTCGGAACCAGTCGTTACCGATAGCGACAGACAGTTGAATGTAGTTGTTGGAAAAATAAACAGTTTAAGGTTAGCTAGCAAACTGTAATGGTGAATAGTGTATTTCGAGGAGAATAAAGTGTAGTTTTTGTGTTTCGTAACCTCGTTTTATTATTTCACGAACCCACAAAGTAACACCTGGTGTCAGGAAGCGGGATAACAACATCACCGAACATTATGGCCATGGAATCGGCATTGGAAATGCTTTTGCAGAAGATGAACGAATTAAGAGCGAAGTCGGAAGCGGCAAATAACAACTTGGCCGCGAAGATGAACGAGTTAACAACAAAAACAGAAGCGGCAAATAACAACCTGGCCGCAGAGTTGAAAGAAATAAAGACCGAATTGACCACAGAAATGAAGGCAGCGAACGACAGTCTGGCCACGGAAATGAAGGAGGCGAACGAGGTCCTCGCCGCCAAATTTGAGGAACAGTTGGCCGGCGTGAGGGATAACGTGACGGAGCTGGGCAAGCGGAAGGGCCAGGGGGACGAGCATGTCGAGGACCTGGCGAAACGCTTCAATGACCTAGAGGAAAAGGCCGACAATAACGCCAAGTCCCTGAACGCCATGGTTGAAGACGTCGAAGACCTCGCGAACCGCGTAAACAACCTGGAGGGAAAGGCCGACAGCAGCGTCAAGTCCCTGAACGCCATGGTGGAGGACGTCGTCGGCAGGAGACTGAAGGATTTGAAGGCTGACGCACCGGGACGCGACACAACATCGGCGCGCGTCAAACCTCCGAAATATGACGGCGCGTCAACATTCGAGGTCTTCCGCCGTCAGTTCGACACAGTGGCCAAGCACAACAGATGGTCACCGGAGGAGGCGGCCACACAGTTAATAGCCAGCCTACAGGGACGGGCCGCGGAAGTCCTAAACGCGGTGCAGACAACGGCGCCGCCCAAGGACATCTGGGAGGCCCTGGAGAATCGTTTCGGGAACCACCGCTTAGCCGCAGCGTACCGCAGCCAGCTAAAGGCAAGGTCACAGCAGCCGGGGGAGACGCTGCAGGAGTTCGCCATAGCGATCGAGCAGCTGGCTAGCAAGGCCTTGGTTGACCTGCCACTGGAGTTCGTATCCCGGGAAGCCGTCTACCTCTTTGTCGACGGGGTACGGGACACGGAGATTCGTCAGCGCCTAATGCTCGGCGATTATAAAAACATCCACGAGGCGCTGACAGCGGCATTAAGGATGGAGGCGGCCAAGGTAGCATCTATCCCGACGTCGAGAACGAGGAGTGTCCGCTACGCCGGAGACAGAAGACCAGCTGAGGGACGCCGGCGAACACCTAGTGGCCTGTGTTGGGGGTGTGGATAGCCCGGACACCTGCGGAGAGACTGCCCACACCAGGAAGAGCAGCCGGAAAGCGAGTAAGGGCCGTCGTGGAGAGGGGCACGTCGGCGCCATTACCACCATCCCCTCGAGTGACACTGCGCGCCGTCAGCCGGCGGATGGATGACAACCTCATCGCAGACGGTTGGGTAAGAGGAAAGCCGTGCCGCATGCTGGTAGACACCGGGGCGGCCGTGACCATCATCAGACCTGACGTGGCGAAGGGTTTGCCGACGAGGAAACCGAGCCGACCATACCAGCTTGTGACGGCATCGGGCGACACCATGCCTGTGCAGGAGGCCCTGCTGGAGCTGAACTTGGGACGGAGTGCCGTGCGTCTGTGGGTGTTGGTCGCGAAGGTGGCTGAGGAGGTGATTCTGGGACTGGATGCCCTCAGGAGCCACGAGGCGACGGTCGACGTCAGCAGGATGGTCCTGAGGCTCAACGGAGAAGAGGTTATACTCCATCAACCAGAAGAGCGCCTTGAAATTTGCAGGGTCATCTTGAACGAAGACGTGGTTGTCCCCGCGAGGAGCGAGGTGATGGTGACGGCGCGACCGGAAGGCCAGACGGCACGCTGGGTCCAAAGGCAGCAGGAGTACGACTTCACCTCGGAACATCGCAGAGGGAAGATTCACGGTAACGCGGACGCTATGTCCCGAAGACCCTATCCAGAAGATTGCGGCCAATGCACAAGAGTGGAGGGGAAGGAGCGTGCCGCAGCAGTTCGAGTAGTCACGGCAGTGCCTGCGGATGGCTGGGATAGCACAGGCCTGAGGAGGGAGCAGCTGGCGGACGCAGACTTGGGGCCACTCTTGAGGGATGTGGAGAACCTGGTGGACCACCTCCACGACATGCACGAGATGGCTCGCCAGAACATCCAGAAGGCGAGCGACCGCATGAAAACCCGATACGACAGGCAAGCCAACAGCCAAGTGTTCCAGCAAGGTGACCTGGTCTGGTTGTACCGCCCGACCCGGACCAAGGGACGCTGCCCGAAGCTTCAGCAGTCATGGCAAGGACCGTACCGTGTGGTGAAGAGGATTAACGACGTGGTCTACCGCATCCAGAAGCTGCCCCGAGGAAAGATGTTGGTGGTACACCTGGATCGCCTGGCCCGCTACGAAGGCGCTGTTCGGGACGACCAGCCTTGAGGAGGAAGCAGTGTCGCCCTGGCGGTAGACTCGCGAAGCCGAAGCCGGTGGAGATTCGGAAAACTTCGGAACCAATCGTTACCGGTAGCGACAGACAGTTGAATGTAGTTGTTGGAAAAATAAACAGTTTAAGGATAGCTAGCAAACTGTAATGGTGAATAGTGTATTTCGAGGAAAATAAAGTGTAGTTTTTGTGTTTCGTAACCTCGTTTTATTATTTCACGAACCCACAAAGTCACAATACTGATGATTGAGAAAAAAGTTGTGTTTCTCTAGATGCTGTAATAACCTAACTTTTACTACTTTTTCCAGAATTTTGGCAAATACAGGAATAATACTTATTGGTCTGTAATTATCCATAATTACTCTATCACCTGTCTTATAAATTGGGACAACTCTTGTGATTTTACAATCATCAGGTACTGAACCTGAACTAAGTGATAAATTAATAAAGGTTACAATGTGTGGAACCAAACTGTACTTGCACTTTGTTAACAATTCATTTGATAAAATATTATCTGTTTTATTACCTTTGTTTTTTATTGTTGCTATCATTTTTAGAACCTCATTATTATCTGTTGGATATAGAAAAAGACTATTTGGTACTGAACTATAAGGTGGTGGAGTATATTGTGTAGTTATACATATCTTCACTAACTGATCAGCTATATTTACAAAGTATTGTTTAAAACATTCACATATTTCTAATTGATTTCCTATTTTTTGATTACCTACCATTATTGTTTCTATTTGATTGCAATGTACTGGGGTTTTATTTCTTAAGATTCCATTTATTGTCATCCATACCTTTTTTGGGATCATAGGAGTTATTCAGTTTATTTGAGTAATATGCTTTTTGAAGTTCCCTTTTCATTTTAGTTACTTCATTTGCACACTTTTTGTACAGTTCAATTGCTATCGGAGAGGGAAATTTGCATTTTGTTTTGCTATACAGTAAGTTTTTCTTTTTAACTAGAGCCAAAAAGTTACTACTAACCCATGGTTTATGTGTCAGTTTATTTGACACAACCTTTCTGCACCTGTAGGAGCAGACTGAAACCCCTTCCTTTATAAACTGCAATAATGAGTTATAATATTCATTAGGGTCATTTGTGACACAGTTAAATCCAGTATTTTGTATAAATAAGGAAAGTCTATTATGATTTATAGTGTTAAGTTCTTGAACTGACATTCTGTAATTGATATACTTATCATGAAGGGCCTTGCAAAGATGTTCTTTTATATATCGAGATTTAACTGTATTGGAGCACCACAGTGAAGCAAAAAATTATTAAATTATAGTTGAGTCGTATTTTTTACACATCTGCTTCACTTTCGTACCTATTTTGAGGACATGTTTCGCAAATCATCGCTTGCATCTACGGCTCTTGTGCGAGTCGCACGACTCATCTATAATTCAATAATGTTCTTTTATGACGATTATAAGTATGTTATGGTCACTGATATGCATTATGTTAGATATAGATATTGGGGTATCATTGTTATTGATAAGTACATGGTCAATTAGTGTAGCTGAGCTATTGCCTATTCTTGTTGGGTATATTTTATTACCTTGTACAAAATTGAAACTTGTAATTAGTGTATTATAGTTTTCAAGACTTTTACTCTGAGTGAGGTAATTAATATTTACATCGCCTATGATCATGGCTGATTTTGCAAGCTTCATACACAGTACAGTTTCCATATCAGTGAGAAAGTTGCCAGTATTTTGATCATTAGGATTATAAACTGCAATGATATCAAGTGTTATTAGATCCCTTTTCAGGTTTATGTGTAGAATACTGTGGTCACTGTTTACTATGTTTTGTACAGACGTTTTCCATTACATCTCTAATATACACTGAAATTCCACCTCCTGTCATTTTCCTTATAATATGATGTGCATGAAAATTTTTTATATTAAAAAAGTTGATTAGGTTTTCCCTGAGCCAGTTTTCTGCTATAACAATCACATCTACTTTAGTTACTGTTGCCACAAGAAGCTCAATAACATCTAATTTATTTACAATAGACCTAGCATTCAGGTACACAATTCTTACCTTTGGGCTCGGTTGAGATCTTGTAATGGTTAAATAATCATCTACAGAATCATATTTGAACTCACCTATAATGTTATCACAATCACACATGAAAGGTACAAATATTGCACTTCATCACAAAATAGAAATCTAAAACACTGCACTTCACTGAGCTTCTCTTGTTTCGTTCTGCACTGCTGCTGTGGTTTTTGTATTATTTGAGGTTATCTTATTTTCATATGCCAGAAGGTGATTCTTCCCCATGATCCTTATTGAAGGTCCAAACTGTTTTTCTCATATGAAGATTTTGCCATCCCTGGTCCACGCTCCTACTATCTTCCCTTCTCTCCTTAAATCCCTTGTTCTTTTTGCTATGCCATCATTGAGAGCCGTCAGGTGATCATTGACGAAAATTAGTTGAGGGGGTCCAGGTAAGCCCATATCTTCAGTGGATACTCGTCTTTTTGTTATTCTGGCTTGGACTATTTCTTCTTTCTTCCAATGGCACGTAAAGCGAACCAGTATAGGCGGATTCCTTAGATTGGTACTTACTTCATGTTTTCTGGAGGGAAGTCTGTGCGCTGCATCGATGTCATTTATAACTAATAACTAATATAATAACTAGTTATAACTAATATTATAACTGGTTATAATATATATTATAACTAGTTATAATTAATAACTAATAACTAAGTTATAACTAATAACTAATTTATTATTAGTTAGCCAATGCATCATATTTGCCATCACAGTATTAGCATAATGTTGCAATTCAGAATTATTGCAGCCTCTGATTATTATATTAGTGTCGTCAGCATATAGAATAATTTCTGCATGGGGAATATTAAGTGGAAGGTCATTAATATAAACTAGAAAAAGCAGTGGTCCCAGGATAGAACCCTGTGGAACCCCACATCTCACAATTTCAATATTGGAATTAATATTATGACCATTTAATTCATTATTAACTACAGTATACTGTCTTCTACCCTCAAGGTAGGATTCAAACCAATTATGAGATACCCCTCTTATACCATAGGCTTCAAGTTTGGATAATAGAATATTATGGTCAACCAAATCTAATGCCTTAGACAAATCCATAAAAATCCCAATAGTATAATTATTTGCCTCAAACCCTTCTAATGTTTGTTTCATAAAGGAGTATAGTGCATTAGAAATTGATTTATTTTTCCTAAATCCATTTTGTTTATCACTGAATACATATTTTTCAAGAAAAGGAGATATCCTGTTGAACATAACAGTTTCCAAGATGTTTGAAAACCCCGTTTGAACTGAAATAGGTCTATAATTATCAACATTTTTTGTATCTCCCTTCTTAAATACTGGTACAACTATACAAGTATAACAAAACCTATTGAAAATACACGTACATAAAAAAAATCAATCAAATTTGAATGAACTGAATAGGCTGTTACTTTCTTTTTCTTTTGTAAATGTGGTTGCTTCCTTAATGGTTTTCTTTAATTTAGCTTTTCTAATTTTCTTCAACACCAAACTTTTGTTTTATCCATTTTCTTCTTTGAAATATTCTTCTTTCTCCATGGGTATGTTGACTAGTCTGTGTGTTTGAAAAATCATGAAAAATCTATGAAAATAATTAAGGCAAAATCCCAGCTTTTATAAATACATGGTGTTCATTTTTATTCGTTATCTCCGGCCCTCTGATAGAGCAAGAATGATGTCATAGTTTACTGGTGAGTCTATCTCAAATCACAGTGCCCTCTGCGGAGAAGTGGTAATGTTTGCAGAACAGTAAGCAAATTACAGCGCCCTTACTGTGGTTGTGCTCATAACTAATACAACCAGCCATCCCTCTTATGGTAATCGTGATTAACATTCTAGTACATAAATATGTAAGTTAAGTAGCACGTTCCTACTCTAAAGTTTGTGGCGTTTCTTCCTCCACTCACAGCAGATAGGAAGCACGCCGACTGTTTGGAAGATCCAGGTCGAGCTTTCATTAAATAAGAGTCATGAGGTCTATTCTCAGGTGTAGATTTTTGGTGACAGAAATAAAATTTTATATGACTCCGATTTCGTAATATATTATGCAATTGTATAATCTGGATTACAATTCACTCGAACTTTCTTTCTTAGTCAGTCACTGTAAATTACCTCCAACACATTGATAAATCCTTATTTTTAAGTTAATATTTGTGGCGATATAACAAGTTCTCTCGTTTCTCGATGATTAATCAATCCCAAAGTTGGGAGCGATCTTTGTGACCGTCCCTCTTAATCATTGCAGATCGAATTGTTTATTGATGATTGAGTTTGATTAACTACATAATTTGATTGTATAATCTGGCGTCCACTCGTCACTATTACAAATACCAAATCACTCTTTTTGACGAATATGGTTTTTCAGTTACAAAACTTTTATATTCACCGCGACATTTTTCCATCGTCATGAAACAAGACTGTAGAACATATATCTATCTCAAGATTATTGATTTTTCAGTAACTATCGTTACTCATCTATTAATTTTGTGATTGGCCGATGTACTGCTACGTCACCGCATTAAGTAATACAATTATTACTACGGCCAATCACAAAATTACACATATATTTGTTTTTAATATTGTCATTACATGGCCTACTAAGTCATATCAGAAAACAATATTTATATAAAAAGTTCTAACTAAAACATATTGTGACTTTGTGGGTTCGTGAAATGAAAAGTCCAATTACACCACTCAACAATGTTCTTTATTTCCACCGACTTACAGTTAAACTCTTGCCAATTACACAGAATTTCGTGCTGCACACAGTTACAATTCACCAGTTCATCCGTTACAATTTCCTTGTACTCGCGGTTACGTAAGCTCCGGTACACCTTCACAGTTACGTACAGTCTTCCGATGCGTCGTACACTAGCACTGCATTCTTCCGCTGCACAATCTTCTCGTTCATTAACACGTCACTGACTAACTCTTACACCAAGAACTGCGACTGTCTCCTCACTCACTAACTGACAAAACCAACTCAACTCTGTCTGTCTGTAACCCTCTTTAAATAGGAATATCGCCGACTTCTGGTGTTTACAGGATTGTTCTAGTAACAGAAAGATCGAGAACCAGGTGTAAGGAAACATACGGCACAGTCATGTTTTTCCTCCCAACCGCCGCCTTGTCACCACTATAAGACAAACGAGACGAGGGCGTGGCTAACCGAACCTCCCCTGTCTTCCGCTCTCAGCTGCTTCACAGGGTGTTCCAGCGCTCACGTTACACTGCTCCCTCCTCAAAGCTGTTCGCCCCGAACAGCCCCATCGTAGCGTGCGAGGCGGTCCAGGTGTACCACCAGCATCTGCCCGGAGTCTGAGCCAGAAGTAGCGCTGCCGTAGTTTGTGAATCATTCGGTTCGCTCCCAGGTGTCCTCCTGAAGTACCGGCGTGCACTTCCTCCAAGACTTCCGGGACCTTGCTCCGGGGAAGTACCAACTGTTCTCTCTGCGCCTTCCCATCGGGTGACTCCCATACCCGGAACAGCACGCCCTCTCTGGTCTTCAACGAGTCCCATTGGGCCCAGTACGACTTGTAGGTGGCGCTCCTCGGTGCGATGTCCTCCCAGGTTGGCCTCGTTCCTGCCTCCACTTCCCTCAAGAGTGGCCCCAAGTCTGCGTCCGCCAGCTGCTCCCTCCTCAGGCCTGCGCTATCCCAGCCTTCAGCAGGCACTGCCACAACTACTCGGACTGCTGCGGCACGCTCCTTCTCTTCCACTCTTGTGCGCTCATGGCCGTCCTGGATCTGCGGTAGGACACCTCCAATGTAATGGTCGCTAGCGTCGGTGTCCACAATGAAGGCGCCACCCGGTTGTGGGAAACCCAAAATTGGAGCACTGCACAGGGTCCCCTTCGGGTGCTGGAAAGCGTCTTCGGCGTCCTCCGTCCACACATAAGGCCGGTTTTCCTCCGTCAGGCGGGTGAGGGGTTTTGCGATGTTGTCGGCCTTTTCCTCTAAATCATTAAGGCGGTCGTCTACTTGACCCTTCCGCTTGCCCAGGTTCGTGACGCCATCCCTCACGCCGGCCAACCGTTCCTCAAACTTTGCGGCGAGAGCCTCGTTCGCCGCCTTCATTTCCGTGGCCAGACTGCCGTTCGCTGCTCTCATTTCTGTGGTTAACTCGGCCTTCATTTCTTCCATCTTCTCGGTGATGCTGTCGTTGGCCGTCTTCATTTGTTTCAGTTCCGCGGTGATGTTGTCGTTGGCCGTCTTCATTTGTTTCAGTTCCGCGGTGATGTTGTCGTTGGCCGTCTTCACTTCTTTCAGTTCCGCTAAAATCTTTTCTAATGCTGCCTCCATGGTTGTAATGTTCGGTGGTTATGTTGTTATCCCACTTCTGACACCAGTGTGACTTTGTGGGTTCGTGAAATGAAAAGTCCAATTACACCACTCAACAATGTTCTTTATTTCCACCGACTTACAGTTAAACTCTTGCCAATTACACAGAATTTCGTGCTGTTACACAGTTACAATTCACCAGTTCGTCCGTTACAATTTCCTTGTACTCGCGGTTACGTAAGCTCCGGTACACCTTCACAGTTACGTACAGTCTTCCGATGCGTCGTACACTAGCACTGCATTCTTCCGCTGCACAATCTTCTCGTTCATTAACACGTCACTGACTAACTCTTACACCAAGAACTGCGACTGTCTCACTAACTAACTGACCGACCAACTCAACTCCGTCTGTCTGTAACCCTCTTTATATAGGAATATCGCCGACTTCTGGTGTTTACAGGATTGTTCTAGTAACAGAAAGATCGAGAACCAGGTGTAAGGAAACATACGGCACAGTCATGTTTTTCCTCCCAACCGCCGCCTTGTCACCACTATAAGACAAACGAGGCGAGGGCGTGGCTAATCGAACCTCCCCTGTCTTCCGCTCTCAGCTGCTTCACAGGGTGTTCCAGCGCTCACGTTACAATATCATTACAAGTTTACCATCATAAATATGAACAGAGAGCACTGTGTCTTCATGGTTGAATGGTACTTTCATACTGGCATTAAAATTGCTGTGACATATAAATATAATTTAAACTGCTACATACAGGAGTTTATGCAACGCTATCCAGCATTCAGACAAAGTCCCTCTGTGTGTTATGTCAAAAGTGTCCAGGTAGGGTCCAATTACATACTTTTGTTTGCAACATAAATGTCTTACATTTTATCAGTATACGATATAAGTTTTTGTTTTGGTCATTCTCACACTTAATTCAAATTATTAATGTTAGCATCCTTATGTATTTAAAAACCAATATGTGCATAAAACATTTCCAAGATGCAGGATCAGTTACTCACAAAAAGAGACAATGGATGCTATAAAGTGACTGGTCCCAATCTAAAAGCAATAAATAATGTTACGACAGAAAGGCCTCAGACATCTTTGCGACAGCTAGTTAGGGAGGCGGCACTTTCCATTGGTTCATGTCATACAGCAGTAAGGAAGGTGCTGCAACTCAACCCGTATAAAATTACTCGGTTGCATAAGTTGCAAAAGCAAGACCTACCTGCCCGTGTGAATTTCTGCAACTACTCCCTGGAGTATTTTGAAGATGATTAACAACTTGATGTATTCTTCACCTCAGACGAATGCTGGTTCGAGTTGACAGGCTGTGTCAACACACAAAATGCTCACATATGGGGTTCTGAGCCTCCAAATCAGTTTGTGGAAGTCCCCCAGTGCTAAAAAAAAATTGGCATCTGGTCAGCCATGTCATGCCAGCGAATAATTGGACCAATTTTCTTTGAAGAAAAACTAAACGCTCGGTGATATAGGGAGGAAATTTTAACCGAGTTTATTGACCAACTAGATTAACATGAGAAATCCGATGGCTGGTTCCAGCAGGATGGTGTTCCTGCACATACCATCAGTGGTACAATAGCTTTCCTTGAAAGATATTTTCCTGGGAGATAAGATGGCAAATTTCTAGATCATATTTTACGGAATGCGCTCGTAATGAATAACCTGAATTACTGTGTTTTCTCAACAGATTCATTAGCAATCCTGTGTGGCCACCAAGATCTCCAGATCTTATCCCGTTGGACTTTTTCCTCTGGGGTTATCTCAAAGATCGGGTTTATTTGAGCCAGCATCTGAAGCAGCTAATTACGTATGAGATGACAAAAGTTACACCTGCGATGCTGCAAGCTACATATGAATATATGGTGAAAAGAGTAAGGAAGTGTCTTGCTCTCAATGGGGTCACGTTGAACCATTCATTTAAAAAAGCCTGATATTTAATTTGCCACATTGGCTTAGCTTTACTTATTTGTGTTCAGCTATTTATTTATTTGTCAATAGACTGCAAACCAGTTTCTGACATTGAAAATCACAATCTAAAAGTTTACAATTATAGGACAGAGAGCAAAACATAAACAGTATAAAAATATATTTACAGATCATCAACTTTGTATAAACATTTATCCATTAAAAAGTATTTTAATTTGTTTTGAAATTGCTTCGTACCATTTAATGCTTTAATTGATGTTGGCAGTCTATTAAATAAAATCTGTCCCATTATAAAAACATCTCTATCAGTATATCATTTAGAAGTACAGTCTCTAAAATAGTCATTGTTGCGTCTGGTATTATAATTGTGTACATCAGCAGTCTTCAAATTTACCTTACTTACAACAAAAAGAATTGCTTTATATACATATAGTGAGTATAGTGTGAACAGTTTGTTTTGTTTGAAAATATCTACACAAGAATCAGAATTTTTTTAAGTTAAAAATTATCCTAATACACCTTTTCTGTAGAATGAATACTCTGTCCAGATGTAACCTTGGACAACTTCCCCATATTTCAATTCCATGATAGGTATGGGAAGATAACACCATAATAAATATTTTTTAGTAGTTTGGTATCACCGATTGGCTTAAAATGCCTAATTAGAAATATTGATTTACCAATTTTTTTTACATAGATAATCAATGTGACTACACCATGTCAATTTATTGTTCATATAAAGCCCTAGGAATTTATGGCCACTTACATCCTTTACGCTAGAGTTATCTATCTGTAGACTGATTTTAAAGTGAGTCTTATTTGTCAGGCTAACTTGCATTGATGTGGTTTCTTCCATGTTGCATTTGAGATTGTTTTTGTCAAAATAATTTAACAAACGTTCTCCCAGAGAGCTCATATCCTGAATTAAATTCTTGTTATCTACAGCAGAGCAGATGACAGTTGTATCATCTGCATAAGATATTATACTTGCATTGTGAGTAGTAGGTAAATCATTTATATACATAATGAACAGAATTGGTCCTAAAACACTACTCTGAGGAACCCCGTATTTTACAGTCTTACAAGTGGAGTAATAAATGTTTTGATAGTTTGCATTTTGGTAATAATTTGTGTGTATTGTGTTCTACCTTTCAAGTAAGAAGTAATCAAGCTCTTGGGTATTCCTCTTATACCATAATTGTCCAATTTTTTAATAAGAATATCATGATCGACACAATCAAATGCTTTTGATAAGTCAAAAAATAAGGCTCCAACCTTTTCATTATTCTCTAACTTCATAGAAGCCTGGTGTACAAACTCTGCAACAGCAGTAATTGTTGACAGACCTTTTTTGAAGCCATGCTGGAAACCTTGAATGATGTTTTTCTTCAGAAATGATAAAAGTCTGTTTAATATTACCTTTTCAAATATTTTTGCTATTTCAGAGGTTAATGTAAAGGGCCTATAGTTGTTTATATCATGTTAATCTCCTTTTTTATATATGGGCCACACTATGCTTGTTTTGAGACAGTGAGGAAATTCACCTTTCTCTATTGAATTGTTAATAAGATACGAAATGGGCTTTGCTATGACATATTTACAATGCTTTAAAATTATGGGGTTTATTTCATCCCACCAATGTGATGATTTATTTTTTAAGTCTGATATGTCTATTATCTCCTTTTCTGATGTCGAACTTAAGAATAAGGATGACCTTATTTTAGAGCCAATATCATGATTTATGCTATCCCTGCATGTTAAAGATTTTCTACCTACATTTAGAAAGAGTTCATTAAAAAGTTCACTAACTAATACAGGATCGTTATTTGTTTCCCCATCTAATTTAAGGTTAATATTTTTTGGGGTTATCTTATTCCATCTGCTTTCATTTATGAAACCCCAAGCTGTTTTTCAAATATTACTAGATTTATTTAGTCTATATTTATATGAATCTGCTCTTAATACATCAAGGTAGTCAAAATATTGTTTTTTGGTAGTTTTGTATTTTTCTCTATAAAATGCCTTGCTATCTAGTTTCCATAAAGCTGTTCACAGAAGTTAATGTTTAACAATTACTGGTGTCATTGTTTTGATAAACATATAGAAGCAGCTCATATTCAGTTGATTTACATTTGTTTCTTGCCCGCCTCATGATGTGAGGTAGCGTGTGTGCCTCACACTCAAGAGGTCATGAGTTCAAATGTTGCTAAAGATAGTTACCTGGATAAGGTTTTTTCCAGGGTTTTCCCTTATTCTATAAAGACGAATGTCGGGTAACCTTGAGCTCTAGGGATCCTGGACTCATTTGAGCATCATATCATCTGTTTCATTGATTAATTTACTCATTCATTCATTTATTCACTGATTTATTCATTCATCATTCGATATTATGTGTACTGTTGAAAGGACAAAAAAATTTGTTTCTTTACTAAAATGTTTTGAAACTAATACTGTTATTAATTTGGATTCCTTTATTAAATTATATTAAGTTATATATCTTCACAGTGAAACACCAAATTACAAGATATTGTTTTTATTTATCCGTCATTTATAGTGTTCACATTCATTAAAACAAACTGTAACAGTTATCCTATCTACACACCAGGCGAAATTATGTACCTTTATATTACGCGGGCAGGATCCACCTCTCAAATAGAATATTTACCTGCCAGTAAGGGAGGCCTCAAAGCTGCTGTCAGCACATCAAGTGCGATCACAAGCTGGTAGGGAAATCATATATATACTCGCTCCATCAGTGATGCTATTGATGATGTCAAATTTTGTGTGGTAAAATTACAAATAAAAATGAACACTATATATACGTTAAAACATGAATGCTTTGGGATCCTAGTTATTGGGATAGTAATGAGAGTGTATCATTTTGTGAAAACATTGAGATATTTATGAGTATAAAATTTCATTGAGTTCAGCCAAGAAACCTTGAGTTTTGGCACCTACTTGTCAAGATTGTTTAAAATATATTATTGAGATCTTAGTAATATGTCCCTTATATTCTGAAAATGGTTATCTTGCTTATAGATAATGTATATTTATAAAATGTGATGTAAAAAATGTTCTGCCATAAAATGCTGCCTGTTGATATAACTTGACTGTGGTACACTGGACAAAGACTGCCAGCGCTGAACCAATCACACAATGTTTGTTGGGCTGTAAAACTATTTTGAAACATATTATAGAGATGCCTTATTTGAATGTATTTTCAACCTTCATGAATATAGTTTGACAATATTCTGTTCAGTTGTTCTTTGTACTCATAGTAGTGAATATAGAAAGTTGTTCTAAGTTTCTGTGCCAGGAAGGGCTGATGAGAAAATAATGGCATATTATGAACTCTGAAATTGAAGTAAATACCCTTAAGTGACAGTAAGGCTTATGACTAAAAGTGCTTAACTTGTGAAATGAGGCTTATTTCTTAATTACTGTTCGAAAAACCACCAGCATCATTGAAGGGTATGTGTTATCTTGATGCAGACCACACTAAAATCAATACTAGTCAGTTAAATTTTGCATATTTTTAGGTAACATAATTATATTTTTGTAAGTACTGTTTATATTTATTTTATTTGTAATTGAGTATATTTCTGTAATGTTAGATATCAGTTGTGTTATTTGAAAAGATGTACTTGACATTTCATCTTAAATGACAATACTTTGTTCTAATTAAACATGCACTGTATATTTATTTGTTATCTAATGATTCTTTTGAGTAATAGATGATGTTTATGGGCACTCAACAATGCGGTCATCAGCGCATTACACCGATATATATATAACTCTGGGGTTTCATCCAAAATATGTCTGCTTTACTAAATTTGATGCAGTGATTCCAATTAATTCAGTAGACAGTTTTTTCTATCACGTACCAGTTTTGTACAATTAGCAATTATACCTAAAATGTTTTAATTCAGTTCTGCACATAAATATTGATGATATGTGTATAAGGGCATTCTTCAACTGCAGTAGTTATCAGCACCCTTAAAAAAAGAATTATTCATGGCAAAAGCCAGAAATAAATTCTTCTAAAACGGTGTGCAAGTGTAAATAAACTTACAAAAACTACATGTACATAACAAAAAACGAAAAGAAACTAAAAAGAAATATAAATCCAAATGGCAAAAAATTCTCTTCACTAAATTCTAAAATCTAACATCTTCACTAAATTCTAAAATCCTAGAAAAGAACCTAAAAACCTCCACTACTTTGTTGTCATCCGCCAGCATTTCTGCAAAGCTGGCCAGCAGCTGCAAAGACGTCCTAAGGTTTGCTAGGCAAAAACACTCTAGCAGCACATGTCAGACAGATAACACATCATTACAAAATGGACAGACTGGAGCAGGCTCCTTTTTAAACAGAAAACTATGCGTAAAAAAGCAGTGTCCTTGTCTAACCGAGCCAAACTCCCCTCACGACGAGATGAACAACAGGAGGTAACCCAGGGAATCAGAAGTTCTTTCACAGATCTAAGTTTATTGCTGCGGAGAGTGGACCACTGTTCTTGCCAGCAGGTTTGCACAGTTCTCCGCAATACAGCTCTAAAATCTTCCAATGTCACAAATGGTACTGCAACCCTGAGCTTCATGGTAGCCGTCTTGGCTGCTGAATCTGCCATTTCATTCCCTGCAAGCCTACGTGACCAGGGATCCATGCACACACCATGTTAATGCCGGAAGCGTGGGAAACATGGAGGGCATCCTGAACATGCAGCACAATAGGGTGGTAGTTGTACAGCAACTGTAAGCTTTGAAGTGCACTGAGGGATCACTCAGGATTAAGCAGTCCCCCAACTTTTGTCGACGTACATGTAAAATGGCCTGGTATATTGCATAAAGCTCTGCAGTAAAAATGGAAGTGCTAGTATGTAATCCGAATGTATACGGTTTGGTTCCACACACGTAAGCACAACCAGCACCATTTGATATCTTGGAGCCATCAGTAGAAATTATAAAATGGTCTTCATATCATGATCAAAATTCTAAAAAGCATGTGCAGATACTAGACATGGACGTGGTAGATTTATCGTATTTAGTCATGCCCAGATCTACATGGGATGCCACACAAATATTGAATGCAACTAAGACATACTAATAATTTCTTGGTTGAAATTAACGTTTCACAACAATGACTTCAGCGTATCAGACTGCGGTACATAGGTTATTCTAAGTACAGTTCTATAAAGTTTAGTTCAGTCTGTAATTGATTTTCAAATAGTGAGGTGAGTGGCAGTTGTATGTCATAGATCTGTCATTTCAAGCAATATTTCTTCCAGAAAGTGTAAAAATAACCCTGATATATTTTGCCATATCTGCAATTTTGTTCTTCAAAAGAAAAGACCAAATATTATGCATTTTTTTAAAAAGACATGGAATGTCTAATTTCATATGAAGCTTGGAGATCTTAACAAAAAATGGGAACCATGGAAGTAAGTCATACTTGCACATAATTAAGGAAATGGAGTCAGGTGACAAAAGCCCTTTGCTATTCCTATGATCTGGCGTGAACCTCGAAGCCATGTGGATGACTGCTATTTTTTAGTATGTGATGCTACAGGCTAGAACACAAAGAATATGAAAGGAACACTTATAATAAATGTTTTTCCTAACAAAAATAGGAGTTACTTTACATTTTAAATAATATCTAAAAGAATATGTCCTATTTTCTATTGCAATTTTAAAGTAGTTAGATTTCAGGTTTAGCATTATCAGAACTGAGAATAGATGTGTGGACAGACGAGAGTCTTGCATATTGACAACACTACATACAGAGGCTATGAAACCTTCAGGAAAAGTTGATCGCAAAACACAAACACGTCTCAAGTGTGTTGTTGACTATAATAAAAATATGAGGAAAAAAACTGGTGTCAGTGTGTGCAGAACGTAATAATGTTTCCGTGAATTTAGTGAAAAACTAGGTATTCGCTAAGAAATCGAGGTGAAAAGCGTATTACAGCATAACAAGAAGAAAGTGACACGAACAAATAGGAGGTAATAAGAAATACAGTTATAGTGAGTTAATAAAACAGAAAGATAGTGCATCAAATGGCGACGATGCAGGAAGAGAATGTGATACGATAGCGTTTCTTCAAAAGGTTATTGAAATAATGAAGAAGGACTTGAATCATGCACACTGTGAAATTGACAGATTGAAAGATGAAAACAAAAAACCGGAAAGAGGCATAAATAACGGTGATAAACAGCATGAATTGTACACGAAATGGAGCACTGTACCTGGACAAAAGCGGCATGTGCCTAGCAGTAAGCACAGTACTTATCAACAAGAAGATACCTTCAACAGCTATAACAGATTCATGCTTTTGATGGATTCTGAATCCAAAAAAGAGGTTTCGAATGTGATGTTCAACCCGGCAAATACGGTAAACGCAGGTAAGAAACAGATCCGAAATCGTGTACTACTGCTAATGGATAGTCTTTTGAATGAGGACTTGCTGAGAAAATAAATTATATGGGACAAAATACGACAATGGCAAATGCTATCGTGAAGCCAGGTGCAAATATTAACAAGGTTTGCAGGAACATGGAGATGAAATGTTCAGATTTTACGAAGAACGACTGTGTAGTACTCATTGCTGGCACAAATGACGTAGGCAATGCTGAACCTGAGAATGTTATTCCAAAATTAGAACGCACGGTAAACGAGTTACAAAACACCAATTTGATCGTTGTCAAACTACCTACAACATGCGACCTACACTCAAATTCCTGGGTAAACAAGAAAATCTGTTCTATAAACTTACACATCACAGAGATGTGTAAAAAATATGACCATGTGAAGCTAATCAACACCAACATAAGGCAGGATCTCCACACAAGACACGGGATGCATCTGAATAAACTGGGGAAGAGGATACTCAGTGCAACACTACTGAAAGTGATTTCAATTTCTGGGAACAACAAACCAAGTAGTGAAACAGAACAATCTGAGGCAAATAGAGTAAATTTATCATGTGGTTAAAAAAACTAGGCATCTTTTCAGCAGTAAAGCATGAGGGAATGAGAAGAAATACAAAACACAGTGCAGGCATTCATAAGGAAAAGGGTAAAAAATATCAAAATGTTCAAAAATCTTCCAAAAATTAGTAGACAGAGTTAAAAAATATTACATCATAATGTCCAGTCTCTGTCTAATAAAATCAGTGAGCTAGAAATTATCCTCAAGGAAAGATCAGATATGCATATACTATGTTTTTCAGAACATTGGTTGAAAGAAAACCTTATTTTAAATACTAAGCTTACCAAGTTCAATCTAGCTGAACATTATTGTAGAGAAACATATAATCATGGTGGAAGTTGTAAATATGTAAAAGATGGCATTATATTTAGTATGATATGCACATCCGGTCTGTCACATGAAAAAGATATAGAAATCGCTGCAGTCGAACTCATTGAATATAACCTTATTGTAGCTTGTATATACTGTGACTTTGTGGGTTCATGAAATTAAAAGTCCAATTGCACAAACTCAAAATGTTCTTTATTTCCACCGAATTACAGTTGGAATACTTGCCGATTACACAGAATTATGTAGCGCACACAATTACAATCCACCAGTTCGTCTGTCACAGGTCCATTCCACACTCGCAATTACGTACAACTCCTCTGGTACACGTATGCAGTCTTCCAGTCCGTTCACTCGCATGGTGCTCTTCACAGCTGCTCGCCAAGAACTCAACTCTCCTCCAGCCCAGCGGGTCACTTATATAAGACCAACTGACCTATCTAGAAGGTTCCGGGTTAGATGAAATATCCGACAGTTACAGACGTCAGGAGGAGGGGAAAGCGACCAGTGACACTTTCCTCACCATTCCCTTCAGTGAACGCCACAAGATAAATGGGTAGGCGTGGCCTGAAAGCCTCCTGTTGCTCACCCAGCTGCTAGCTGGCCGTGCCTTCCGATAATTAGGTGACATTGCCCTCCTCAAAGCTGGTCGTCCCGAACAGCACCATCGTAGCGGGCTAGGCGATCCAGGTGTAGCACCAACATCTTCCCTCGGGGTACCTTCTGGATGTGGTAGGCTACGTCATTAATCCTCTTCACAACCCGGTACGGTCTTTGCCATGGCTGCTGGAGCTTCGGGCAGCGCCCCTTGGTCCGGGTAGGACGGTACAACCAGACCAGGTCACCTTGCTGGAACCCTTAGCTGTTGGCTTGCCTGGCGTATCGAGTCTTCATGCGGTCGCTTGCCTTCTGGATGTTCTGGCGAGCCATCTCGTGCATGTCGTGGAGGTGGTCCACCAGGTTCTCCACATACTCGGTCGGTGGCTGTTTCGCTACCGGAGGGCTTCCAAAAGCCAGGTCGCAAGGGAGGCGTAACTCACGGCCGAACATTAAGCTGGCTGGCGTCATCCCCGTGGTGTCGTGTGTTGACGAACGGTAGGCCAGCAAGAACAGTGGCACCTTGAGGTCCCATTCTCGCTGATGGCTGGCCACGACCTTCCTCAGGTGTTCCTCTAAGGTCTTGACGTATCTTTCGACCATGCCATCCAACTGGGGTTGCAGAGGCGTCGTGCGGGTCTTGTTCACCCCAAGCCTTTGTAGTGCCTCCTTCATTAGGTTGGACTCAAAATTGGTACCCTGGACACTGTGGAGCTCTAACGGCATCCCAAATCGGCAGAATACTTGCTCCACGAGGAAGTCTGCGATTGTTTTTGCCTCTTGGTTCGGGATGGCATAAACCTCCAGCCACTTGGTGAAGTAGTCCACGACCACCATTAGGTACTTGTTGCCTCGGTCGGACAGTGGGAATGGTCCAGCCACGTCGACAGCGATCCGCTCGAATGGCACTCCGACGTTGTACTGCTGCATGCGACCCCGGCACCTAGTCTGGGGTCCGCGACTCGCCGCGCACACATGACATTCACGGCACCATCTCTCAGCGTCTGCTCGGAGCCTCAGCCAGTAGCATCGCTGCCGAAGTTTGACAATCTTCGGTTCGCACCCAGGTGTCCTCTTGAAGTACCGGCGTGCACTTCCTCCAAGACTTCCGGGACCTTACTCCGGGGAAGTACCAACTGTTTTCTCTGCGCCTTCCCATCGGGTGATTTCCATACCCGAAACAGCACGCCCTCTCTGGTCTTCAACGAGTCCCATTGGGCCCAGTACGACTTGTAATTGGCGCTCCTCGGTGCGATGTCTTCCCAAGTTGGTCTTCTCCCTGCCTCCACTTCCCTCAAGAGTGGCCCCAAGTCTGCGATCGCCAGCTGCTCCCTCCTCAGGCCTGCGCTATCCCAGCCGTCCGCAGGCACTGCCGTGACTACTCTGACTGCTGCGGAACGCTCCTTCTCTTCCACTCTTGTGCACTGGCCGCACTCTTCTGGACAGGGTCTTCGGAACATAGCGCCTGCGTTACCGTGGCTCTTCCGTCTGCGATGTTCCGAGGTGAAGTCGTACTCCTGCAGCCTCTGGACGCAACGTGCTGTCTGGCCTTCCAGGTTCTTAAAGCTCAATAGCCAGGTTAGGGCGAAATGGTCAGTCCTCAGGTGGAATGGCTGACCATACAGGTACTTGTAGAAGTGCTCCAAGATCTTTACTACCGCCAGTAACTCTCGTCGGGTGACGCAGTAGTTCTTCTCTACCTTGGATAGCGTCTTGCTGTAGTAGGCTATCACCCGCTTATGGCCGTCGTGGATCTCCAATGCAATGGTCGCTGGCGTCGGTGTACACAATGAAGGCGCAGTCTGGTTGTGGAAATTCCAGAAGAGGAGCACTACACAGTGTCTTCTTCAGGTGCTGGAAAGCGACTTCGGCGTCGTCCGTCCACACATAAGGTCCGTGTTCTTCTGTAAGCCAGGTGAGGGGCTTGGCGATGTTGGAGAACCCCTTTATGAAGCGTCGGTAATAACTGCACAACCCCAGGAAACTTCCAGCTCCTTATCCTTTGGGCGAGGCCAATCTCTCATAGCCTGCGTCTTCTCCGGGTCTGTGGCCACTCCGGTTGTTGAGACTACGTGGCCCAAATAGTTCACTTCCTTGCGGAAGAGCTGGCACTTCTTCGCGTTCAGCTTCAAGTTGGTCACCTGCAGTCTCTGAAGCACCTTACTCAGATTCTCGAGATGGTCTTCAAAAGTCTTACGACGATGATGATGTCGTCCAGGTATAGCAGGCAGGCGTCGTAAGTCAGTCCTCTCATCACTGACTCCATGAGGTGGAAGGTAGCTGGTGCATTGAAGAGGCCAAAGGGAAATAACTATGAACTGCCAGAGCCCTTGGCCTGTCGAGAACGCGGTCTTCTCCTTGTCTCTCGGGTGTAGAGCTACCTGCCAGTAGCCCGACTTCAGGTCCAGGGTCGAGAACCACTGTGCACCAGCTAGCGTGTCCAGGGTGTCGTCAATCCAGGGTAAGGGGAAACACTCCTTCCGTGTGACAGCGTTCAACTTCCTGTAGTCTACGCAGAAGCGTAGCTCGCTGTTTTTCTTGGTCACCAAGACTACAGGGGAACACCAAGGGCTGTCAGACTCTTCAATCACCCCTGGTTCTCAAGTACTCCAGCATGTCTAGTACCGCCCCTTGCTTCGCCAGCGGAACGCGTCTAGGTGGTTGCCGAATAGGTCGGGCATCCCCGGTGTCGATGCGGTGAGACACTTTGTCCGTGCGGTCGCAGTCACTGTCTCCTTGGCTGAAGACGCGCTGGTATCGTCTCAGCAGTTGTCGAACTTTCTGCAGCTGTTCTGCGGTCAGGTGGTCGGCCGCCCTTTCCAGTAAGCCTTCTAGCCGGGGCCCCAAGTGTTGCGGCGTCACCGGCTCCTGTGTCTTGTCGATTGCTGTTACGCTCACCACGGACTCGCACGTTCCCATATCCGTGCCGGCCTGGACGTCATGATCGGTGTCCGTTGGATTTAGCAGTCTCACTGGCACCTCCTCTCGGCAGGGCAACAACGCCCTGACTAAACATAGTCCATGTACAGGCGTCTTCTCGTCCAGCATCATGTTCCTGGTTCGCTGGCCTTCCAGTCGCGCCGTCACCACCACCTCGCTCCTCGCGGGGACAACCACGTCTTTGTTCAAGACAGCACTGCAGCTTCCAAGGCGCTCTTCGGGTTGACGGAGTATAACCTCTTCTCCGTTGAGCCGCAGGACCTTCCTGCCGACGTCGACCGTCGCCTCATGGCTCCTGAGGGCACCCAGTCCCAGAATCACCTCCTCAGTCACCTTCGCGACGAACACCCACAGACGTACGGCACTCGGTCCCAAAGTCAGCTTCAGCAGGACCTCCTTCTCCACAGGCAAGGTGTCGCCCGATGCCGTCATCAGCTGGTATGGTCGGCTCGGCTTGCTGGATGACAAACCCTTGGCTATGTCGGGTTTGATGATGGTCACGGCTGCCCTGGTGTCCACCTGCACGCGGCACGGCTTCCCTCTTATCCAACCATCCGCGATGAGGCTGTCATCCATCCGCTGGCTGACGGCGCGCAGTGTCACTCGAGCACATGGTGGTGATGGCGCCGACGTGCCCCTCGCCATGATGGCCCTTACTCGTTTCCCGGCTGCTCTCCCTGATGAGGGCAGTCTCTCTCCAGGTGTCCCGGCTGTCCACATCCCCAACACAGGCCACTAGGTCTTAGCCGGCGTCCCTCCGCTGGTCTTCTGTCTCCAGTGTAGCGGATACTCCTCGTTCTCGACGTCGGGGTAGCCGTCACCGTGGCCGCATCCATCCTCAATGCTGCCGTCAACGCCTGGTGGATGGTTGTGTAGTTGCCGAGCATTAGGCGCTGACGTATCTCGGTGTCTCGTACCCGTCGACAAAGGCGTAGGTGGCTTCCCGGGATACGAACTCCGGTGGAAGGTCAACCAAGGCCTTGCTAGCCAGCTGCTCAACCACCAAGGCGAACTCCTGCAGCGTCTCCCCTGGCTGTTTCGACCTTGTCTTCAGCTGACTGCGGTAGGCTGTGGCTAGGCGGTGGTTCCCGAACCGGTTCTCCAGGGCTTCCCAGATATCCTTGGGAGCCGCCGCTGTCTGGACCGCGTTTAGGACTTCTGTGGCCCGTCCCTGTAGGCTGGCTATTAGCTGTGCGGCCTCTTCCTTCGGTGACCACTTGTTATGCCTGGCCACCGTGTCGAACTGGCGACAGAAGACCTCGAACGTTGACGTGCCGTCATATTTTGGAGGTTTGACGCACGCCGATGTTGTGTCGCGTCCCGGCGCGTCGGCCTTCAAATCCTTCAGCCTCCTGCCGACGACGTCCTCCACCATGGCATTCAGGGACTTAACGCTGCTGTCGACCTTTCCTTCCAGGTTGTTTACGCGGTTCGCAAGGTCTTCGACGTCTTTCACCATGACGTTCAGGGACTTGGCGTTACTGTCGGCCTTTTCCTCTAGGTCACTGAAGCGGTTCGCGAGGTCTTGGACGCGCTCGTCCACTGGGCCCCTCCGCTTGCCCAGTTCCGTCACGTCATCCTACACGCCGACCAACTGTTCTTCAAATTTGGCGGCGAGAGCCTCGTTCGCCACCTCCATTTCCGAGGTCAGTTCGGCCATCTTTGCGGTCACTGTCGTGGCCAAGTTGTTTGCAACTTCCGTCTTCGTTGTTAATTCGTTTATCTTCGCGGCCAAGTTGTTATTTGCCGTCCCCAACTTTTCTAAAATCTGTGCCAATGCAGCCTCCATCGCTATATTATCCCACTCCTGACATCAGTTGACTTTGTGGGTTCGTGAAATTAAAAGTTCAATTGCACAAACTCAAAATGTTCTTTATTTCCACCGAATTACAGTTGGAACACTTGCCGATTACATAGAATTACGTAGCGCACACAATTACAATCCACCAGTTCGTCTGTCACAGGTTCACTCCACACTCGCAATTACGCACAACTCCTCTGAGACATGTAGTCTTCCAGTCCGTTCGCTAGCACGGCGCTCTCCACAGCTGCTCGCCAAGAACTCAACTCTCCTCCAGCCCGACGCGTCGCTTATATAAGACCAACTGACCTATCTAGAACGTTCCGGGTTAGATGAAATATCGCGACTGTTCCAAACGTCAGGGGGAGGGGAAAGCGGCGGCCAGTGAGCAGTGACACTTTCCTCACCATCCCCTTCAGTGAACGCCACAAGATAAATGGGTAGGCGTATACTGAATGCCTCCTGTCGCCCAACCAGCTGCTAGCTGGCCGTGCCTTCCGATAATTAGGTGACAATACAGATCTCCTAATGGTAACTTAAATATTTTTCTGAACAAACTAGAAAAGCTTTTTAATAAATTTAAACATTTAAGCAAAACACTCGTCTGTGGAGACTTCAATATTGATTTTGCTAAAATCTCAAAACAAAAGAATGACTTAATTGATTTGGTAGCTACATTTAACTTAAAACCTTTAGTAAATTTCCCAACCAGAAATACAAAATTCTGTGCAACCATAGTTGACCAAATTTTTACTAATGCTAGTCAGTTGTACAAAAGTGACCCACTGAATATGGGTTACAGTGATCATAATGCTCAGTTAATATCAATAAATATGGAAAACAGTATAAATCCAAACCTTCAAAAAACAAAATTTACCAGACAATTCAATGATTCAAATATAGACTATTTCTTGCATCTATTAAAAAGCGAAATGTGGCATGAAGTGTATGATACATCTGATGCTAATGAAAAATTTGAAAATCAAATTTGTGGATTACTAAAGGAATTGTAACATCTTGCGTGCACAAACGAAAATTACATGAAATTCTGCAAACAGTGACTGTCACTCTACAATTCGGTGACTATGATAAGAAATATAAAGCCACATTGAATAAAGTTATAAAACAAGCAAAAAAGATGGCAATTGATAAATTCATTAAAAGTGCCCAGAACAAAATGAAGGACTCATGGAAAGTAATACACAATGAAATAAAGCCCAATAAGAATGTAGATAATTTAGTACTCCAGAAGCATTCAAAATTAATAACAAACCCAAAGTTAATAGCAGAGACTTTTAATGATCACTTCATAAATCTTGCTGAAAATATTGTTTCACAAAAGAACTCCACAATGGGTACTTCAGTTAAAACAAATAGAGCAAATATATGTGAAACAACAATGTTCTTGTGCCCTACTGATTTCGAGGAAATCGTTTCAGTAATATCCAAATTTGAATCCAAGTACTCTTCAGGTATTAATAACGTTCCTGATTTTTTTGCTAAAGAAATGTTCCATTCTTATTGCACACCTGTTAGCAGACGTATGTAATAGCTCACTTGAACATGCAGTATTTCCAGAAGCTCTAAAAATTGCTAAAGTAAAGCCACTATACAAAAAAGGAGATAAAACCGATTTACTAAATTACAGGCCAATTTCACTCTTATCCAGCTTCTCTAAAGTACTGGAAAAGATATTCTATAAAAGACTTATAGCATTTATAGAGATGAATGATTTAATATCTAAACCTCAGCATGGGTTTTGTAAACAAAAATCAACAGAAACTGCACTTTTTGATTTTGTAAACAGTGTAATAAATACTTTGGATAACAAAGACAAAATACTAGGCACATTTTTCAACCTAACTAAAGCATTCGATGTACTAAACTACAATTTACTATTCCAAAAATTAGAACACATGGGTATTAGAGGGCATGCATTGGAATGGATCAAATCTTATCTAAAGGACAGGAAGCAAATAGTAGAGATTTCACATACAGGAAAAGACTGCATTAAAGAATACTGACCATTAAGTTTGGTGTACCACAAGGTTCTATCTTGGGTCCTATTCTTTTCTTATTGTTTGTAAATGATTTACAGTCAAATATTACAGCTAAAACAATAGTTCAATATGCTGACGACACAAATATATTAATTGAAAGCAATGTACTTGAAAAGCTACAAATCTTATCGAGCAGAATGTTCAGTAATATTTCTAAATGGTTCAGCAATAATAATTTAATTGTAAACTTGGATAAGACACATGTAATTCATTTTCAGTTTTCTCAGAATAAGTCTCCTGTACAATCACAATTAATATGTAATAATAAAGTAATTAAATATGTAAATACAACTAAATTTCTTGGTCTTTGGATACAGAGTAACCTAAAGTGGGGGACACATGTTGTTCATCTAAATAAAAAACTGAGTACAATTTCTTATAATTTCAGACAACTGGTACACATAGTTAACATAAAAACTCCCAGAAGCATGTATTTTGCATGTACTCACTCCATTTTAAAATATGGCATAACATTATGGGGTAACTCACCACATTGTAAATCACTATTCATGATGCAAAAATGGATTCCAAGAATACTTGGAGGAGTTAAATCAACATCTACGTGCAGATCACCTCTCCCATGTATTTTCATTTTTGAAATTTTAAAATTTACAAAGACAAATTTAATGAAAGGAAATGGCCACTGTACCTTTAATGACACAGTTCATAATCATAATACTAGACAGAGAATGGATATTCATGTGAGTAGAAGTAACACAAGAGCTCGTCAAAACAGTGTAATAAACCTAGGAATCACTTTTTTTAATAAACTGCCTATAGTCAATAAAACCACTTGCAATTTTTCAGCATTTAAAAAGTCAGTTTTGGCATACTTGCTAGACCACTGTTTTTATTCTGTTAGTGAATTTATGGAAAGTTTATAATATAGTTACATTTCTGAATTAATTGTGTATATTATAAAATTTCTTGAGATATCTTTATAAAACATTATTTTGTACAAGCACTGACTTGTCCTTACTGGATGTGACTTGTTAATTTACAAGTATAGTTAATTGCAATGTAAATTCACAATTTGACGTGACTTATATCATAGTACTCATGTACAATGTATGATTTACAAGATGAATACATTATCTATCTATCTCTCTATCTATGGGTGCCATCGATCTGATATGATCAGACACAACTTTGCTGAATCCTCAGGCAATATACAAAACTAAAACAAACAGTAACACTACTCTAGCAGATTTGCAACTCTCTCTCTCTCTTAATAGGAATATTTTTTCACAGTATTATACCCTCAAAACAACCAAAACAGGTTGACCAAATCTGATGATCAGTCCCTTAGGCTCATTGAAAGGCAATACACGTCACCTGTCTCACTCCAAAAAAAGCAAAACCTACTAGGATGTGCCCCGTGTGTAGACCCAAAAACGGCAGGATACCAGAATTGTGTGCCAAATGCAACGTGAACTGGTATGTTCACCCCCGTTTTGCAATGTACCACACTAAAAGGAAATATTAATATTCATGCACTATATGTAATATGTACAGTGAAGTTATAGTAATTAACAAACGCTTTTCCTATTACTTATTTTGGGCGCCAGTCTTGTAATCAGAAAGAACAAATTTAAATGTATTTTATTCAGTAAAAAATTAAACCCTGGCGTGACCTGACCGCACGCAGAGGTGGGCGATCATTCAACCGATACGGGGAGGAGATGTGGTCAGCAGCCCGAACGTTGGTTTTCGTGACCAGGGCCTCTTACCTACTCACAATGCTGAGTGAACACCGGTCCTATACCCGAGACTTGATGTTATATTAAAATAAGTGATCAAAGTGCTAACCTTTTCAAAATTAACACATGAACAAGAATTTAAATACTGCAAAAATAACTTTAGTTTTGCCTCAGGCCATTAGATACGTAAGAATAAGCTCCAAAATCAAATCTAATTCCGTTAAAGTTTTAAACGAAAAGTATCTCACTGCAAACACAATTTTCAATTGACATCACTAAACGATATATAATTCAAAATGTAGACATTTTGGATCAGTAAACTGATAAAAGAAACAAGTGAAAACTATTATCCCTTTATCGTGGTGTGGGTAGATCGATCGTATCCAATATGCAGAGTTTTTGTTTCTGTGGGAAGGATTTAGTGCTTTAGTCCGTGTGATTGATGGTGTATTAATATCTATACAACGAATGGAGGGTTGTTTTCTTTTTTTCTTTCAGTGGCGTGTGATGAATGCATCGTCCAGGGTAAGCACTTGCACTGTAAATGATGAAACGAATATATATTGCAGATATAAGACAGTCCAAGTTTCAAGCATCGTCAATGAAATCTGAAAAGAAAATTATTTACAATCAGTTGCATAATTCTTTCTACAATTTACAATTTTTCCCCATTTACAATTTCTATTTATTATTCATCTATTCTATACAAGCATTTTTAATTAAGTAACTTCTTAACCTTTTTTGAAACATGTTACCACTTATAGATTTTGATTCATTGGATAACTTATACAACATTTTCTCCATTATTAAAGGATCATTCTCCGTCGCCTTTTTGTTTACATTTTTTCTATAATAGTTAAATTGTATTCTAGTATTGTACTTATTGTACTGCAGACAAGCGTCGTTGGGATATCCAGGCTCTGACGTCATAGTTCGAGCGTTGCCACCTTCCACAGCATGCTAACGCAGAAAATAACATTACGCAAGCAAACCGGCGATTCTGTTATATGCAAATAAACTGACCCTAAGATCAGTGGATCGTTGTCAGAGTTATTATTATTATCATTATTATATATTATTACTAATATTATTGTCATAACTATTTAAAAACTTAAAGGAATTTAGCACAAAGTTTTGGAATAGTCAACATTACGCAAGCAAACCAGCGATACTGTAATACCGAAGTAAACTGACGTAAAATCAGTGGATCATTGCCAGAGTTATTATTATTATCATCATCATCGTCGTCATCATCATCGTCATCACCATCATCATTTTAAAACTTAAAGGAACTCGGAACCTTTTGAACGTGAGGCTGATACGCTACCATCTACGCTGCCGAGGCGGCCAGTGATAATACTGATGATAAGAATAATAATAACAATTATAATAAACAAAGCTTACTAAGCACTAATTCCATTACAGTATCGTTAGTTTATAATAAGAAAAAGAAATGTGTTGGCAATGCTCCGCTGTTTTCGCGTATATCGGAGCGCAGCAGTTGGCAACAACTTGTTTTCGTGACGTCAATCCGTACCAGCATAACTCTACGCCGCTTGTCTGCAGTATTACCCTTATGACTATCCTTAATCTGTATAGCATTTCTATTTACTACAAACATTATTACCTTAAAAACATATAATGAGATTATAGCGAGGATTTTGACATTAATAAAACCTGCTTTACATTATCCTCTATATAGAATATTAAATATAATCCAAATATATATTTTTTGTAGTATTATTACTACAATCATTACATCATTACAAACTATGCTTTCATCTTTTCTTATTTGAAGCACATTTAGATTCTCCTCACTTTCATGAAGAAATCATAAATCAGATGGTCTTCTTCTCAAGTGCCATCAAAGAGAGCTTTTCCTGAGTGTTACAAGCATGATTCTTTATGGTATTTAGTCTTGAAAAGCTCCGTTCAACAACAGCACTACCTGATGGAATAGTAACACCAACTCCCCCAGTTTTGTAACTTCACTGTACGCTCTGTTCAGCTCATTTGTTTCGATGAAGGCTAGAAGCTCATTCACGGATTTATGATGCATGTCTAATGACAAGTTGTGAACTCAAAGCAACAATATCAAACATTGCGCCATCACTTTCAGTAATTGTAAAGCTAATTCTGGAAAAGACCTGTATTTGTGAAAGTTATTAGAATTTAACAATTCCAGAAAATATAGAGAGTCAGTATTTCCAAATCTTTCTCACAGAATGTATCCAGAAGCTCACAATACAAGCGTTTGTAATGCAGTTTTCTATCCAAATCTGTATGTCGTGTTCTAGGGGGTTCTTTATCACCAATATCGTCTTGAAATCTATCCCATACTTCATCAAAGTTATTGCAATTCTCTTCCAAGGCCGTCTGAAATTCGTTAATTTTCAATAGGCAGTATCCAGTATCAGATGACTTTGCCTGAAGGTTAGTGATGGGCAATATTTGCAATAGTTTAAAACAATGAAAACATTTCTTTTTTGTACTTATAGATACTTTTGTTGTTTGAAAAGTGGTCCACAAAAATCGCTTCTCTTTATTCTTGTCATTGCTTTAATGATTCTTGTTTTAATTACAAAATGTTTGTTTTGGTGGTGGTGAATTTCTGGAATGTAATACTGTAACATAATAATGAATGTACATTTACAGAATATGCTACTCTTATGCCCATTTTCACCAACAGATGTTAAAATTGACCTTAACAAATGTAATGTGACAGTCCTCACAGCGCTAACAAAGCTGTTAAATTTCTTGCATTTCACCAACCTGTTTTCTGAAAATGTTAACACGTGTTAATGCCAAGAGACTTGTAAATATTACAGCTATAGAAGGCTATTAATGAGTCGTATTATTTTTTGAACGTACTGCAATGTGCTTTTGTTTTCATTTTCGTCTGCACACAACTGAACAAAATGAAAAAGCTGAAACGTGTGCACAAGGTGAACAAAATCGTAAGACAAGCTGTGGCACAAATTTCTCCTCGATGGAGAAAGAATTGTTAATTGAATTGGTGGCAAAGTATAAGGATATAGTGGAAAATAAGAGGACAGATGCAGTGAATATAAAAGAGAAAGATTTCACTTGGGAAAATGTTGGTAACAAATTTAATTCGAATGCATGTGTCACTACTTGAAGCATGAAACAGCTTCGTCAGTATTATGTAAATTTAAAACGAGGAGCAAAGAAGGACAAGTGACGAATGACTTGAACGTCTCAAGACGGGAGGTGGACAGTGTATTATCCACATAATTCAGTGAATTATAAAATCGCAAAGTTATTAATACTTGAAGCAAAGGCGAGATTATCATATTCCTTTCAAGACGAGATCGGCATATTCCTTTCGATGCATGTTCTAACGTCAGTATTACGTAAATTTAAATTAAGGAGCAAAGAAGGTCAAGTTAATTGAATCTTTCAAGACAAGAGGTGGACAGTGTATTAAGCACATAATTCAGTGAATTATAAAATCGCAAAGTTATTAATATTTGAAGCAAAGGCGAGATCAGCATAATCCTTTCAATGAATGTTCTGACGTCTCTTGTACTTCCGCAGTAACCTTCATAGCAACTTGTTATGACAGTCTATACCTCTGTAGACAATTTTCTTCTGATAGCTCCTCAAAATCATTTCTCGTCATAGGCCATTTGCTATTACGAATGCCATTTAGACGGTCTTAAAAATAGCAAATCAACATCAACAGCTGAATTAACTTTAAAGAGAGTCGATTAAAGACACTAGACAACACTTACTTTTAAATTTTTCCGGAACATGTTTCTGAGGCTTTGCCTCTATCATCGGAGAGCCGGCCGATGATAGAGGCAAAGCCTCAGAAACATGTTCCGGAAAAATTTAAAAGTAAGTGTTGTCTAGTGTCTTTAATCGACTCTCTTTAAAGTTAATTTATCATAACAACACTGTTTTCAACACTTCCAAGAAAGGAATCAACAGCTGAGTTCTTGCTCGCCATCTTGACTATTTACAATTTTTAAGGACTTAACAGAAATATGGCTTGTTAGTTTAACAAGAGATTTAACACTTGTGTTAAACTAACACTTCTTCTTTTTCTTTCTCTAACTCCTTTGTGCTGTTAAGCGTGGAGTACTAGCATTTTCTACCCATTTCCTCCACTTTTTAAACTAACACTTGTTGGTGAAATTCAATTTTTGTTATAACTATTGCTAAACTCGTGTTAAGTCTTAACATGTGTTGGTGAAATCGGGCATGATAATCTTATTGTCAGTATATTCAGTGAGAGTTGTTATCACATATATATTTGAATTTAATTTTTTAGCTAAGTTAATTTATATGTATTTCCCATTTTAGGTTATTTTAAATTCACAGACCCGAACACTAACTGTATCTCATCCTTAAAACAACTAAGTGGTATTTAGCCTTAACAAGAGATGTGGCTCATTATTTGTGTGTTTCTTTTGAAATGTTAGACAAACTGTTTTTCCAGCATTTATTATTTATTTTCACTGGTTCAGCAGTATAAATCTTGGAGAAATTTATTAACTGTTAATTGAAGTTTCTTATTTGTAAGTGAAGAAAGATCCAAGACAGCTAGAGGACATCCAAGTATCTTTAAGATAACAAAGGAAAGTGTAAATCTCAACATTTTTTTAATCCTGAAGACAAACTTTGTCCATAATAATAGCATCACAGAGTTCATTACCATATGATATACAACGTAGTATGGTTTAAAACAAGTCAGACCTAACTGCTATAGGAAAATATTGACAATGTAATAAAGAACAAATATACATTTGAATGAGTGGAGCCACTGATTAACTCAAATTTATCCCATAATTCCAGATTTGCCTCAAATGGTATGTTATAATTCAAGGTCAAAGTTGGAATAGAGAATCGTGCATTGGGTAGGAGAATTGAATAACTGTACATGAAATCTATGCTGTAATATCTAAGGAACAGAATGGTTACAAATGTGATTGTTACTTCTAGATTCAAACCAAAGTTTTTATCTAGAATAAAGACATTCAACATTTTATAATAAAGTAGAAATGCACACAAAGTGTGCAGAGAGTATTTTGATATTTAGTTCTCTTTGCTATAAGCAATAATGATATAGATGTGGTTACACTTGGGTTGCGAGAAGTCCTGTTGGAACACATCTTGTGGTAGAAGACATGAAATCCCAGTCTTGTAGTCTCATGCCACATTTCACAGTTCTCTTACATCCAGGATCTGTATGATTGCATAAATTTCCATAAGTATCAAAATTTTACTGTATTGGAGCACCACAGTGATGTGAAACATATAAGGGGGGACCTAAAAGAAACCGGATTGTTGTCATAAAAACTTTATTGATGAACCTTTTTACAAAATTACTTCAGTCACCTTCAAAATACTCTCCTTTACATGCGATGCACTTGTCAAGTCTCTTTTCCCACTGTTGGAATCATGTTTGGGACTCTTCAAGTTTGAAATTGTCCAGTGCCCTTTGCAAAGCTGCTTTTACCACCTCCACATTGTCATAGCGCTCCCCTTTTAGCATTTTTTTCATTCCTGGAAATAGGAAAAATTCGCACAGGGCTAGGTCCGGCGAATACGGAGCGTGGGGAACGACAGACCACCTCTGAGATGCCGAATAGTGGGTCACTCGTAAGGCCGTGTGTCCTGGAGCATTGTGATGGAGAAACCAGTCACCTGATCGCCAAAGTTCCGGGCGTTTCCTCCTCACATCCTCTTGCAGACGCCTTAAAACATCCAAGTAAAAGTGCTGGGGGGTATGAATTCCCGATGCACAATTCCACAATCATCAAAAAAGACAATGATATCGTCTTCACATTTGAGCTCACTTGCCTTGCTTATTTTGGTTTGGAAGAGTTGGGAGTCCTCCACTGGCTTGACGCTTGCTTGGTTTCTGGGTGATACCCATAAAACCAACTCTCATCCCCTGTAATGACTTTGTTCAAGAAGTTTGGATCACGTGCATTTTCTGTTTTCAAGTCCTGATACACATTCATTTGGATGGTTTTGTGCTCCTGTGTGAGAAGGCGCAGAACTAATTTAGCAGCAACACGTCTCATGTGCAAATTCTCCCTCAAAATCCGCTGGCGCGAGCTCCAACTGATTCCTGTTGCTGCTGAAATTTGGTCGATCGTTTGGTGACGATCCTCATTGATCTTTTGGCAGACCTTTTCAATGTTCTCCTCATTTCGCGATGTTCAAGGGCGTCCAGAACGAGCTTGGTCTTCAACACTCATCTCACCACGTTTAAAGCGCCCAAACCACTCGAAAACCTGTGTGCTGCTGAATATACAAAATCCAGCTATAAAATTTACATTGGAAACAGAAGAGGATGGTGTGCTCCCCTTTTTGGACATCAAGATCAAAAAAATGAACAACAAACTCACTTTTGGTATTTACAGGAAACCGACACACACAGATAATTACATTAAGAACAACAGTTTCAACCCAAAACAACACCAACATGCCATTTTCAACAGTTTAATCTTTCGGATGATCAACTTTCCACTAAACAGAGAAGATTATCAAGAAGAATACCTACACATAAAAAATGTAGCTATATCCAACGGTTTCAACCCAAATTTAGTAGACAAAACACTTAACAGACTCAACAAAGCTAAGAAAATAAAAGAAACCACCACCCTAGAACCTACAGGAGAAAAAGAGAAAAAACTTTTTAAAAAATTCACCTTCCACCCATCAGCCTATAACAAATTCCAAAAAATCTTCTCAAAACACAACATAACTCTTGCACCTCAAAATAGGTTTAATATCAGAAATTTGTTAAAAGGCCCTCCCAAAAATTCAGTCACTACCAAAGAAAAACAAGGAATCTATGAGATCAAATGTGAAACTTGCCCTAAAATTTATATAGGAAAAACAAAAAGAAATATTAATATCAGAACTAAAGAACATATAAGAAACATTAAAAATGGTGAATCAGAAAAATCAGCAGTGGCTTTTCATTTTTTGAATACTAGACATGACATCAACTTGGAAACATCTCTAATAAAATATGTTAATCACCCCATAGACCTTTCTGTATGGGAAAAAATCTTCATTAACAAAAATCGTCATAGAGTCATGAATTTTGAAACTCCACCACCGGACATCTTTGACAAGTACATCACGCCATCTATTGACAATACGGAGAAAGAAGAAACCACTACAACTTACACTAATCGAGTATCAGCTGAGGATAGGAGCAAGAGCTCTTGAAAATGTCCTGTGAATAAACAGTGTGAGTGAAGCAATGTGTCAATATATTCTCGATTCACTTTTGTGCTAGCTGAGTGGTCTTCATATAGTGCAGGAGGGTTTAGAAACATAGAAAAAAATGTTGTTTATATTTAGAGCTTCTAAATAGATTTTTCTTCATGTCCAACTTTTAGCATTTTTAATGCTCCTTACAGTCCAGACACCAAAGTTTTCAATGAATTTCTTTAAGTTTTGCATATATGTATATTCCTAGATAAGTTTTCAATAAAAATTGGTATCACTATGGCTGTATATGAAAAAATTAATAATGATTGGTATTGAAAAAAGAAAACTGACAAAACTTCAAGAAAATTCTATCATATTCCTTAAATTTTCTCCTCCAGAACCATTAGACATGGGCAAATGAGTATATACATATATAGTTTTGTAACTATTATCTAAAGGAACCAGAATCCAAAGTTCCAATCATTTATAACAAAAATTGTAGAGAATGTAAAGAAATTGCAGCAAAAAATTAAATTATCATTTTTTTGGTAAAAATTATTGTAGATAGAAAAATTATAGAAAAAGGGCCAAAGGTAACCAAATTAAAGAGAAAGAAGGTAATAAGATAGCTGTAGGGCCTGCATATGATGCATGGAGTTTTCAAAGTAAAGAAAGTAGTGTAATTTCAATCTAAATCTTTAAATTCATTTTTCTCCACTTTCAATTTTTGAACATTTTTGTATCTTCAAAATGCTCCAACTTCTGCAATTCTCAACGAATTTATATTAAACTTTGCATACATATTCCTAAATAAATGTTTAATAAAAGTTGGTATTTTTGATTATTTATATTAAATAGTTTATTTATTATTGAATTTTAAATATCAAAATTGAAAAAAAATTAAGAAAAATTTAATATATTCACACATAAAAATTTTTTTCTCCAAAAATACTTTATACACACTTTAAAAGTATAGCAACTTTTATAACTGATGTAAAATTTAAAGTTTCTAAAAGAAAAACTGTACGACCTGGGACTTTTTATATAACATACAAAAATCATACTATAAAAAGCACTAAATATTTAAAAAAAAAAAAAAAAAACTACTTAAGATAGAAATATGAATTTTGAAAGCTTAACTAGTTTCCCTATACCCCACCTAATGACAAAATTTCAAGCAGTTCTGATGTAAACTCTGGATTTTAGCATTTTTCACAGATGCCTCTCCTTAAGAAACAAAAATATTGATAAGTCTGCAATAGCAGCTCATTTCTGGCTTGAAAATCATGAAATTGAAGATAGCACCAAATTACTAAGATACGTACAAAAATATAGTGAACTCGACATATGGGAGAGAATATACATAGAAAAACATAAAAACCAACTAATGAATTTTGAAATCCTGCCAGAAGATAACCCCACATTTAAATTCATCACAAAATCAACAGATGGCAGCAGCAACTCCAGAACTACCCACACCTCTGGATCAAGCTTTAGTCGCATAAGAGCCGATTTTGCGAACGATGGTTCGCGAAACGTGTCCTCAAATTAGGTACGTAAGTGAAGCTGATGTGTAGTATGACTCATCTATAATTTAATTCCATTAAGTATGTTTGTTTTTCTCTCTTGTAGCTGTAGTACAAGCTTCTTGGGGGCATCTATAGATACACAATGGTTGTCAGATTAAACCTTTTAGCTTTACTACAAACAAAATATTTATAAGATTCTAAAGTATACTTTTAATAGCAATTACAACAAGATAGTTGTAAGCTAATGCCATTCCCCAAACCCTCATGTTTGTTGTGAGAATTGGACTTTTTGAGACCTCAGCATATATTGAGAAATCTGAGCGTAAACTAATGTAACACTTGGATAGCCGTAGTAACCTAACAGTGCCTTTTGAATAGGAAATCTTGGATAAAGAAAGCTCGCAAACTTGGGAACTTCTCAAATTACAAATTTGAACGAGACATTAATAGTTGAATGTCGTGGCTAAACCTTGAACCATGATAATGTTTATACCATTCAACAACTACAACTAACAAGATCAGAGTTCTTTGATACTAACACGTGCCATGTCCCAGATCTTATCATCAGTTTAAGTCCATGTGGGACATCACAAGCTTTTCACTGTAATTAATCCAGAGCGTCTTTAGGTAAAAAATATAGACTTCTAAGTAAAGAGGAAATAAAAATAAAATATATATAGTCATATTAGGAAACGAAGGTTAAAATTTTATGGACATATTAAACGATTAACTTCAAATAGGCTCACAAAACAAATTATAGAATTTTATAAAAATAGAAGTAAAGCACAAGCAGACATGAAATGGATTGGTGATGTAAAAGCAGAATTAAAATTGGCAGGAATTGCTCAAGATGATGTCCTAGACAGGGACGTCTTTAGAATGAAGGTGCATAAGTGGACAAACTGAAGAATAAGACTGGAACAATGTGGACAGATGAGACAAAGAAAACCAACAGCCAAAGAATTACAGAACTTCGGATTAATAGAAAAGCTAAGAAACAAACGTCTCTAAGTACTTTGCGTAGTCCTACATGGGCTCATTCATAAACAAACCACAACAGAAATAATAATAATAATAATAATAATAATAATAATAATAATAATAATAATAATAATAATAATAATAATAATAATAATAATAATAATAATAATAATAATAATAATAATAATAATAATAATAATAATAATAATAATAATAATAATAATAATAATAATAATAATAATAATAAAGTAGTTTATTTACACTATACCAATTTCCCTTTAGCATTACACAAAGCTGGTAACTTACTATTTCTCTGTCTCTATTCACATTTGTTTAAAATTATATTTATATAATGCTTGTAATGATTTTCTCTTTTTGCAGGGACTTGGTATTAACATTTATAAAGAGTTCTGATGTCACAATTGTAAAATGGATATGAAAATAGAAGTCAAAGATCAGGTTCCTTTATCAGAAATTATTTCACAGACTGAGAGAGAAGATGTTACGACGAAGTTGGACAGTGTAAGCAACAAAGTCTGTGAAATAGAAAACACAACAGAAATCAAAGAAGAAATTATTGAATCAAACTTTTGCCAACAAAATGACAATCTGTTTTGTTATGAAGATTGTGTGAAGGAAGATAATGAATTCAACAGAGACTGGGAATTGGATACTAATATAGAAATCAAAGAAGAAATTGTTGAATCAGACTTTTGTCAAACAAATTACAATCTGTTTTCTTATGAAGATTATGTGAAGGAAGATAATGAATTCAACAAAGACTGGGAATTGGATACTAAGATAGAAATCGAAGAAGGACGTCATTGCCTTGATGAAACTTCTGTTGATGGTGTAACTAAGGTTAGTTTCGTAGTTAAAAAATGAAATCATGTTTTTTAATTACTGTAACTAGCTCAGAAACTTATGATAGAATATATGATCAAAATCTCTGTTGTAGTTGGTTTGTTATTTAAACTCTAGGATCAAGGAATATGCAGTCTGGTCAAGGTTTTCTCTAGATAATTTCTTCACTTAGAAAAAACTCATGATGAAAAATGTTCAAGTGTATATACTTCAGGATAATTTGATCATTTCTTTCATGGTTTTTGTTCATCTTAGCAGACTTGAGCTTTTATAAGAGGTCTGCTGGAGCAACAAAAGGAGTTCTTAGGTTTTTACTACATGCACTTGATTGTTTTAAAAGGTTTATAAATGAGCATATGGAACTTGAGCACAAATAAGCACCTTGATACACTGTTTTCACCTGTAATATTGTACCACAGCATTTTATGAATTATGCTCTGTCTAAATTTGGTTGAGAGTAATATAAACAATTTGTGTGTTTCACATTATATTGAATCATTAAAATTGTGTGAGTAAGTAAGATGGTGTCCAGTCTAGACAACCACTAGAAAGTGCTTTACTAAACTTGGGAAATATAAAATATAAATATAAATCCTGAAGTTAAATTATTAAAACAATGAAATGAATTTGTAATGAACAATGTAATGAATGTATGAATGTAATGAATGTAATGTAATGAATTTTGAAATACCAGCAGTTCATTCTGTTCTTAAGTTTGTTTCGTTTTCAGATTTTGGCAACACTGAAAAAACATAATAAACTGGTAACTGGTATCCTTGACGACAAAGTGCTTTTGAACTGATGATACAAACGATTTGTTTGTGAAATAGATCTCCATTAATAAGAAAAGATTGACCTCCTTTTTCTTAAGATAAGAGAAGTTTTTGTTACAAATAGTTATATTTGTGTAAAATATAAATTACCAGCTTTGTATTACACAGAGTGATTTATATAGAACTGACACATTTCTTTCATTAATTCTTTCAAAGGCAATTGTGCTAGCAACAACTTATTATACCTAAAATGTAGAGGATTTGCCTATTTCTTTGTTCTGGATGTTCCTAAATTGCTCTAAGCCTAAAGTTCATATCAAATTCCTTTTTTGGTTTTTCCAATGTAAAAGTTATCACAACCTTTATCCAGTACACATCTCAGTTTTATCTGTGGGTTTCTCTTTTGTACTATATGATTTCCAAAGGTGTTGTACACTGAACTTGTTCTGTGAGAGCAAAGTAATGTAGTGTTCTTTAAAGTCTTTTTGGAAAATGTAATTTTGTAAATTTTTTAAAATTTCCATCAGTTTCTTTAAAGATGACCAAGGTTTTTGTTACAATAATTATATTTATGTACTGTCTATATGAAGTTTTATTCCCGATTGGGGAAAGAGTAGTTAATTGTCTGCACCTCTGTTGTCTTTTGAATGTATGCATTTTCTTTTTTACTAGTTCAGTGCTGAGGAATATCAAGGAGTTCACTAAATCAAAATTCAAAAGTCAATGTTACTGACAATGATAGAAAGATCTAACGAAACACATTCTTGATAAACACTAGCAATAGATAATAATTTATTCACCATTCAGTAATTACAAATAATTACAATAGGCTTCGTCACATGTAATAGCTACCTTAAATCTAGTAAAAACACTATATATAACTATATTTCTGAAGCATAAAATAACCATGTTTTATATGTCTTCCTTACATTTGCCTATAAACTTACAGAAAGTACATTGGAGAGTTTTATGCCACTTATTTTATAATACTGAGAGGTCTTCTGAAGCCACTTTGGAAGAATGAAAAATATGCCATGCTTAAATATTCTTTTGATACAGCTCTTTTTAAATTTGCTAAGAAGAATATCACATGTGATAACTTATTACAGACATTCAGTGTGAGTGTTCCATGATAAATTGTGATCGATAGTCATGCCAAGGAGCTTTACAGTTTTACTTGTTTTGTCATTTAAACAATTTGTATTTTTTAAAGTAAAAAGGATATTTTGGGATTTAGTTTCATTCACAAAGAAGCCATTGCTTTCGAACCAAAGTTGGGCTTGTTTTAAGGTTTTATTTACTGACTGTGGTAACAATTTGAACTCACTGTCTACATTCAAGAATGATGTATCATCTGCATACACCACAGTGTGGCATGGAACACACTTCTCTGTATCATTTATCATTATTAAGAACAATAGAGGTCCTAGCACCGAGCCCTGCGGATCCCCTATTTCCACCCAACTGGTAACTAGAGAACATTTTCCCTGTAGTGATATGAGTTGCTTCCGATCCTCTAAATAAGATTTGAAAATATTTAAGTTTTGACCTTTGATTCCATAGATTTCGAGCTTCTTTAACAAGACATCATGCTTCACACAGTCGAAAGCTTTGCTTAGCTCACAAAGTGTGCCCTGAGCTAAAACACCATCCTTGAAAACTTGATATATCTTTTCAGCAAATGTCTGAATATATGGAGCATTGAATACTAGTTCAACTCAAAATTCTGTTAATTTTGTGCCTCATTGTATCATAGCCCTTACTCATTAGAAAATATATTCAGTACAAAATATGTTTCTGTGAGCTATGTCAAGTAGAGATAAAAAATATTGATGTAATTGATGTGTTACATGGTATGGCTCTAACTACACTGATCTATATAGTAGGCAAAAGTTACATATCCCTTTTGTATTTTGTTTAATATCCATGAAGTCTTCTGACTTATTCCTTTATCCCAGTTTTATGACAACAATTTGACCACTTTACTGCAGCTTTAAACAGCTTTATATGTATGATAATTATTGTGTTGCAGGATGAGACGCCTGAGAGCTTCCCTTCAACAGAATCCATAAGGTAAGACTATATCAGGGTCTACTTCTCACTTGCTCCCTCTTTGTGTAAGACATGGAACTATTCCCCAAACATAATCAGTATAGTACAGCTACATCAGTAACTATCCCCACATTGATATAAAATGTCACTCATAAACTTGTACAATGTACTAGCTTCTTAGTATCAAATGTATGTCTATATGTTTCAGAGACTAGACACATACTTATTGCGGCTGTTACAAATTAACATTGAGGTTTTATTTATGGATACTGCGGTTCTCTGCAACTCATTCTATATTGGAGCCGAAAGACTACTTGATTTTGCTCAGAGGCCTCTTTATCAGACTTGAGATTTGTTTCCGAGTTGTAAGTCTATGACATGGGAACATTGGCTTTACTTCCAATCTGAAGGAAGACATGCTAAGGAATTTTATGGAAAATTATCGATTGTCTATTTGTTTGTTTTGTTCATTTATTCCCATAATTCAGCAGAGCTCTAGCACATTGAATACATACAGAAAATGTCACCAAATCAACATAAATCATTTTAACTGTCACCACATATATCAAAACATGCATAAGTTTTTTTATTGACATACAAGATTAAAAGGTGGAAAGGAAATGAGATTTAAAAGTCTTACACAAAAGTGTCATATAATTCAAGAAAATATGACAACCGCTTATTTATGGAGATAAAATTACAGTGATACATTGTATTCCTTTTATAGCACAGGACACTAACAATCATCCATAACTTCCTATAGCTGTTTAATAGGCCTTGCTGGATAGATGGGTTTTAAGAGCAAACTTAAACTTATCCATTTTCCCTGAAGATCAGTAATTTTAGGTATTTTGAAAGGGCATTGAATATTCTGACACTGACAATATACTCCTTTCTGGAGTAAGTCAATCTGGCACTGGGTTTATGTAAGTCCATTGTTTGTGTAGTATTTATGCTATATACATAGTGTAGAGTAATCTTGATTTTGATATGGAAACACATAAGCATAAAGATATATAAATACAAGAAAGTACATGGTGCTTTACATGGAGCTGTACCATTGAAGCCACATATCCCTCTGATGGTTCTCTTCTATCATATAAATACATATATAGAATAAAAAGAAGTATTTCAGAAAGTGGAGTGCCATTGTTACTAAAATTAGGCAAGTGAGTCAACCTTGTATATACTTTTCTCCACTTACAAGTTTTTTGAAGTGTTTTAGTTGTAAGTGGAGAAAAGTATATACAAGGTTGACTCACTTGCCTAATTTTATTAATATAAATACTTGCTTACTCTCCACCGAGTCACCCTAGAATATCAAACCATTATGTCATTACTGAACCAAAATATGCATAGTATACCTGCCTCAATGTCTAAAACAGACAAAAAGAGTTGCAAAATTAGCCAATATCAATGTGGGTATGATACTCTCTATATGAGCTTTTCAATTAACATTTGCATCAATCTGCAGATCCAAAGATTTATTGAGTGAAGTCTTGTCGAGCACAACCTTATCAGTGCTTATATGCAGAACAAGATTTTGCAAGCTGTATGCCTCGTACTTCAAGATCTTAGTTTTGTCAATATTTAAAGTGAATTATTTGCCTGAAATAATTCATGTAGTGCCATTATACATGTTTAGTACAAAATCATGAAAGATCAGTTTCCTGTAATCTTGCTTCACTGAGATATCTTTCTGTGAATTTATTTCAAAATTTCTTTGTAACAACAAGGAATGCAATTACCAAAACATTATGGCCAACAAACATGCTTGAAGCATCTAAGGAAGTTCTTGTCGCATGAGTGTAAAAATTTACTTCCTGTTTGCTCATTTGAATTATTTCCTGAAAATCTGTGATTTTTGTGTGAAGAGCAAGGCGAATGATTTCACAAGGATTTGCAGGAGTTCAAAAGGAAGTACCAGGGACGCTGGAGTATAAATAAGCTTGCTGACTACTGTTAGATGTTTACAGTCCGGCTGCTCTATCTCCGGCTCTGATGTTTAGTGGCTGCAGGAGGTGGAGGGGGAAGATACCAACATATGATAATGAGTAATTTAAAACATATCGTCAGAATTATCTTTATAATGAGAGTATAGGACTATATTAGCTTCAAAACATTGAAATACAACTTGTAATTTCATTATCATGCACAATATTCTTTACATCACTCTATTTGAATATTTTGTTCACACCTTTCACGCACACCAACTGCTTCTGTTGGTATTACTGGGATTGTGTACATCCGGTGTCATGGTCAGGAAGTTAAGACTGTCTGCTAGCGCCAATCAGCATTGTGGCTTGCAAATCCAGCACCGTGTTGCTGCTGCAATTTTGTGTGGACCACATGGCTTTTAGTTGCTTTTGGATCCCGTGCTGGTGGTTTGTTTAAGTTTTTGTGTGTGCGTGAATTCCGATTTGTAGCATCTGTAAGTCTTATTATTATCGCTATTATAGTAATATGGCTACTGGTTCGTCAGAATTCAAAAACAAAATCGGCTCTTATAAAGGCCAAAGCCGTGACTTTATATTCAGGCTACGTGAGTACTTCGAGAAGGAGCGGGACAATGGTGGACCTCTACTACCTGTTACCAAGGTGCCGGACAGAGTTTGTGACGCCTTGAAAGTGGGAAAAACCACCGTGAAGAATGTGACCAAGGAAAAGTGCCAAGCTGATTTAAGTTCGCCATCTGCAGTTCTGCGTACACCGGGAAAGTAAAGGCAACGATGCAGCCTTAAAGCTTCACTTGATGCTTTTCAAAAGGATGCTATAAGGTGACATGTATATCAATATTATATGAGAAAGAAATTTGCCATTCGTGCGAAGTTGCTATGTTCTTTAAAGGAAGCTGACTTATTCAATGGCGGAAAAACCAGCCTAAGTAAAGTACTGAAAGAACTAGGTTTTCAGTTTAAAAATTTAACTGGGAGGAAAGCTGTAATGGAAAGAAGTGACATAGTTGCATGGAGAGGCAGATTTTTGCGGGAAATTCTAAAAAGCAATCCCGAAAAGGTGGTATGGCTTGATGAAACGTGGGTAAATGCAGGACACACTAAGACAAAGGCATGGACAGATGACACTATTGCAGGCACAATGAAAGTGCCAGTTGGAAAGGAAGCAGACGGATTTTGCTCCATGCTGGTGGTGTACGTGGGTTTATTTCAGAAGCAATGCTCTTATTCGGATCAAAGAGCACGCACGATTATCACGAAGAAATGAATGGAAATACATTCAAGAACTGGTTCCAAGAATCTCTTCTGCCGAAGATCAGTACTAATTCAGTTATTGTTATGGACAATGCGCCATACCACTCAGTTCAATTAAACAAAGCACCGATAATGTGCTACAGGAAAAGCGTCATTTTGGAGTGGTTGGAGAACAACATACCTGGAGCGTCTGCAAAAGTGACGAAAGCAGAACTCCTGCAAATTGTAAAACTTTACAAGCCACATTTCTGCACTCATGAAATAGACAGTATTGCTGCTGCTCACGGTCACATTGTTATCAGGCTCCCTTCCTATCACTGTCATTTCAATGCCATTGAACTGATTTGGGCACAAGTGAAAGGTTATGTTGCAGAACATACTACAACATTCCGCATTTCTGATGTTGAACTATTAGTGCAGAATGGTGTTAAACAAGTGACCCAGGATAAGTAGAAAAGTGCCATGGATCATACTTGGAAACTTTTAAGACAAGCCAAGGAAGACGACGGCATAATGGAAACACGTGGGGAGGAGCTGATAATTTCATTCAGTCAAGATGACATCAGCAGCGACTCCAGTGATGAAGCCACGATGAGTGAAGATGATGAAGATTTGCGGCATCTTCCCACTGGACTGAATGTAAGTTGTTTAATAGCCAATTTCAGTAAATGTAGCTTTTTGTTATTTCTTTTCCAGTAAATGGTATGATGTATTGTCTCCATATGTAACTATTCTGGGATCATGTATATACACGTTGTCCACGTACATTTACGAAGTTACGATCTCCAAATGCGTTAAATATTTAAAATACACATGTTCCTCTGCTTGAAATTCCTGCTAAAGAACTGGCAACAATGCGCTTCCACCTCTTGAGAACTGTCAGAGCCGGAGATAGAGCAGCCGGACTGTAAGTGTGAAATACTGAAGACAAATATCAAAGGAAAGGAAACAGGAGGACTTTCTCAACTAAGAAGTAATGGGTATAAAATTTGTGATACATTCCAATAATAAATTAAACGAGGCAATATAAAGCAAAGTACTACTCGACAAAGCATTGAGGCATATTGACCTTTAGTGACCAGCGCTGCACTTGCTTTTTTATCTGTTGATAAGAAGAGTGAAATATTAGTAAGTTGGTGTACAGTTCGGGACAAAACACAAATGGAGCACTAGCGAACAGTTCCTATTATATGTAACGTTAGCCAATTACTTTATATAAAACGGGTGGATAATCATGAAATATAACCTTAATGACCATAAATGTATTAAATATGTATCCATGTAATTATTTATTATAATATATTTGAGATAATGAAAATGAGGCTGAACAGCCCTATCTCCTGCAATTTTCATAACAGAAAACAAAAGAGAAAACCAACTAGCTACTACATCTGCTAATAAATGACTATTGTATAACTTTAGGAATTGCACCATAATATAACTAATTTATATCTAATATAATTAACTTAATATATAACCCGCACATAAACATCTCTGTGTTTGGTATTTTCCCGGTACACCTAATTGCTTTGTCATATAGTAAGTAAGACAACACAACAGAAGCACTAGTGACATGCATGAATAACCATACACATAATAACAAATAATTCTGGATATTATCCTTTGTTTTCATTCAAAATAAAAATGTATGATGACAAAGTGTTTATAATTCATATATAGTAATTTTGCAAGAAATCCTTACATGATAGAAGTAAATGGATTTAAAATTCGGATTCAGCATATTAGCATTGTACCGAATCACATTATTTACCTTATGCAACAAACAAACAGCTGAAATTCGCAGGCTAGCATTATCTAGCAGTGTTATTTAAATTCTTACTACCATTATTGGTGTCTGTATTATAATCATCTCTACTTTCTAAGAATATTACATCAGTTTTTATGTATTTATCTAACATGTTTAATTTTCCCTTATTAAAATAACAATTTAAAAGATTAATTACATTTTCTGCTCAGTTCTCATTTAGGGATTTTTGTTCCAATATCATTCACATTGCTCCTTTGAAAGAGCAATCTACATGCATAGAAGTAGTTCAGCATCAAAAGTGTGAATCTTTCAGCATCAATTAGTTTTCTGTTCGGCTTTTTCTGATTAGCATTATTGTTGTGAAACCTAATGTTTTTCCTAACAAAGATATTACTTTACACTATGAACAATATCTACAGGAATACTGCTATTTTAAACATAATTTGATTTCTGGTTTGAGATTACTAAAATTGAGATTAAACAATATCTGATGTAACTTATGACATACCTATGCATTGCAATGCTTCTAAATGTAGTAACTAATAATTCATATTGTTGATTATATTCCCTGTAATATTTCAGATTGTATGTAAAAGAATTAACCACAGTGTTATCCTCTGATGAAGAATTGGAAAGGAATTTAATATTCAATGTAAGAAAGGATAGTCTCCAATGTAAAGCTGCCAGAAAATACAAGAATAAAGAAATTCATGTAGGAGAAATATCTTTAGCAGAGAAAAACATTTTCACTGAACAATATGGTGTTGAAGAGATGGGCAACAAATCTTATTGCTTCGAAGACAGTGACTTAATTCACCAGAATATTACACAAGAGCAGTGCTTCAACAACAAATCTTATCCTTACAAGTCGGTTTCGGTTCCGGACAGTGGACCTTCTGAGAAGATATTTACTTCTGCATCAGGTTCAAAGACAGCTAAGTGTATTCAAGATGTCCAAAAGAGACACAAGTGTTCTGTTTGTGGTAAGGGTTTTAAACACTTTTCACATTTAAAAATACATAAATTAATTCATGAAGGTGTAAAACCATACAAGTGCGACACTTGTGGTAAGGGTTTTAATCAGTTATCACATTTAAAACCACATAAATTGACTCATGAAGATGTGAAACCACACAAGTGCGACACTTGTGGTAAGGGTTTTAAACAGTTAGCACATTTAAAAACACATAAATTGACTCATGAAGATATGAAACCACACAAGTGCGATAATTGTGGGAAGAGTTTTCGCATATTATCATATTTAAAGAGACATAAATTGAGACATGAAAGTCTAAAGCCACACAAGTGTGACATTTGTGGTAAGGGTTTTAGTGTATTGTCATATTTAAAATCACATAAATTGAGACATGAAGGTCTAGAACAACACAAGTGCGACACTTGTGGTAACAATTTTAATCAGTTATCACATTTAAAAACACATAAATTAATTCATGAAGGTCTAAAGCCTTACAAGTGTGACACTTGTGGTAAGAGTTTTAATCAGTTATCAAATTTAAAAACACATAAATTAATTCATGAAGGTGTAAAACCACACAAGTGCAACACTTGTGGTAACAGTTTTAATCAGTCATCATATTTAAAAACACATAAATTAATTCATGAAGGTCTAAAGCCTTACAAGTGCGACACTTGTGGTAAGAGTTTTAATCAGTTATCAAATTTAAAAACACATAAATTAATTCATGAGGGTGTAAAACCACACAAGTGTGATAGTTGTGGGAAGAGTTTTCGTATATTATCAGATTTAAAAAATCATAAATTGAGTCATGAAGGACTGAAACCATACAAGTGCGAAAGTTGTGGTAAGGGTTTTAGTACATTATCAAGTTTAAAAGCACACAAATTGATACATGAAGGTGTAAAACCACACAACTGCAACACTTGTGGGAAAAGGTTTCTTAGATTACCACAATTAAAAATACATAAATTAATTCATGAAGGTGTAAAACCACACAAATGTGATGATTGTGGTAAGTGTTTTCGTATATTATCAGATTTAAAAAATCATAAATTGAGTCATGAAGGACTGAAACCATACAAGTGCGAAAGTTGTGGTAATGGTTTTAGTACATTATCAGGTTTGAAAGCACACAAATTGATACATGAAGGTGTAAAACCACACAACTGCAACACTTGTGGGAAAAGGTTTCTTAGAATATCACAATTAAAAATACATAAATTGATTCATGAAGGTGTAAAACCACACAAATGTGATGATTGTGGTAAGTCTTTTCGTCATTTACCAAACTTAAAAGCACATAAATTGATTCATGAAGGTGTAAAACCACACAGATGTGATGATTGTGGTAAGTCTTTTCGTCAGTTATCAAACTTAAAATCACATAAATTGGTTCATGAAGGTGTAAAACCACACAAATGTGATGATTGTGGTAAGTGTTTTGGTCAGTTATCGGGCCTAAAAGCACACAGATTGATTCATTTAAGACATGAAGTTGCACAAGTCTCGGTAACTGATCATAATGGCAAAGTTATAATCATGAAGGTATACAAGTATGGTACTCATGGCAACTATTGTGCTGGATTATTATAATTGAAAAGCCTATTTGTGAATATTACACAAATAAAAATATTTGCCACTTAGGCTTCACTTATCTTAAGAAATTGGTGTTGATACTTCTTTTCAAATGGAAATTGATTTTGCAAACAAACCATTTGCGTCCTCAGTCCACAGATAAACTCCATTGTCAAGGATAATGATTACCATGCCTTTCTTATGTCGTTTTAGTATTGCCAACATCTGAAAATGAAACAATCCTAAAAATAGAATCAACTGTTGGTATTTTGAAATGCATTGCGCAATGTTTAGTTTTTAAAATAAATATTTTTTCCCACACTATTAAATCTATCGGACTGTTTGATTGTTTTAATAATTTCACTTCAGGATTTATTTCATGGTTAAATGACCAAACATGATCTGCTAAGGCTGATTTATCGTTTTGTTTATACTTAATGTTACAAAAATGTTACTTTGTTCTAGTTTACAAATTACGTTTTGTCTTTCCAATATAAGCCTGAAATTCCTCTAAAACAGACTTTTGAACCAATCAGAATAATTGCCTAACCTCCCAGTGCTATCATTCTCAAGGTGCAGCTGTGACTGTGGGTTCGTCGAATTAAAAGTCCAAGTTGCAGAAATTCCAAATGTTCTTTATTTCCATAGATATACACTTACAGGAGCAGCATTGCGTCACATACACAAATCAATCTACCTAGGTCGTTGACCACAACAAAGAGCTTACTCAACTTCCACTGTTTACAACACTCTTGTTACAACTCCTGTTTACGACTGACCCTTGGCGAGTCGCTGCTTCCTTAAATACCTCTACTCATATTACTAGATATTTCCGGAATATTCTGTAACAAACAAGAAATCGAATGTTCTCTAAGACAATCAAGATGTCACTAGAATGTTCCATTTACCTAGCTGTTTTGGCACACCTTTTATCTCCGCGCTTTGTTTATCTGCTTATGCAGGCTCTTTATCTCCGTGATACACTATACGTCTGATATCACTACATGCCAAACATTTTGTGCGCATCACCGCGACAGTATGCATGTTGAACTAAAGGAAGGGGCTCCTCAACAAATGGAATTAGTCAGCCTGATGTGTTTAATGACTGTATCTTGATATTTTAGACTGATGGTATTAGAGTATTCGATGGTTAGGGAATAATTTGATACCTTTTCTAAATCTTCTTATCTAACAAAATCAGTATAATGTTGGTTATCACAGCATTGAAACGTCTTACAATTGGTAACTGTGAAGAAAGGTAGTAGTTAAATATACTTCTAACTAGGTCTGGTGGAAGAATGGAAGGAAATGACAAAAATGAAATAGCTTAAGTTGATGTATGGAAAAATGAAAAATATACAGTATATAACCTGTACAACCGGCCCAAAAATATACCAAATCTGAATTATTTAAACATAAAGCAGAAAACTATAGTTTTTGGAGACTTAAATGTTCACTCAAAATTATGGGGATACTCTAAAACTGATATCTATGGCAAATGCACTGAAGAATTTTTAAATACACATTAGAATTAATATTTAATAGTAATGACATGTCAGCTTATCTTCATTATACAGGAACGGCCACAAATCCTGATTGGATTTGGTGATTGTGTCCTCTGATATTGCTGAAATAACAAATAGACAAGTTAGTGATGATTTTGATGCAAGTCATAGAGCTGACATTTTAAATGTAGATATTTCATCATATCATGCTAAACCCCAAACTGAAAAAACTACATGGAACTTTAAACTAGGAAATTTATATACAGAAGAATTAGAAAATACATCACCATCAAAAATAACTGCAACAGATTCATCGAATTACCTAAATAGAAGACTTTGCAAAATATTAATAAAAACAGCTCAGAAATTCATCGCTAAAGGCAAAATTATGGTATGTAAACCTTTTTGGGCTAAAAGTCAGAAAAAAAGGAGAAATTTTCCTGGATAACGAAAGAATGATAAATTGGAAAAAGAAATGTACAATTTTTAAGAAAACAAATTTTTGAAGCATGATTTTGCAGAATAACTTAACTACAGAAGAGATGGAGCTAAAGCATATAGGTATATTTCAGGACTACAGAAAAAGGATAGTCATAAACAATTTATTATCCACAACAATAAAGAAGGCACAGATGATTACAAAATAGCATCAGTGTTTAACACCCAATATATAGCATCAAAAGTTCCTGGAAAATATACATAACTACAAAAGCAAATCAGACATAAAAGTTCTTTCTTTTTAAAATCAAAGTTCTGCCAAAATCTACAAAGGATATTTTCTATAAAGATTTCAATGCTACAGAACTCAATTTAGCACTCAAACATCTTAAAACAAAAAAGAAAATGAAACACCAGGACCTGATAAAATACACCCTGAATATTTACTGCTTCTGTGCCTCCAAGCTCAAGAATATTTATTAAACGTCTATAATGAATTTTAATTAATTGATGGAAATTAATAATTTCTTCATACTAGCCGTGTATAGGCTAAGGGTTTTGATAAATAGAGTCAACATGAAAATTCCAATGCCATGGCCAGGATTTGAACCACGGATCTCCTGGTTTCTGTCCAGTCACTCTAACCCATTGAGCTACCATGGCCAACTTGCCATCATGACATTAAATTCTCCATTTCACTTGTATATTTCCCCGGTAAATCACTACGGGTTCTCGCATCCGAGATACAACGTTCGTGGCGACTTACTACTGTAAGTACGTGAGTCCCAGTCCTTCTCGAATGCGAGAGCCCCTAGTGGTTTACCATGGAAATATATGGGTCTGATGGAGAATTTAATAATAATAATAATAATAATAATAATAATAATAATAATAATAATAATAATAATAATAATAATAATAATAATAATAATAATAATAATAATAATAATAATAATAATAATAATAATAATAATAATAATAATAATAATAATAATAATAATAATAATAATAATAATAATAATAATAATAATAATAATAATAATAATAATAATAATAATAATAATAATAATAATAATAATAATAATAATAATAATAATAATAATAATAATAATAATAATAATAATAATAATAATAATAATAATAATAATAATAATAATAATAATAATAATAATAATAATAATAATAATAATAATAATAATAATAATAATAATAATAATAATAATAATAATAATAATAATAATAATCCTTTATTCACCATTAAGCTTACATGAAGCAATAGGTTTCGTCAGTTATAGAAAGTATTTACAATGTACAGAAGGTTTACAAATTAATGCATATAAAATTCTAGGTGAAATCAGATTATTTAAGGTAGTCATCGTATATTAATAACTTTACTATAGTAATAATAAACAATTAGGTACCTACTACTATAATTTACAATAGTTTTACATAAATTCACTATAATGTATGTTATATTCTAAGTATTCTTGTACAGTATAAAATGCTTTTTGTTTAAACCAGTTTTTTAATACTATAACAAATCTGTTTTGTGGCAGTTCTTTTATTTCCAGAGGAAGCTTATTGAATAATTTTAACTGATGATAACAGTGGCTATTTATGGTCTTGTTCATTGGTTGTGGGGTTTATCTAAATTATGTTTGCATCGAGTGTCATTACGGCACGTTGGCCATGTTAGCTCAATGGGTTAGAGCAACTGGACGGAAACCAAGAGATCCGTGGGTCAAATCCCAGTCATGGCATAGAATTTTTTCATGTTGACTCTATTTATTCTGTAATAAAGTTTGGAAAACTTTTCTCCCTACAGACTGGAAAAAATCCATTATCTTTCGAATTCTAAAACCAGGCAAAAGTGCTGCAGAATGAATAAGCTATAGACCCATATCACTAACTTAGCCATATAGCAAAAGTTATGGAAAGAATGATATTAGCAAGACTCAACTGTACTTGGAATCCAATAATCTCCTCTCAACATCTCAGGCTGGCTTCAGACAAAATATTTCTACAAATAAACAAATTTTATTAAGACAAGATATAAAAGATGCATTTAATAAAACAAATCATACATTAGCCATATCTGTATACTTTAAATCTGCATATGACTCCATTTGGAATTATAATTTAATTTAAAAATTACAAAATATTGCAGTTGGACATAATATGCTTTGCCAGATCTCTGAATTTTTAATACAAAGATTCAGTACTGCATCTTATGGCACAAAACATTTGAATTCAAACAAACACATTTAGGACTTCCTCAAGAAGCTGTTCTCAGTACCTCTTTACTTAATATCTATCTAAATGATCTTCCTAATATCGCACAAAATACTGGCATGAAAACTGACCTATATGCAGATGATTTAATTATGTGACATTCCCACAAAACACAAAATATTAAACAATTAGAAATAATGGCACAGTCACCACTAGAAAATATGGTACTCAAAGAATCTCATTACAGTAAATATAGAGAAAATTAAGTATCACTTATTCTTAAGTTAATTGATGGAAATTAATCATTTCTTCATAACTAGCCATGTATAGGCTAATATTTTGGATAGTAGAGTCAATCTGAAAAATTCAATGCCATCAATTAACTTAATAATAATGGTTTAATGATAAAGCCTTATTTAATCAAATACTTTCAATAATAAGTCACCGTAAACAGTGTGTATCTTGAATACGAGGACCCCTTGCAGTTTACCAGGGAAACATACCAGTCATCTGGAGAAATTAATGTCATGACAGCAGGTTGGCCATGGCAGTTCGAAGGTTAAGAGCAACCGGATGAAACTGAGAAATCCGTGGTTCAAATCCCGACCATGGCATTGAATTTTTCAGGTGGACTATCTATATCAACTCTCCTTAACCAGAAATCAGATTGAATTAAACTTACAATATCACACTACTGCTTTAGAAAGAACAGATAAAGAAACATATCTTGGAATAATTTTTGATAATAAAGTAACCTGGAAAAATCATATACACTGTGTATGTGAAAAAGCTACAAAAAATTTAAACTACTGAAAAGATTAGCTAGAACTAAATGAGGCAGTTCCTCGGAAACATCAAACACAACTTACATATTACATTAAGTCAATGATAAAATATTGTGGAGAAGTATTAATAACATCATCTAATAAAGGAAAACTCAAACTCATACCAAATCTCGATATATTGAAGTGACGTCAAGTCAAGAGGAACACGCGAAAGTTAGATCCAGCCAATTTTAAAAACCGGACAACATGGAGTAAGAACGTTCACATTTGAAAATTTTAACGAACATTTCGGCAACAAGAAAGAAATAAAACAATATTTGAAACTAAAGACCAAAAGAAGGTTAATATCAGTGGACATAAAATTTATCAACAATTGCCTAAAACAAAACATTTCTCCAAAATTTGTAAGAAAAATAGTAAAATTTAACCAGAACAGTAGAAAACAATTAGCTGCTGAAAAAGCTGTGTTAAAATCCGAAAAAGCAAATCACTACAGAAAACTAACTAATATAGACCTCTCATTGTACAACCTACATTTGAAACTGGTAAAATTACTAGGAAACACAGCATGGGACCATTTAGAAACCAAATCATTTGAACATATAAATTATAAAGTCAAAGAGAAAGTTTATCGTCAAAAGAAGAAACTAAAGCATAACCATAATCATTGGCAACCAAAACATAACAAAATTTCAGCAAAGAACACATCCCTAGACAATGTAATTAATCTCTCAAAGCAAAATTTTAACACTGAAGAAATAGATGTGCTTAACCAAGGCCTAAAAACATGTATAACATACTCGAGCAACCCGGATGAATTCATTGCAGATATAGAATTAGCAGTAGAAGGCTTGGAAACCATGGACAAAAATATAATTAGGAAAAAAAGCATCTCCTATATTGGAAAACTTAATAAATAAAAAACCAGGAAAACATTTGAAACAAATTAAGATAATTAAATCTTTAAGGAAAAAGGATGTAATCTTCTCAAGGGCTGATAAAGGGAACAAAATAGTAATCTTAGATACAGCTACATACAAGGAAAAAATGTTAGAATTACTACAACAAAAAGAATTCCAGGAAATAGATTCTAATCCACTCAACCGATGCATAAAAGATGTACAAAAAACCATCATTAATAGTAAAATTTTAACAACTACAGAACAAAAAACTATCAAACCGGACAACCCTACCCTTGCAAGACTATATGGTTTGCCTAAAATACACAAACCCAACATACCCATGAGACCCATTGTAAATAATATAAACACTCCTACTTACCTTCTGGCAAAATGGCTGTCCAAAAAATTTCAGTCCTTTCCACAATTCCATACTCTGAGCATACAAAACTCTTTAGACCTGGTAGAAAAAATTCAAAATCTTAAACTAAAACCTCATGACACTTAAGTATCCTTTGATGTCCGCTCCCTCTTCCCTAGCATTCCATTAGACAAACTTTTGATTCAACTGAAAAAATGGCTAAATTCTATAAACCTAGATGCCAATGCAATAGAAGAATATTTGGCAATGACTGAAATCTGTATACATCAAAATTATTTTGTCTTCGATGGAAAATATTATAAACAAATTTCAGGACTAGCTATGGGAAGCCCGCTATCACCATTTTTGGCCAATCTATACATGAGCTTTTTTGAAACACATATAACTAAAGCCTTCCCTCATATTTTTAAAACATGGTACAGATACGTAGACGACATCTTTGCAATAGTGCCCTACAAACAACTAGATGATGCTTTGAAACTACTCAACCTGCAAGAACCCAGCATACAATTCACAGTGGAAACTGAAGAGGACTGTACTCTACCTTTTTTAGACCTTAAAATCACAAAAAGCAATGAAAAACTAGAATTTGGCATCCATAGGAAAGCAACACACACAGATAATTACGTCAAAGCAAATAGTTTCAACCCAATTCAACACAAACATGCAACCATCAATAGTCTCACACACAGATTAGTAAATCTACCCCTCAGCCAGCAAGAATATCAAAACGAATACCATCAAATCTTAAAAACTGTAATTAAAAATGGATATGGAAAAAACCTTGTAGATAAAAAACTAAAATCATTCAAACTTCAAAAGAGATTAAAACAGATCACAGCTCTCACACCAATAAAACAAGAAATTAGATTTGCTAAATTTACTTACCACCCCTGGGCCACAAAAAAGTTCCAAAAAATATTCAAGAAATACAATATAACATTGGCACCAAAAAACAATTACAACATTAAAAACCTACTTCACAGTAATAATACTGATAAGATAAAACCAGAGGAAAAGTCAGGCATTTACAAGATTAAGTGTAAAGACTGTGAAAAAATTTACATAGGGAGGACAAAAAGAAACATAGGCACTAGAAAGAAAGAACACTTCAGGCACTTAAGATACAAAAATATTGATAAGTCCGCAATAGCAGCTCATTTCTGGTCTGAAAATCATGAAATTGAAGATAGCACAGAATTACTAAAATACGTACAAAAACATAGTGAACTTGTCATATGGGAGAGAATATACATAGAAAAACATAAAAACCAACTAATGAACTTTGAAATCCTGCCAGAAGAGAATCCCACATTTAAGTTCATCACTAAATCAACAGATGACAGCAGCAACCCCAGAATTACCCACACCACTGGATCAAGCTTTAGTCGCATAAGAGCCGAAGATGCAAACGATGATTTGCGAAACATGTCCTCAAAATAGGTACGAAAGTAAAGCAGATGTGTAATAAATACGACTCATCTAAAAATTAATAATCATACCATTTCATTTCATCCTTATGCTCAATTTACATAGGATACGTCACAATACATTATATACATCACATTCTGCAATATCATTACCTATGATTTTACAGTTTTAATGACACACACACACACACACACACACACACACACAATATGTTTACACGCCATGTTTAGTACTGTGCTTGAATTTATCAATGCTGTAGAATGCATTTTCTATTAAAAGTTTTTTTAATGCTTTTAAGCACATCTTTCTTTGTTGGATATCTTTTATTTCTTTTGGTGGTGTGTTATAAAGTTCTTTTCCTGTATTTTCAATCAAACGATTATTTAATGTTCCTCTGAGTGCAGTTCTATGGAATCAGAGGCATACCACTACTATGGTTTGGCTCCTATCTACAAAATAGAGAATAATGTGTGTTGTGTAGTGTTTAACGCCCGCTTTTACTACATACGGCACCGCAGGCGGGAACAATGCGTGGAAATAATACATGATTTAAATGGAAAGTTAATGAAATTTTGATCATCATTCAAAAAACACATGGAGTGCCCCAAGGCTCAGAATTAGGACCATATTTATTCCTACTGTATATAAACAGCTTATTTCAAATAATAAAAGCAGGGGAAATAGCAATAGGCTATGCGGATGACACCACGATTTTAGTAACAGGAAAAACAGAAATAGAAGTATAAAATAGGGCAAATGCTCTACTGGTAAAAGTAAACAGACATTTAGAAAATTTCACTTATAGACATAAAATACATGTTTCAAGTTTCATCCAAAAAGTTTACATATTACAATATTGTAAATGATTAGTTAGTTACATACATCAAGACTTACAAATTTTACAGAGCATATACAGAGATTAATAAATATGTTATATAATGAATGAACATAAATAATAATAATAATAATAATAATAATAATAATAATAATAATAATAATAATAATAATAATGATAATGATAATGATAATGATAATGATAATGATAATGATAATGATAATGATAATAATAATAATAATAATAATAATAATAATAATAATAATAATAATAATAATAATAATAATAATAATAATAATAATAATAATAATAATAATAATAATAATAATAATAATAATAATAATAATAATAATAATAATAATAATAATAATAATAATAATAATAATAATAATAATAATAATAATAATAATAATAATAATAATAATAATAATAATAATAATAATAATAATAATAATAATAATAATAATAATAATAATAATAATAATAATAACAACAATAATAGCAATAGCAATAGCAATAGCAATAACAATAATAATAATAATAATTCATAAATTTAGGCATGATATTAAACACAAACAAAAAAGGAGTGGATACAAATCAGTCTTAATAACAAAAAACAGACAAATATAAAATTAGCAATAGGAAACAAAGAAATTCAACAAGTAAATGAAACAAACTTCTAAGGATTAATAATAGACAACAGATTGAAATGGAATGGACATGTTCAAAAAGTAATAAAAAAGTTAATTCAGGTATATATATCTTAAAACAATAATACATAAAAAATGTATTCAACAAACATACTATGCATTCATTCACTCTTACTTGAGCTATGGAATTGTATTATGGGGCACAGAACAAAATACTTTAGCTTTAAGACTATTTAGATTGCAAAACAGAGCAATACGTTTGATGGCAGGAATACACAAAAGAGACACATGTAGAAATGCATTTAAAAAACTAAATATTTTAACATTACCTTCATTATATATATATATATATATATATATATGAATGTATCAAACTTACATTAAAAAGTTATGATCAAAACAAAAGTAGTAACATCCACAAACATAACACCACAACAAAAGATAATTATTTTAGAAACAGACTTACTGGTATCCTAAATAATAAATGCATAGAAAATAGCATCAAAGATTTGTGTAACCACCTACCGGCTGAAATCAAACAGATAACAAACGGGAAAACAAAACTATAGGCTGTCAAAAGTTATTTATTACAGAAAGTATTTTACTCCGTGGAAGAATATAAACAGATTAGGTAGAATATGCTATTTACACTTCTCAACTTTGTAAACATGTTTGTAAGTATCATTGTATTAATTTTATGTATATACAAATTGACGATCCATGTAAAAAGCTTTACAGTTGGAGATAAATATCAATCAATTCTATAGTAATCGTAAGTATCATTGTATTAATTTTATGTATATACAAATTGACGATCCATGTAAAAAGCTTTACAGTTGGAGATAAATATCAATCAATTCTATAGTAATCATGCTTATTTCAGGTACTTGGAATAATAATCGGAACAATTAAAACAGCTCCAATAGGAGCACTCCAGTCTACTACTTCTAACAAACCACTCATCTGTAAAGCATAATTGCTGATTGATGGATAAAAAAAAAAAAAAAAAAAAAAACACTGAATTTAGAACTAGAAACTCAAGCTATTTTACAGTAAGAAAAAATGATTATATCTCCAAATTGCAATAAATTGTATTATAATACAGATGTAGTAAGTACTGTCACCCAAACGTCGGAACTCCCTATAGACCCAGCTGGCAGTGGCAGCAGGAGACGGAGGCGTTCGGACACACCCACCCATTAATTTAAGTCACTAAATGAAGGGATGATTAGGAGAGGGATCGCGGGCCACTGTGCCGTCTTTTTCCCCTCCACCTGGATTCTCGAACGTGCGGGTTGTTTCATCTAATCCAGAACCTTCTCGATTGGCCAGCTGACCCTATATAAGCCTCGCTGCGCACGGCCAGAAAAAGTGCCACCACATACACCACAAGCCCACCCAGTTTCTGCACATACCCAGAGATGGAGCTTCTCATTGCTAGGCGAAGGCGCTTGATGAGGCTCTGGAGGCAAACCCGCCAGCCCGAATACAAAGTAGCAGCAAACTGGCTGCGTAAAACCATTCGGCGTCAAATTCATACTAACAAAATTGACCAGTGGGAAACCAAAATGAAAAGTACCACACATTTGGACCATTCCTTGTGGAAATTACTTCGGGCATTTAAGACCTCCTCAAGCGACAACACCAGCACTGAGGCCCTTCATACTCGCCTCGGCCTGCACTTCTCCGCAGAGGAGAAAGCCGAGGTGTTCGCCGATTGTCTAAAAGACAGGTTCTCAGAAAACCCAAAGGTAAACCCTGCCATAGAGCGGGAAGTAAACGAATGGGTACAAACAAGGGTGGCGCGGAAGCGAGAGCAACCATTCCATCTTATTACGCCGCAGGAAGTTTACAAGCTCATTAGGTCACTACCTAATGGGAAAGCCGCCGGCCCTGACAGAGTGACTAATGAGGAACTTAAACACCTCCCGAGGAAAGCCCTGGTGCACCTAACAAAGATATTCAATGCTTGTTTGCAGCAAAACTACTTCCCAGCATCTTGGAAGCTAGCCAAGGTAATAATGCTTAAAAAACCAGGGAAGAGCGCCAGGCAGCCTCAAAATTTCCGCCCCATTAGTCTCCTGTCAGTAATTGGTAAACTGCTAGAAAAACTCATCCTTTCTCGACACAAAAATCACATTTCGGAAACAGATGAACTCTCAAAATCCCAATTTGGCTTTAGAAAAAGACACTCCACAGAACTACAACTTTTGAGACTTACCGACGATATAACAGAGCAGTTTAACAATAAGGCTCCAACGTTGTCATTATTTTTTAACGTAGAAGCCGCTTTTGACCGGTGCTGGCACAAAGGCCTACTTTACAAGTTGCACCAATTTCCCGGACTCAAAAATTACCTATACCTGCTGCACAGTTTTCTAGAAAATAGACGCTTCTACGTCCAAGTGGGCCGCTCCTCTTCACATGAGCGAACCATGCAAGCTGGCGTACCACAAGGGGCAATAATGTCCCCATATTTGTATATATTGTATTCTAATGACTTTCCCGTGGACGCCAGATGTAAGGTTGCCATGTATGCTGACGACACCGCCATCTACAACCATCACAAAAATGCAAAATACGGGCTTTTGGAAATGCAGCGGTACACTGACCGCTTCCTCTCATGGTGTCATGATTGGAAAATCAAAATTAATGCCGAAAAATGCCAGCTGATATATTTCTCTAACCAGCTGAACCCTCCGGCCATGGACCTAACGGTCGGTGGGCAAAGATTGCACTGTCGTCAGCATGTTAAATACTTAGGAGTCACTATGTACAGAAAACTACTCTGGAACGCCCACATACAAGATAATGCCAACAAAGGTCGGCAGAGACTAAAGTTATGCGCCCCCATCTTCCGTAGCAAGGAAGTAAAACTGAAAACAAAACTTATACTATACAAATCATTCATTTTATCTGTGGTCCTCTACACATGCGCAGCCTGGGCTCATGCATCGAAAACACATATCAGAAAGCTACAAACTCTGCAAAACCTAGCACTAAGAAAAATTATCCGTCCCCCACTATTAACAAACAATATCACCCTCCACCAAGAATGTAACATTCCTACCATCGACTCAGCAATAGAAAAAAGAACCAGGTCGGTATGGGCAAAAATACACCACCACAACAACCCTTTAATTAACAACATCGGTGGCGGCGAAAACACAAAAGAATAAAAAAGTTCTAACGGCTCAGCCGCCACACCTGAACATCCCCATACCGACCAGCCCAAGGCAGCACATTAATGGAGAGGTCGCCCAAAAGATCACCTGACCCGCACAGGAAAACCGCGGGAGCCGTGTATATATGTATATAGTGGTCTACAAGTGTGTTTGTGTATGGCTGAGAAAGGAACGTGCTGGCCGCGACCTGCGTATGTGTGTGTGTGTGTGTGTGTGTGTGTGTGTGTGTGTGTGTGTGTGTGTGTGTGTGTGTGTGCGTGTAATTAGTGTATATAGTGAAAAAAAAGTGTGTTAAAAACAGAAAGACAAAATAAAACAATAAACTAATAATAAAAGCTGTTCTCGGTGGACAACAGGGCCACTGTATGAGCTTTTTCGGAAAACAAAACATACGCCCTAATATGCATTTTAAGAGAATTTATATACCTATGTAAATATCTGCCTACAAGCTCCGCCCAATGTAGGGGTACCAGGCCATGTACCTTATTTAAGGCAAAACAAAATCAATCAATCAGTCAGTGTTTGGCGAACATCTGTGAGGAGCGCCCAGTGAGTGGACGGACTGCGTAGGTGCGTCGGAGGAGCTTACGTAATCGCGAGTGCAAGTGGAATTGTAACGGAGGAACTGGTGAATCGTAATTGTGTGCATTACGTAATTCTGTGTAATTGGCAAGTGTTTAACTGTAAGTCGGTGGAAATAAAGAACATTTTTGAGTGGTGCAATTGGACCTTTCATTTCACGAACCCACAAAGTCATAGTACTATGAGACATCGCAAGCTTTTCACCAGGATTCTAGGTGGCCGTGACCGTATACAAGTAATTTTTAGTTCGAGCTGCTTATTTAACTCTGATAAGTTGCTTCTTTTAGAAGCGCTTTATGTATTTCCAAGTGCATTAGCAACTTTATATTGCTAGTTAGTGTTATTTGCTATTAACTTGCGGTAAAAGCACAAATAAATTTGAAATTGTGCGAGTGCCGTAAAGGATTCGTGTATGGACCTTAGTACCTGTGCTCGTGCATGTGACGTAAATGTTGACTTCCCCGCAATGGAGGAAGATAATCTTCTCATAGAAACTTTAAGTAGTACTGTACATGTTAAACCTACTTCAAATTTGTGTGATTTGGACATAAATTGTCAAATGGCAATACACGTAAAACAAAACAAATGAAGGTGCGAAAAGCAACTGACGATCAAACTCATACAAAGAAGGCTGTCAAACATTCGAAATTATCACTAAACGAGTTTAATAAACCGTTGAACGCAGGTAATAATGCTTTAAGCGCATATTCAGTGCATTCAACAAGCATCTCACAACCCAGTCAGCGCGAGTAAGCGCCTTTGTGCTGCACCTCCATCACAACAAACGCCTGCTCTGTTTCCACACACAACTGTTTTGCGTTGTTAGAAGATAACACTGTCATGGACGAGACAAGCACTTTCATGACCCCCAAGTCAAAATTTCCACCCATTTGCTTGCGCAATATTAACCATCAGCTTCTGCTACAAGACCTAAAAAATAATGTTACCTCTGAAATTCACTAAAGCTGCTGGGGGAACAGCTCTCAGTGTTACCTACCAGGGTGCCAGTGAAATACCTTGGGGTGCTACTGGACATTCGACTCACTTGGAACGCCCACATCTGTCAGTCTGTTACACTTGTGTTTGTCCGGCTATCAATACTGTAGCCTTTACTAAACAGGCACACCTCACTTGGTTATGAAGCCTCTTTACACATCTCTAGTCTATCCCATATTTACTCAAGCAATTCCAGTATGGGGTGGCACCAGCAAGACTAATCTCCGCTGACTGCAGTACTACAAAACTGGGTACTCCGTACAGCTACAAATGCTCCATGGTTCGTCAGAAACCAAAAAGTTAGCCATGAATTTGGTCTTCTAGTCTTCACTATTACATCCGATGGCTGGCACGACCTTTGTTTTACCATCTCCAGGAGGTCCCTGGAGCTGGTGCCTATAATCTCAGCGCTTGCACTCATCAACCAACTCGCCTCAAGTGCAGACTACCATAAGATATCCTCCCGTGTGACCTCTCCAGCACAGAAGACCCAGACGAGTGATTACTACCATCAGACTTATTTACCCAATTTGTGTAATTTTTTTTTTTTTTTGTAATTTACGTCCTCCAACGTTAAGTCATATCGGACGATGAATGGAATGGGTGAAATGATGCTCAATGAGTCTGGGGCCATAGAGCTTAGATTTAGGATAAGGGAAAACCCCGGAAAAAACCTTATCCAGGTAACTCACCCTGACCGAGATTCGAACTCGGGACCTCTTGAACGTGAGGCAGACATGCTACCACCACGCTACCGAGGTGGGCTGTGTTACAGTTATCCTGCCATATTTAGATAGAGGAGTATTTCACGTCTACCTCAATTGTTATGTTTTCTGTTACTATGTTTCTCTATAGCAAGCACCTATAAACCATACTTGCTGATCGATGGATAAAGAAATGTTTATCCATAGTTAATTTCTCTCCATCTTAATCAGTCACACGTTCGGGCACAATATGTAACCAGATTTTCTGTTCGTTGCAGACAGGATGCACGTTGACTGTTTCGAAGACCCAAGTCGGCAAGGCAGATGTAACAGGGTTACTTCGTTGTAGTTTGAATTGTTTCTTGATGGTTGTGTGGTTTCGTGTGAAATAAATACAACTTTGGATAAGTCCAATTTCGTAATATATAATTTAATTGTGTTATATGGATTACATTTTACTTGAACTTTCTTTCCCAGTCAATCATTGCAGGTTACCTCCAATATGTCGATAAATCCTTACATCTTTAATAAATAGTTTCCATTAATTAAATAAAATTCCTCACTCCTGCATGTCTACTCGTCACTATCAAGATTACAGAATATCTTTCTTTTAAGATTATTCAGTTTCCATTACAAAACTTTTATATTCACCGTGACATGTTTTCATCCTCACGAAACAAGATTACAGAACATATATCTCTCAAGATTATTGATTTTATTACCCTAGCAACCATTAATCATTTTTTTTATATTGTCATTACATGGCCCACTAATAGTCAGATCAGAAAATAAAACTCATTTTCAGTTACGAAAACTACCGTTACATGGCTAGTATGAAGAAATGATTCATTTCCATCAATTAACTAAAACAGTCTGAATAATTTATTTCTTCAATTGACAAATGTGATCAAATTCAGTGCTTATGGATTATTGTCAGTAGACTTATGGATTACAAGTCTTTCACAGTTTGCTATGTAATTACAACTACTATATACATAAAGTTTAACATTTTTATTAAATCATTATTATAACAACAGCTATAGTTAACTTACACTGTACAGATTTACATTTAAAAATAATACAAAGCTGGTAACTTACAATTTATTTGTGTTCTTTCCCATTTATTTAATGGTGATAATGATTTGCTTCTTTTCCAGAGAATTGGTATTGACATTTTCAGAGTTCTGATGCCACAATTGTAAAATGGATATCAAAATAGAAGTCAAACATGAGGTTCCTTTATCACAAGTTCCTTCAGAGACTGAGAGAGAAGATGTTACAATGAAGTTGGACAGTGTAAGCAACAAAGTCTGTGAAATGGAAAACAAAACAGAAATCAAAGAAGAGATTGTTGAATCAGACTTTTGTCAACAAAATTACAATCTGTTTTCTTATGAAGATTGTGTGAAGGAAGATAATGAGTTCAACAAAGACTGGGAATTGGATACTAAGATAGAAATCAAAGAAGAACTGCATTACCTGGATGGAACTTTTGTTGATGGTGTAACTAAGGTTAGTTTTGTAGTTAAAAAATGAAATCATGTTTTTTAATTACTGTACCTTGCTCAGAAACTTATGATAGAATATATGATCAAAATCTCTGTTAGTTTGTTATTTAAACTTTAGGATCAAGGAATATGTAGTCTGGTCAAGGTTTTCTCTAGATAATTTCTTCATTTAGACAAAACACATGATGAAAAATGTTCAAGTGTATATACTCCTTGATCATTTCTTTCATGGTTTTTGTTCATCTTAGCAGACTTCAGCTTTTATAAGAGGTCTGCTGGAGCAACAAAAGGAGTTCTAAGGTTTTTACTACATGCACTTGATTGTTTTAAAAGGTTTATAAAAGCACATATGGAACTTAAGCACAAATAAGCACCTTAATACACTGTTTTCGCCTGTAATATTGTACCACAGCGTTTTATGAATTATGCTCTGTCTAAATTTGGTTGAGAGTAATATAAACAATTTTTGTGTTTCACATTATATTGAATCATTAAAATTCTGTGAGTAAGTAAGATGGTGTCCAGTCTAAACAACCACGTAGAAAGTGCTTTACTAAACTTGGGAAATATAAAATATAAATATAAATCCTGAAGTTAAATTATTAAAACAATTAAATTGTCCAATAGATTTAATGGTTTGGGAAAAGATATTTATTTTAAAAAATAAACATTGCGTAATGAATTTTGAAATACCAGCGGTTGATTCTGTTCTTAAGTTTGTTTCATTTTCAGATTTTGGCAATACTGAAAAAATATAATAAGCTGGTAATGGTATCCTTGACGACAAAGTGTTTTTGGACTGATGATACAAACGATTTGTTTGTGAAATAGATCTCCATTAATAAGAAATAATTGACTTCCTTTTTCTTAAGATAAGAGAAGTTTTTGTTACAAATAGTTATATTTGTGTAAAATATAAATTACCAGCTTTGTATTACACAGAGTGATTTATATAGAACTGACACATTTCTTTCATTAATTCTTTCAAAGCCAGTTGTGCTAGCGACAACTTATACCTAAAATGTAGAGGATTTGTCTATTTCTTTGTTCTGGATGTTCCTAAATTGCTCTAAGCCTAATGTTCATATCAAATTCCTTTTTTGGTTTTTCCAATGTAAAAGTTATCACAACCTTTATCCAGTACACATCTCAGTTTTATCTGTGGGTTTCTCTTTTGTACTATATGATTTCCAAAGGTGTTGTACACTGAACTTGTTCTGTGAGGCCAAAGTAATGTAGTGTTCTTTAAAGTCTTTTTGGAAAATGTAATTTTGTAAATTTTCTTAAAATTTCCACCAGTTTCTTTAAAGATAACTAAAGTTTTTGTTACAAATAATTAGTTGTGTAGTTTCTGTATGAAGTTTTATTCCTGATTGGGGAAAGAGTAGTTATTTGTCTGCACCTCTGTTGTCTTTTGAATGTATCCATTTTATTTTTTACTAGTTCAGCACTGAGGAATATCAAGGAGTTGTCTAAATCAAAATTCAAAAGTTGACATTACTGACAATGATAGGAAGATTCTAACGAAACATGTTCTTGGTAAATACTAGCAATATATGGAGCATTGAATACTAGTTCAACTCAAAATTCTCTTAATTTTGTGCCTTATTGTATCATAGCCCTTACTCATTAGAAAATATATTCAGTACAATATAAGTTTCTGTGATTTATGTCAAGTAGAGTTTAATAATAATAATAATAATAATAATAATAATAATAATAATAATAATAATAATAATGATAATGATAATGATAATGATAATGATAATGATAATGATAATGATAATGATAATGATAATGATAATGATAATGATAATGATAATGATAATAATAATAATAATAATAATAATAATAATAATAATAATAATAATAATAATAATAATAATAATAATAATAATAATAATAATAATGCCCCAGATCTCCAGACCATATGAGATGTATGACTAAATGAGGGAGAAATAAATTATTCTAATAGTTGCTTCTGGGACATAGTTCTTTAGACACTTTAGAAGAAATAAATTTTTACTTAGTTTTAATGCTAATTGGTCAACATGAGGTGTAAAAGATAATTTTTTTTCCAGTGTGACCCCAAGTAGTTGTACATTGTCAACACTATTTATCAAGTTGCTGTCAATATTTAATTGTATAGGCGCATTCAGTGTCTTCGAGCCAAATGTTATGAGTTCACATTTTGATGCATTTATACTTAAGTTTAATGTAGAAAAGTACTGCAATAGTTTTGTAGTTGTTATATATAGGGTTTCTTCTAGCATTTTGCTTGATGTATTGCTGGCTATGACAGTGGTGTCATCTGCATATTGTATTAATTTTGTATTGTTATGTACATATTCAGCTATATCGTGTACATATAAAATAAATAAAAGAGGACCAAGGATTGATCCCTGTGGGACCCCATATGTCAGTTCCGTTGTAGTTGATATAACATCGCCATTAATGGAATTCAAAACTACATATTGTTCAAAGTATAAACTTGAAAGAAGTGTAGGGACAGTGAAGCACAAATTAGTACAAAAGTGAATCGAGAAGATATTGACACATTGCTTCACTCACACTGTTTATTCACAGGACATGTTTCAAGAGCTCTTGCTCCTATCATCAGCTTTTGTACTACATATTGTTTCCTATTTGTCATATAGGATTCTATTAATTTGTATCCTAGACCTCTAATTATTGATGTAATTGATGTGTTACATAGTATGGCTCTAACTACTCTGATCTATATAGTTGGCAAAAGTTACATATCCCTTTTATATTTTGTTTAATATCCATGAAGTCTTCTGACTTATTCCTTTATCCCAGTTTTATGACAATTTGACCACTTTACTGCAGCTTTAAACAGTTTTATATATATGATAATTATTATGTTGCAGGATGAGACGCCTGAGAGCTTCCCTTCAACAGAATCCATAAGGTAAGACTTTATATCAGGGTCTACTTCTCACTTGCTCCCTGTTTGTGTAAGACATGGAACTATTCCCCAATCGTAATCAGTATAGTACAGCTACATCAGTAACTATCCCCACATTGATATAAAATAACGTCAGTCATAAACTTGTACAATGTACTAGCTTCTTAGTATCAAATGTATGTCTGTGGCCCGGTTGCATAAAAGATAATCTTAAGTTCAAGCATACGAAAATGATCTTCAGTCAAGCTGAACTTAGAATTTTGGTTGTATAAAAATTGATCTAAGTTCATGGCCTCTTGATCTAAGTTCATGGCCTCTTGATCTAAGATCAAATCTAACTGGTGAATTTTCTCCGGTTAACTTGGTTGAACTTAGATCAGCAGAACTGCAGAATTTACACAATAGTTCCTGAGAAGAAATAAGTAGTGCAGCTTTAAATAAAATGGTAAGTAATGCATTTTTGTGGTTACTTGGATAAATAATTATCCTTTATTTCACAAATGTCTGTTAATGATGCATTGTTTGTGTTCATAACCTATACATTTTTATTATTTTCAGAATTCAGATTACTCTGATATCTCTGATGATGAGAATTTTCAATTTGAAAGGGCTCCTCGTGTTTTCCAAGATAGAGGAAATCCCATCATAGAACTTAATGACAGAGAATTCAAAATGAGATTTTGACTATCAAAGCATGTAGTTGAAGAACTGGAGCATAGGCTACATGTACAGTTAAGAACACAAACCCTGAGGAAATATGCACTCAATCCAATATTTATTATCCTGCTCACATTACGGTTCTATGCAACTGGAAGCTTCCAAATGATGATTGGGGATATATTTAATATAAATAAAGGAAGGGCGTGTAGAACAATCCATAGAGTTACAAGGGAGATTGCAGCTTTAAGACCTCATTTCATCAGGATGCCTATGGAAGAGGGTTAAATAAGAAGGGTTATGCAAGATTTCCATAATATACATAATTTCCCAGGAGTTTTAGGTGCAATAGACTGCACACATATCCCAATTACGAGGGCCGTTCAGAAAGTAACCTCCGATTGGTCACAGTGCGGGTAGTCGGGGGAGTAGCATAGCCATCTGTGCATTCACGCACTCAGCAGGTCAGTTGGCATCAAGCTGTGGTCGAGTGAAGGTTGTATCTGCGCGCTAGTTTAGTGTTTGTGGCCGTTTGAAATGTGTGCTGCAATAGAAAACCCCGCCAAATGTGAAGTGCGTGCTGTTATAAGGTTTTTTACAGCCAAAGGATATTCTGAAGCAGCTATTCATTGTGAGCTTCCGGTATCGTTTTTTTGCACGATAACGCCCGTCCTCACTCTGCTCGCAGAACAACAGCCCTTCTTGAGCCCTTCAAGTGGGACGTTGTCAACCATCCACCTTACAGCCCAGATCTGGCGCCAAGCGATTATCACTTCTTCATGCATATGAAGACATGGCTCGTGTCCCAGCGGTTTGATGACGACGAAGAGCTCAAAGATGCGGTCACAGGCTGGCTTCAGGCACAAGCGGGTGATTTTTATGCAGAAGAAATTTCAAAGCTTGTGAACAGATACGATAAGTGCCTCAATCTTTATGGAGACTATGTAGAAAAATAGTGCAAAGATGTAGTTGTAAGATGTATATATTAAAATATTTTTATTTAGCTTGATGAATTTTTTGCAATCAACCGGAGGTTACTTTCTGAGCGGCCCTCGTATTATCACCTGGTGGGAATAATGTCGAGATTTACAGAAATCACCATGGTTGGTTTTCTTTAAATGTTCAAGCTATCTGTGACTCAAAACTTTGATTCCTGAATGTTGTTGCTAGGTGACCAGGTTCAGCACATGATAGCAATATTTTTAGAAATTCTAGAATTCATGAACAGTTTGAAGCTAAAGAATTTCCCTGAGGTGGGCTCCTAGGGGACAGTGCTTATTGCTGCTGTCATTACTTACTTACACCTACATTGCACGAAGAAACTCCTGCAGGACGAGCATATAACAGGGCTCACAGACAAACAAGATCAGTTATTGAATGGTGTTTTGGTGTTGTCAAAAGAAGATTCCCATGCTTAAGAATGAAATTAGCTCTGAAATTACTTTGAGTTCCCCCATAATAGTACCAACATTTGTATTACATACCTTGGCCATTAATGCAGATGATGACATCCTTGAAGTAGACGATGCTGTTTACAGGGGAAGGACAGTGTACCAAGAACTGCCTATACCTAATTTGAAACAAAGAGATAGAAGGGCAAACACAGCACTGAGAACTGCACTAATTACCAACACATTCAGGTAATCACTATTTATTTTTAATTTACATAAACTTACTTTTCACTTCTTTAAATTTAATTTTTTCTGTTCTACCTCTACTTGCAACTGTAATACCTTCATTCTTAGTTCATTTTCTCTTCTAGCAAATCTCATATTTTGTTCGTGTTCCTTTTCCAAACATTCCAGCCTCCTCTTACAAAATTGTTCTCTAACGTCTTCTTTCCTTTTCTTTACAGTATATGAAGACTGGGGTGTAGTTGAAACTGAAGGACCTGTTTCAATCAGCTGCACCATTTCCGAGGAATTCTCTGACCTGCAGACGTCCACAACCTCCAGTTGGACAGGCCGCGCCGTGGCTCAGTGGTTAGACTGCTTGGCTCTCACCAAGGTGGCCCGGGTTCAATCCCAGGTGACCGAAAAGAGAGATTTGTGGTGGACAACATGGCACGGGGGCAGATTTTCTCTGGGATTTCCGGTTTCTCCTGCCATCTCATTCCACCAGTGCTCCATCTTCATCTCAGGTATCATCAGTGTCATCGCCTGCGGTGCCGTATGTAGTAAAAGCAGGCGTTAAACACTAAACATTTCCAGTTGGACATCATTGAAGTCCACTTGGGGTGAACACATGACATCCACAGCCACTTCTCCAACTTCCTCAGTGTGGAAACCCACGTCGTCGTCAAAGTCGCAGCTAATGGGATGAAACTGCGGCTTCAGTGCTGCAATTAGCTTGTGTCCAGTTTCATCTAAGGAAGACGGCACAAACATACCTCCACCTGTTTTATGTATCTGAACTTTGTCATCAGCGTTCTTTTTTTTTCGTCCGCTTTTTAATATTCTCGTAACATAGTTTTAATGCTTTCGGGTCACGTGCAATGCAAATTCTAGAATTAAATTCTGCTGTTATTTCCTTCCGCACCTGTTCCTTTTTCTTTGTCATATTGCTGTCTGTATTTTTATTTTCTATTACATCTTTATTTTGGAGGACAATGTCCACCAACATAGTTTTTTCTTCATTTTTAAAATTCGCAGAACGTATCTTCTTTGCTTGAACTTCCATTTTTTTGTTTATGTTTTCCAACTCACAGTGCTGTAAACAGACGAAAATAAAAATTATGTACATTAGATATATAATAGAGATAAAGTAAGCGAAACGATTAACTCTTGATAAAAACTTTCTCAATATGGAGTGAATTGTTATACTGCTGATATAAAAGAACACTATTTATAGGACTAATACCAATAATGCGAAAGATTTATTTAGATTTTGTGTTGTCTATATTGGCTACTCTGTGCACTAGTATAATACAAAGTCAAATAGTTCCGATAATTCGCGAATCCTTTCGATACAATACGAAAGTTGCAACATGTTTGGCGATATTGCCGTATTTGCTTTTGTGATCTCAGATCAGAATTGAACGGCGTTCACCTGATCTAAGATTAGCATTTTACAACCCACGTGGGTTGGTAAACTTGGTTCAACTTTGATCTTCGATTATAAATGAACTACACTTAGCAATTTTTATGCAACCGGGCCCATATGTTTCAAAGACTAGACACATACTTATTGCGGCTGTTAAAAATTATCTTTGAGGTTTTATTTATGGATACTGCGGTTACCTGCAACTCATTCTATATTGGAGCTGAAAGACTACTTGATTTTGCTCAGAGGACTCTTTATCAGACTAGAGATTTGTTTCCGAGTTCTAAGTCTATGACATGGGAACATCGGCTTTACTTCCTATCTGAAGGAAGACATGCTAAGGAGTTTTATGAAAAATTATCGATTGTCTATTTGAAAGGGTAGAACCAGAATGAAAAATTCAATGCCATAGCCAGGATTTGAACCATGGATCTTCTGGTTTCCGTCCAGCCGCTCTAACCATTTGAGCTACTATGGCCAACGTGCCAATGACATTAAATTCTCCAACTGACTCGTGTTTCTCCCGGTAAACCACTAGGAGTTCTCATAAACACATGAGACAACTACCTCAATTGCGATTTACTATGCTGTAAGTACTTTAAGGCCCAGGCTTTATAGTTCGGACCACTATTAGGTACAATTAATGGATATTAATTGTTCTTTCACACTAGCCGTGTGTAGGACGCACTATGAAAGGGTAGAGCCAGAATGAAAAGTTCCATGCCATAGCTGGGATTTGAACCACGGGTCTTCTGGTTTCCGTCCAGCTGCTCTAACCATTTGAGCTACTATGGCCAACATGCCAACATGACATTAAATTCTCCAACTGACTCATGTTTCTCCCGGTAAACCACTAGGAGTTCTCATAAACACATGAGACAACTACCTTAATGGCGACTTACTATGCTGTAAGTAATTTAAGGTCCGGGTATGACATTAAATTCTCCAACTGACTCGTGTATTTCCCGGTAAACCACTAGGAGTTCTCATAAACACATGAGACAACTACCTTAATGACGACTTACTATGCTGTAAGTACTTTAAGGTCCGGGTATGACATTAAATTCTCCAACTGACTCGTGTTTCTCCCGGTAAACCACTAGGAGTTCTCATAAACACATGAGACAACTACCGTAATGACGACTTACTATGCTGTAAGTACTTTAAGGCCCGGGTATGACATTAAATTCTCCAACTCACTAGTGTATTTCCCGTAAACCACTAGGAGTTCTCATTAACACGACTTACTATGCTGTAAGTACTTTAAGTTCCGGGTATGACATTAAATTCTCCAACTCACTAGTGTATTTCCCGGTAAACCACTAGGAGTTCTCATAAACACAAGAGACAACTACCTTAATGACGACTTACTATGCTGTAAGTACTTTATGGTCCTGGTATGACATTAAATTCTCCAAGTGACTCGTGTTTCTCCCAGTAAACCACTAGGAGTTCTCATAAACACATGAGACAACTACCTTAATGACGACTTACTATGCTGTAAGTACTTTAAGACCCGGGCTTTATAGTTCGGACCACTATTAGGTACAATTAATGGAAATTAATTGTTCTTTCACACTAGCCGTGTGTAGGACACACTATGAAAGGGTAGTGCCAGAATGAGAAATTCAATGTTATGACATTGAGTTCTCCAACTGACTCATGTTTCTCCTGGTAAACCAGTAGGAGTTCTCATAAACACATGAGACAACTACCTTAACGACGACTTACTATGCTGTAAGTACTTTAAGACCCGGGCTTTATAGTTCGGACCACTATTAGGTACAATTAATGGAAATTAATTGTTCTTTCACACTAGCCGTGTGTAGGACACACTATGAAAGGGTAGTGCCAGAATGAGAAATTCAATGTCATGACATTGAGTTCTCCAACTGACTCATGTTTCTCCTGGTAAACCAGTAGGAGTTCTCATAAACACATGAGACAAATAGCTTAATGGCGACTTACTATGCTGTAAGTACTTAAAGGCCAAGGCTTTATAGTTCAGACCACTAAGAGGTACAATTAATGAAAATTAATTGTTCTTTCACACTAGCAGTGTGTAGGACGCACTATGAAAGGGTAGAGCCAGAATGAAAAATTCAATGCCATAGCTAGGATTTGAACCATGGATCTTCTGGTTTCCGTCCAGCCATTTGAGCTACCATTTGAGCTACTATGGCCAACGTGTCAACATGACATTATATTCTCCAACTCATTCGTGTATTTCCTGGTAAATCACTAGGAGTTCTCATAAACACATGAGACAACTACCTTAATGACGACTTACTATGCTGTAAGTACTTTAAGGTCCGGGTATGACATTAAATTCTCCAACTGACTCGTGTTTCTCCCGGTAAACCACTAGGAGTTCTCATAAACACATGAGACAACTACCGTAATGACGACTTACTATGCTGTAAGTACTTTAAGACCCGGGCTTTATAGTTCGGACCACTATTAGGTACAATTAATGGAAATTAATTGTTCTTTCACACTAGCCGTGTGTAGGACACACTATGAAAGGGTAGAGCCAGAATGAAAAATTCAATGTCATGACATTGAGTTCTCCAACTGACTCATGTTTCTCCTGGTAAACCACTAGGAGTTCTCATAAACACATGAGACAAATAGCTTAATGGCGACTTACTATGCTGTAAGTACTTTAAGGCCCAGGCTTTATAGTTCAGACCACTATTAGGTACAATTAATGAAAATTAATTGTTCTTTCACACTAGCAGTGTGTAGGACGCACTATGAAAGGGTAGAGCCAGAATGAAAAATTCAATGCCATAGCTAGGATTTGAACCATGGATCTTCTGGTTTCCGTCCAGCCATTTGAGCTACCATTTGAGCTACTATGGCCAACGTGTCAACATGACAGTAAATTCTCCAACTCATTCGTGTATTTCCTGGTAAATCACTAGGAGTTCTCATAAACACATGAGACAACTACCTTAATGACGACTTACTATGCTGTAAGTACTTTAATGCCCGGGCTTTATAGTTCGGACCACTATTAGGTACAATTAATGGAAATTAATTGTTCTTTTACACTAGCCGTGTGTAGAGCGCACTATGAAAGGGTAGAGCCAGAATGAAAAATTCAAATCCAGAGCTGTGATTTGAACCACGGATCTTCTGGTTTCCGTCCAGCTGCTCTGACCATTTCAACTACTATGGCCAACGTGCTGACATGACATTAAATTCTCCAACTGACTTGTGTCTATTTGTTTGTTTGTTCATTTATTCCCATAATTGAGTAGAGCTCTAGGACATAGAACACATCATACAGAAAATGTCATGAAATCAACATAAATCATTTTAACTGTCACCACATACATCAGAACTTGAATAATTTTTTTAACTTTGTTTTATTGACATACAAGATTAAAAGAAGGGAAGGAAATGAGATTTAAAAGTCTTGCACAAAAGTGTCACATAATTCAAGAAAATATTACAACCGCTTATTTATGGAGATAAAATTACATTGATACATTGTATTCCCTTTATAGCACAGGACACTAACAATCATCCATAACTTCCTATAGCTGATTAGATGGGCTTTAAGAGAAAACTTATATTTATCCATATACTATATGTGCGTGATAAGTTGAACACTTGGGTTCCAAGTCCTCATTCATTAAGTTTCATCTAACTCCATAAACACAGACAACAACTTCGAAAAACGAAATGCGCTATAGACTGACATCTAGTGACTAATATGCTAAGCTTTATCATGTCCGTCATATTTTGTTTTGATCAATTTCAAGGTTAATCAGCTAACCAGTTTACAACAAATGTGTGTTGTGGATGTTATAGCTCCCAAAAGGGGACACATTATTATTCATCTATCTATGTATAACTGTGATCTGAATGCAGTTGAACTGGCATGGACAAAACTAAGGAATATTTTCAGCGGATGCACCGTTACTGGTGATATGTTGGCTCCAAATCTGCGCAAACTTGCTATAGAAGCATTATCTTCTGTAGCCGCAATGTATTACAAGAAGGTCCAAGAGGTGGAAGTGAAATATTGCAGAAACGATAGTGTAATAGAAAATGCACTTTATGAAATTATTGTCAATACATTAGAGGATACTAGCGATGAATGTAATGCACTGGACTCGAAGAATCAAAGTGAATGAATATTTGTAACTGTCATAATATTTACTTTCTACTTTTATGTTATATAAATAGTAACTATATAAATATACAGCTTATCCAATCGAGTTCAATTTACTATTTGTCCACATATCTCACACTTGCGGCACATATCTTTGCTTATCTTATGTGTTATTTTGCTGAACTGTGTTTTTCAAGGTTCACCACACTGCAGAAACAAAAGTGTGTTAGCTCTTGCTTCTTCCTCTCTGCCCATGCCACACCCTAAATCCAGCGCTCAACTTATTCTGCGCATATAGTACTTACCAGTATAGTGAATACTATTAAAGTATTTAAAAAAAAGTAAATGTTATTCAAAAGTGTGAATTTCTTTCAGGTTCAATTAATTTTCTGTGTGGCTTTTTCTGATAAGCATTGTGGTCGTAAATCTTAATGTTTTTCCTAACAAAAATAGGAATTACTTTACAGTATAAATAATATCTACAAGAATATGCACTTTTTTCTATTCCTATTTTAAATGTAATTTGATATCAGGTTTAAGATTACTAAAATTGACATTAAACAAATACTTACTGATGTCCAATAGCTGATGTAAATTATGACATACCTAAGCAGTGCAATGCTTCTAAATGTAATAACTAATAATTCATGTTGTTGATTATACTCCCTATAATATTTCAGATTGTATGGAAAAGAATTAACCACAGCGTTATCCTCTGATGAAGAATTAGGAAGGAATTTAAGATTCAATGTAAAAGAGGATAGTCCCGAGTGTAAAGCCGCCAGAAAATATAGAAATGAAGAAATTGACATTAAAGATGTCAGAAGGACACACAAGTGTTCTGTTTGTGATAAGAATTTTATGCAGTTATCACAGTTAAAAACGCATGAATTGACCCATGCAGGTGCAAAGCCACATAAATGCGATAGTTGTGGTAAGGGTTTTAGTCGCCTATCAAGCTTAAAAACACATAAATTGAGTCATGAGGGTCTAAAGCCACACAAGTGTGATACGTGTGGGAAGGGTTTTAGTCGCTTATCAAGCTTAAAAACACATAAATTAAGGCATGAAGAACTAAAAGCACACAAGTGCGACACTTGTGATAAGGGTTTTCTTACATTAACATATTTAAAAACACATAAATTGACTCATGAAAGCGTAAAACAACATAAGTGTGACACGTGTGGGAAGAGTTTTCTTCAATTATCAGTTTTAAAAACACATAAATTGATTCATGAAGGTCTAAAACCACACAAGTGTGATACTTGTGGGAAGCACTTTCTTATGTTATCACATTTAAAAAGACATAAACTGACTCATGAAGGTCTAAAACCATACAAGTGCGACACTTGTTGTAAGGGTTTTAATCAGTTATCAAATTTAAAAACACATAAACTGAGTCATGAAGGTGTAAAACCACACAAGTGCCACACTTGTGGGAAGGATTTTCTTCAATTATCATGTTTAACAAGACATAAATTGATTCATGAAGGTGTAAAACCACACAAGTGCGATACTTGTGGGAAGCATTTTCTTCAACTATCACATTTAAAAAGACATAAATTGAGTCATGAAGGTCTAAAACCGCACAAGTGTGACACTTGTGGGAAGCATTTTCTCACATCATCACATTTAAAAAAACATAAATTGATTCATGAGCAACTAAAACCACACAAGTGCGATACGTGTGGGAAGAATTTTGTTTCATTATCACTTTTAAAGATACATAAAAAGAATCATGAAAGTCTAAAACCATACAAGTGTGGTACATGTGGTAAGTGTTTTGGTCGGTTATCAACTTTAAAAAGACACAAATTTAATCATGAAGCAGTAAAGCCACACAAATGTGAGGATTGTGGTAAGCGTTTCGGTGAGTTTTCAAAGTTAAAAAGACATAAATTGATTCATAAAGACATGAAGTTGCACAAGTATGATAGTCTAGGAAAGTGATCATAATTGTAAAGTTATAGACATGAAGGTGTACAGGTATGATATTCATGGCAACTGTTTTGCTGAATTATTATAATTGAAAAGCGTATTTGTGATTCCTGTAGTAAATGTTTATTGAATTGTCCTGAAGCAGGGTTTTTATGTGGCCCCAACATAGTTTCTAATTATTGTGATATTATTTGTTATTTTATAGTGCCATTAAAGATTTGGGAATGTTAATGGTTAAAATGTATTGTAAAAGTGGATGTGTATAATCAACAAGAGAAAGAGAAAAATACATATTACGCTCTGGATGTTTGATGTGTATAGAAACAAGAGGTTTTTAAGGAAACATAAAAATTTATAATCTGCAGAGAGAGAGATGCTTACATAAAATTAAAGCTTTGCGGGGGATCATCCATGTCAGGTTTATGAATGTCGAGCTTTCAGCCATTGTATACTCGACACACACAGGACATGTGATGGGTGGACAGACGAGAGGTTTGCATATTGAGAAAACTGATGCTATGAAACCCTCAGGTAAGGTTGATTACAAAACACAAACACAGCTAATAAAGTCTGTGTCATTGAGTACAATAACAATATGGCTGTTATAGATAGGTCTGATATAATGTTAGCTATTTTGAATGTGTCAGAAAGGGATAAGTGGAACTGGCTGGTCTTTCCTTACATCTCTTAAATATAACTTTTGCAGAATTCTGAAGCACCATATCATACAAAAACAAAACACGCACTAACATTACTCCAGATTGCCAACTCTGTCTTATTAAAGCAACTTGTAACGGTATTATACCTTCAAAACAGCACAAGCAGGATGACCAACATCTGGTGATAAGCACCTTAGGTTCATTGAAAGACACTTTACTTTACCCGTCATACCATCTCCAAAAAATAAAGTTTGCTAGGATGTATCATGCATGTGGATCTAAAAGCAGCACAATACCAGGATTAAGGTGCTACATGCAACGTGGGCTTGTGTGTTAACACTTGTTTTACAACATTCCACACAAAAAGGAAATACTGATATTCATCTTGGGGGCCCACCTTGGTAGGTAGATGGCAGCATTTCTGCCTCAAATTCAAGTCCTGAGTTCAAATCTCGGTTAGGGTGAGTTTCTTGGATAAGGTTTTTTCAAGGATTTCCCTTATCCTAAAAAAGACAAATGACAGGTAACTCTAAGCTCTATGTACTCTGAGCTCATTGGAGTATTTCACCCAGTTTATTCATTGTCGAATATGACCTAACGGAGGATGTAAATACAATCCATAGTGGGAGGATATAGTTTCATTCATGAACTACATGTAATATGTACAATGAAGTTATAGTAAACAAAAGATTTTCCTATAAATTCTTTTGGTCATCCCTGTCTTGTAAATAGAAATAATAAATTTAAATTATTTTATTCAGTAGCAGATGCTGGGCCACCTTGAGAGAGAAAAGTTAATATGTTCAAAATTCTTGGTATTGTGTTCCAAATCTATGAATGAAGTTTTCCTTAATAATGAGGGCTAACACTATGCTTTTCTTCCACAATATAATAGAAAATACTACTCTATAAGGTCTGAACTTTAATTACTATAACCTTTATGTGATTGGTAGTTTTGTGTCGGCCATTAGATATACAAGAATGGCCCCCAAAAACTTATATCTAATTTTATTAAAGCTTTAAGGGGAGTCGAAATTCCTTATCTTGCCAATGTTAAACTGACTCATTATGTCTGCAACTATTGAATATAATGAGCTAAAGATTTTAAGGTTTATTATGCCTAAAATAGGTTTTATAATGTAAGAAAGAGTTTCCTAAAACCTAAAAATAGGCTTTAAAATAATTTATGTAAGTTTGTGCTTCATTGTATCATAGTCCTTACACATTGGAATATTTAAAAATAATATTCTTTAAAAATATGTTTGAAAACAAGAATTATACCTTTAGAATTTAATTAATTAAAATGTTCCCTCTCCAATACATTCAATACTATTAGAATTACAAGGACTAACTATAGGTAGTTATACATGAATTTAAGCAATGAAATGTGAAAATATCTTTGGAACATAAAATTAAGTACACAAACAAGTCAAACAAATATTACACAAATATAAATATTTGTTACAAAGGCTTCACTTATCTTAAGAAATTGGTGTTAATACTTCTTTCTAATGGAGATCAATTTCCCAGAGCATTTAATGGGATATTTGCTGCGATGATTGCTTGGCATAGATGAACATGAAATTCATTTTGGTTTGAAGAATAGTTAGCAGAGACAGTTTAGCTTTTCTTTCCTGTTCAGTGTTAATCTGATGTGCAGCTCCATGTATATGTTGAGCAAAGTGTGACTTTTTGTCGCTGGTTATGTACGCACACAGAAAAAATTAAGTGTGTTAGGTAAATAAATCCGTATCTTTTACTAATTGTAATTTTAGTGTATTACTGAAGATTTTGAATTTCCAGCAAGATTTTAGTTGTGTAAATTCAAAATTAATTTTCAGAAACAGTGTCCTCAGCACGCCTGTGCCAAAGCATAATAAACTGAGGAGATGGCAATTTAATTAGTAAACGATCACTCAGTATAAATTTAGAAGAATATTATAATTGCTTAAGTATTTGACGGAATATTGTCTGTCCATCCGTGGTGAAGTCTGGAAATTCTTGAGGCCACTGACATATCAGCGGAGCCTTTGTGGTTTTAATTTTTGGCATAACACTTTCACCAAACCCACACTTCAAACACTTAAGATAAAATTTGCAGGGAGAGGAAAGATGTGACTGACTGAAGATGCGCTTTTTGTTTTCGGTTATTGTGCACCTCAGCCACCGCTTCCAAGGTCATGTAAGGGCAACCTTTAGTCTGAACATGAAATTTACATGTGTAGTCTGGTTAAAAATAGTACACACGAAATACGTTTTGGAATTCAAAGCATACAGTTTTGGAAAAAGAATGGGTGTTTTAATCTAATAGAGATTAAACATGCATAATAGGGTAAAATTAGGCTTTATTGTCAAAATAGGTATTTTTAGGTTCTATTATAACTAATTTTAGGTATGGTTTCGTATGAAAAATGTATTAGCAATTTTAGTTAATTGTTGGAAATAAATCATTTCTTCATACTAGCCATATATAGGCTAAGGGTTTTGATAGAGTCAACATGAAAAATTCAATGCTATGGTATTAATCCGTGGTTCAAATCCCGGCCATGCCATTGATTTTTTCCATGTTGACTCTATGTGATAGCAAGTTTTTATGAAGTTATCATTTAAGGATTAAAATACCTAAAATCCGAATTCTAGTAATAACTAATAATACATATTGTTGATTATACTCCCTGTAATATTTCAGATTGTATGGAAAAGAATTAACCACAGTGTTATCCTCTGATGAAGAATTGGAAAGGAATCTAATATTGAATGTAGAAAAGGATAGTCTCGAGTGTAAACCTGCCAGAAAATACAGGAATAAAGAAATTCATGTAGCAGAAATATCTTTAGTAGAGAAAAACGTTTTTACTGAACAATATGGTGTTGAAGAGATGGACAACAAATCTTATTGCTTCAAAAACAATGATTTAATTCAGCAGAATATTACAAAAGAGCAGCGCTTCAACTACAAATCTTATCCTTACAAGTCAGTTTCGGTTACGGAGAGTGGAACTTCTGAAAATATATTTACTTCTGCATCAGGTTCAAAGACAGCTAATTGTGCTCAAGATGTCAAAAAGAGACACAAGTGTTCTGTTTGTGATAAGAGTTTTATGCACTTATCACATTTTAAAATACATAAATTGACTCATGAAAGTCTAAAACCACACAAGTGCAAAATTTGTCGTAAGGGTTTTAATCAGTTATCAAATTTAAAAAGACATAAACTGAGTCATGAAGAAGTAAAGCCACACAAGTGCTACACTTGTGGGAAGCATTTTGTTACATTATCATATTTAAAAAGACATAAATTAGGTCACGAAGGTGTAAAACAGCATAAGTGTGACACTTGTGGGAAGAGTTTTCTTTATTTATCACATTTAAAAACACATATATTGACTCGTGAAGGAGTAAAACCATACAAGTGCGACACTTGTGGGAAGAGTTTTCTTCAGTTATCAAATTTGAAAAGACATAAATTGAGTCATGAAGGTCTAAAACCGCACAAGTGTGACACTTGTGGGAAGCATTTTCTCACATCATCACATTTAAAAAAACATAAATTGATTCATGAGCAACTAAAACCACACAAGTGCGATACGTGTGGGAAGAGTTTTGTTTCATTATCACTTTTAAAAAGACATAAAAAGAATCATGACGGTCTAGAACCATACAAGTGTGATACATGTGGTAAGTGTTTTAGTCGGTTATCAACTTTAAAAAGACACAAATTTAATCATGAAGGTGTAAAGCCACACAAATGTGAGGATTGTAGTGTTTTGCTGAGTTATCAAAGTTAAAAAGACATAAATTGATTCATAAAGACATGAAGTTGCACAAATATGATAGTCTAGGGAAGTGATCAAAATTGTAAAGTTATAGACATGAAGGTGTACAGGTATGATATTAATGGCAACTATTTTGCTGGATTATTATAATTGAAAAGCGTATTTGTGATTCCTGTAGTAATGCTTATTGAATTGTCCTGAAATAGAATTTTTGTTTGGACCCAACGTAATTGGTTTTTAAATATTGTGATATTATGTTAATTATATAAAAAATAAAACTAGCTACAGTGGAGCGATAAATATGAAAGAAATGTAACAATTTGTAACAAAAACTTCACTTACCTTAAGCAAATTATGTCAGTTTTCTTTTTTAAAATTGAATATAAGAAATATTAAGAAAAATAACACTGCGCAACAATGAAAATATTTCAGGATTAAAAATAGTGAATTTACATTTATTTCTATCTGCTGAATTCAAAACTTACCACAAAAATGATAGATTAGCTTTTGTTTTGAAGATAAAGTGACATTTCACTTTTTAGAGTAAAGATTTTAAATTTGGGAGAATTTTTTGGGGAGTTGGCACACCTGTCAAATAACAAAAAAGAAATACTCTTAAGGAAGGTATTTTTGTCGGACCACAAATAAGAGAACCTGTAAAGAATCCTGCATTTGACCAAATTTGGAGGGGAAAGAAAAGGAAGCTTGGGAAGCCTTCAAGAGTGTTGAAGCAAAATTTTTATCCAGCTACACTCGTTATTCGGCCACATGTTCGGGCGCCATATGCAGCAGTATTTCTTTGTTGTACGCACAATTCTTTCCCATCTCTTGCCAGTTTGTGTGGATATCGGTTTCTTCAAGTCACCAATTGTATTGTCTAGATTTATTTCCTCATCACAAATATGTGCAAAGTTAATAATAATCACTCAGAAATATCAAATAAGCTAATGCAATTGCGATAAATATATAATTTGATTGTTGAATCTTGATTGAATTTTACTCAACAGGCTCTTCCAGTCAATCATTGTAGGTTACCTTCAGCATATCGACAAATCCTTACTTCCTTAATAGTTTCCATTAAGGGTGTTGTTCATGGAATTTTAGGCAACAAAAGAGATGACAACTTCAGGCATTTGGTGACAGTGCTCGTGCAACATGTCCCTTAAGATCCATTTTCTCCACTCCCTCCTAGACTTTTTCCCTCTTAGTTGTGGAGCTTTTAGTGATGAACATGGGGAGAGATTCCATCAGGACATTTTTGTTATGGAACAAAGATATCAGGGCTGTTGTAATGAAGTAATGCTTGCGGATTACTGTTAGGGATTCTGCGGAACTCAATCACAACAGGCAAGTCAATAGGCCACCACATGATTCTCTTCAGACACGACTATCTGCAAAGTTTTCAGCAATTTAAAACTCTTAGCATGTGATTACCAGTTTAAAAAATCAAATGCACTTTCATTGTTGTTAGCATGTATGTAATTAAAATGTATCCTTTTCTCTCAATCCGTTAATATGTAATACTTCCACCTTATGTATATCATAGAAACTAGAGCTAATAAAAATGTTTCATTGTCATATTTGTTTTTCTCAACCCAGAATTAGTAGGAATTGCCTCATGAGGTGATCGGAACATTCAAAAACAATTTTTTTTGTTGCCCAATGTAATTAATAAATAATTAATGTCCATTAATAAGAAAACTTGACATCATTTTCTTGAGGTAAGTGAAGTTTTTTTTACAAATAGTTATATTTGTTTAAGTGTTTATGTTATTTTATGGGGTTAAAGATTTGGGAATGTTAAAAATTGTTAAAATGAATTGTAAAAGTGGATGTTTATAATCAACAAGAGAAATAAACAATACATAGAATGCTATGGATGTTTAATGTGTATAGAAATGAAAGGTTTCTAAGGAAATAGAAACATTTATAATCTGCAGAGAGAGATGCTTACATAAAATTAATCAAAGCTTTGTGGGGGATCATCTGTGTCAGGTTTATAAATGTCGAGCTTTCAGCCACTGTATACGCCATGGCCGAAAGCTCGACATTCATAGACCTCATACGACTGATCACCCACAAAGCCTTGATTAATAATGCTTGCCATGAAAGCTTCAAGTCTTACACTAATGTAAAAGTTTTATAGTCGCATTAGCAGTAAGTATGGGGATTTTGATTTGAGTATTCAAAAATGCCCTCACACTTCAACCTGTAGGTCTTTTCTGCAATCCATATTTCCCAGCACATGAAGTTGAGTTCTTTGGATATAATAATCTGCATATCCCTATCCTCTGAGATTGGATCTTTACTCTTATCCAATGTCAAAATCACAAGGAGCTGATGTCTTTACCTCCCAAGGGCCTCACAGTTTAATAGCAAATGACTGGTGGTTTCCTCTTGTTTGCAAAGTCTGCAGTTCCATGCATGACTGCTACAGTTCTCGACTCTTTCAAGAATTTAAAAGTTAAAGAATATACTACTCGGAAAAGTAGTGACAGGTGTACTACACCAACCTCTGCACACTTCTGACCGCAGAACTAGGCATGCGAGTAGGTGCGTGTTGTACTTTTTACAATATTCGGCACCTCATTACCTAGAATGCACCAAGTCAACTGAGAATCCAAAGGAAATAAACAACAGTTGTCACACTGCGGAGTAGGGATCAACAAAATACAGCACGCCGGCATTGAAATAACTCAAAGTTAAAACATAAATAAACAATAAATACTGCAGGTGTTCTATTTTTTACATCGGCACGCCTGCCGGAAGGTTAATATTTAAATACCATGGCTGAAACTTGAACCATTTGAAATAAAGCTCAAGCCTTTACATCTGAAACTAAGATATATTGTCACCCAATTAGCGGAAAGCACAACCAACGACAGCTGAGTAAGGGGCCAGAGGCAGCCAAGCCACACCCTCCCATTAGTCTCTGTCACTAACTGAGAGGTTGATTAGGGAAATGTCACTTGTCGCTGGCCGCCTCTTTCCACTCCCCTGTCCTCTGGAACTTTCGCGGTAATTCACTGAAACCAGAGACTTCTAGAAAACAGTGATATTCCTATAAAAAGGGCTGCAGTGAGTGAATTGAGTCAGTCAGTCAGTTCTTGGTGAGCAGCGTAAGAGTGCAGTGCTAGTGTACGGACGAGAAGACTGTACGTGCATCGGAGGATTGTACGTAAGTGCGAGAGCAAAGTGGAATTGTAACGGACGAACTGGTGAATCGTAATTGTGTGCATTACGTAATTCTGTGTAATTGGCAAGCGTTTAACTGTAAGTCGGTGGAAATAAAGAACACATTTGAGTGGTGAAATTGGACTTTTCATTTCACGATCTCACAAAGCCACATTGGTGTCAGGAAGCGGGACGATAACATCACCGAACATTAAAACGATGGACGCGGCATTGGAAATTTTTTGGAGAAGATGATGGAAATGAAGGCCGAATTAACAGAGAAGACGGAAGCGGCAAATAACAACCTGGCCGCGGAACTGAAACAAATGAAGACGGCAAATAACAACTTGGCCGCGAAGATGAACGAGTTAACAACAAAAACGGAAGCGGCAAATAACAACCTCACCGCAGAGTTGAAACAAATGAAGACGGCCAACGACATCACCGAGAAGATGGAAGAAATAAAGACCGAATTGACCACAGAAATGAGGGCAGCGAACGACAGTCTGGCCACGGAAATGAAGGAGGCGAACGAGGTCCTCGCCGCCAAATTTGAGGAACAGGTGGCCGGCGTGAGGGATGACGTCACGTAGCTGGGCAAGCGGATGGGTCAAGTAGACGACCGCCTTAATGATTTGGAGGAAAAGGCCGACAATAACGCCAAGACACTGAACGCCGTGGTGGAAGATGTCGAAGACCTTGCGAACCGCGTAAACAACCTGGAGGGAAAGGCCGACAGCAGCGTGAAGTCCCTGAACGCCATGGTGGAGGACGTCGTCGGCAGGAAGCTGAAGGATTTGAAGGCCGACGCGCCGGGACGCGCCACAACATCTGCGTGCGTCAAACCTCCCAAGTGTGACGGTGCGTCAACGTTTGAAGTCTTCCGCCGCCAGTTCGACGCAATGGCCAAGCACAACAAATGGTCGCCAGAGAAGGAGGCCACACAATTAATAGCCAGCCTCCAGGGACGGGCCGCGGAAGTCCTGCACGCGGTGCAGACAACGGCGGCGTCCAAGGACATCTGGGAGGCCCTGGAGAATCGTTTCGGAAACCACCGCTTAGCCGCAGCGTACCGCAACCAGCTAAAGGCAAGGTCACAGCAGCTAGGGGAGACGCTGCAGGAATTCGCCCTGGCAGTTGAACAACTGGCTAGCAAGGCCCTAGTCGACCTCCCACCAGAGTTCGTATCCCGGGAAGCTGCCTTCACATTCGTGGGCGGGGTACGAGATATGGAGATTCGTCAGCGCCTAATGCTCGGCGATTATAAAACCATCCACGAGGCGCTGACAGCAGCATTAAGGATGGAGGCGGACAAGGTAACATCTATCCCGACGTCGAGGACGAGGAGTGTCCGCTACACCGGAGACAGAAGACCAGCTGAGGGACGCCGGCGAACACCTAGTGGCCTGTGTTGGAGGTGTGCAGCCGGGACACCTCCAAAGAGACTGCCCACACCAGGAAGAGCAGCCGGAAAACGAGTAAGGGCCGTCGTGGAGAGGGGCACGTCGGCACAATCACCACCATCCCCTCGAGTGACACTGCGCGCCGTCAACCGGCGTATGGATGACAGCCTCATCGCGGACGGTTGGGTAAGAGGAAAGCCATGCCGCGTGCTGGTGGACACCGGGGCGGCCGTGACCATCATCAGACCTGACGTGGCGAAGGGTTTGCCGACAAGGAAGCCGAGCCGACCATACCAGCTTGTCACGACATCGGGCGATACCTTGCCTGTGGAGAAGGAGGCCCTGCTGAAGCTGACCTTGGGAAGGAGCACCGTACGTCTGTGGGTGTTCGTCGCGAAAGTGGCTGAGTAGGTGATACTGGGATTGGATGCCCTCAGGTGCCATGAGGCGACGGTCGACGTCGGCAAGAAGGTCCTGCGGCTCAACGGAGAAGTTATACTCCGTCAACCAGAAGAGCGTCTTGGAATTTGCAGGGTCGTCTTGAGCGAAGACGTGGTTGTCCCCGCGAGGGGCGAGGTGGTGGTGACGGCGCGACTGGAGGGCCAGAGAACCAGGAATATGATGCTGGACCAGAAGACGCCTGTACACGGACTGTGTGTAGCCAGGGCATTGCTGCCGTGACGAGAGGAGGTGCCAGTGAGACTGCTAAATCCAACGGACGCCGATCACGACGTCCAGGCCCGGACGGAGTTGGGAACTTGCGAGCCCGTGTTGAGCGTAACAGCAATCGACGAGACACAGGAGCCGGCGCCGAAGCAACACCTGGGGCCCCGGCTAGGAGGCTTAATGGAGAGGGCGGCCGACCACCTGACCGCAGAACAGTTGGAGAAGTTTCGACAACTGCTAAGACGGTATCAGCGCGTCTTCAGTCAAGGTGATAGTGGCTACGGCCGCACGGACAAAGTGCTTCACCGCATCGACACCGGGGACGCCCGGCCTATTCGGCATCCACATAGAAGCGTTCCGCTGGCGAAGCAAGGGGCGGTACGAGACATGCTGGAGGACATGAGATCCAGGGGAGTGATTGAAGAGTGACAGCCCTTGGTGTTCCCCTGAAGTCTTGGTGACGAAGAAGAACGGCGAGCTGCGCTTCTGCGTAGACTACAGAAATCTGAACGCTGTCACCCGGAAGGAGTGTTTTCCCTTACCCCGGATTGACGACACCCTGGACACGCTAGCTGGTTCACAGTGGTTCTCGACCCTGGACCTGAAGTCGGGCTACTGGCAGCTAGCTCTAGACCCGAGAGACAAGGAGAAGACCGCATTCTGGACGGGCCAAGAGCTCTGGCAGATCATGGTTATGCCCTTTGGCCTCTGCAACGCACCAGCCACCTTCCAACGCCTCATGCAGTCAGTGATGAGAGGTCTGACTTAGGATGCCTGCCTTCTATACCTGGACGACATCATCATCGTCGGGAAGACTTTTGAAGATCACCCTGAGAATCTGTGTAAGGTGCTACAGAGACTGCTGGCGACCAACTTGAAGCTGAGCGTGAAGAAGTGTTAGCTCTTCCGCAAGGAAGTGAACTACTTAGGCCACATAGTTTCAGCAACCGGAGTGGCCACAGACCCGGAGAAGACACAGGCTGTGAGAGATAGGCCTCGCCCAAAGGATAAGAAAGAGTTGCGCAGTATCCTGGGGCTCTGCAGTTATTACCGCCGCTTCATAAAGGGGTTCTCCAACATCGCAAAACCCCTCACCCTCCTGACAGAGGAACACCGGCCTTATGTGTGGACGGAGGACGCAGAAAACGCTTTCCAGCACCTAAAGGAGACCCTGTGCAGTGCTCCAAATTTGGGTTTTCCGCAACCGGGTGGCGGCTTCATTGTTGACACCGACGCTAGCGGCCATTGCATTGGAGGTGTCCTATCGCAGATCCAGGACGGCCATGAGCGGGTGATAGCCTACTACAGCAAGACGCTATCCAAGGCAAAGAACTACTGCGTCACCCGAGGAGAATTATTCGCGGCAGTAAAGACCTTGGAGCACTTCCACAAGTACATGTACGGTCAGCCATTCCACCTGAGAACTGACCATTCCGCCCTAACCTGGCTATTGAGCTTTAAGAACCTGGAAGGCCAGACAGCACGTTGGGTCCAGAGGCTACAGGAGTACGACTTCACCTCGGAACATCGTAGAGGGAAGAGCCACGGTAACGCAGACGCCATGTCCCGAAGACCCTGTCCAGAAGAGTGCGGCCAGTGCACAAGAGTGGTAGAGAAGGAGCGTGCCGCAGCAGTCCGAGTAGTTGTGGCAATGCCTGCGGACGGCTGGGATAGCGCAGGCCTGAGGAGGGAGCAGCTGGCGGACGCAGACTTGGGGCCACTCTTGAGGGAAGTGGAGGCAGGGACGAGACCAACCTGGGAGGACATCGTACCGAGGAGCGCCACGTACAAGTCGTACTGGGCCCAATGGGACTCGTTGAAGACCAGACAGGGCGTGATGTTCCGGGTATGGGAGTCACCCGATGGGAAGACGTAGAGTGAACAGTTGGTACTTCCCTGGATTAAGGTCCCGGAAGTCTTGGAGGAAGTGCACGCCGGTACTTCAGGACACCTGGGAGCGAACCGAACGATTGACAAACTACGGCAGCGCTACTACTGGCTGAGACTCCGAGCAGATGCTGAGAGATGGTGCCGTCAGTGTCACGTGTGCGCGGCGAGTCGCGGCCCCCAGACTAGGAGCCGGGGTCGCATGCAGCAGTACAACGTCGGAGCGCCATTCGAACGGATCGCCGTTGACATTGCTGGACCGTTCCAAGTTTCTGACCGGGGCAACAAGTACCTAATGGTGGTCGTGGATTTCTTCACCAAGTGGCCGGAGGTGTATGCCATCCCAAACCAAGAGGGAAAGACAATCACAGACTGCCTCGTGGAGCAAGTGTTCTGTCGATTTGGGGTGCCGTTAGAGCTACACAGTGACCAGGGTACCAACTTTGAGTCCAACCTAATGAAGGAGGCACTACAAAGGCTTGGGGTGAACAAGACCCGCACGACGCCTCTACATCCCCAGTGGGATGGCATGGTCGAAAGATACATCAAGACCTTAGAGGAACACCTGAGGAAGGTTGTGGCCAGCCATCAGCGAGACTGGGACGCCAAGGTACCACTGTTCTTGCTGGCCTACCGCTCGTCTACACACGACACAACTCGGCTGACGCCAGCCAGCTTAATGTTAGGCCGAGAGTTACGTCTCCCTTGTGACCTGGCTTTTGGAAGCCCTCCGGAAGCGAAACAGCCAGCGACCGAGTATGTGGAGAAATTGGTGGACCATCTCCACGACATGCACGAGATGGCTCGCCAAAACATCCAGAAGACGAGCGACCGCATGAAGACCAGGTATGACAGGCAAGCCAACAGCCAAGGGTTCCAGGAAGGTGACCTGGTCTGGTTGTACCGTCCTATCCGCTTCAAGGGACGCTGCCCGAAGCTCAGCAGCCATGGCAAGGACCGTACCGGGTGGTGAAGAGGATTAACGACGTGGTCTACCGCATCCAGAAGGTTTCCCGAGGGAAGATGTTGGTGGTACACCTGGATCGTCTAGCCCGCTACGATGGTGCTGTTCGGGACGACCAGCTTTGAGGGGGGAGCAGTGTCACCCAATTAGCGGAAAGCACAACCAACGACAGCTGAGTAAGGGGCCCGAGGCAGCCAAGCCACACCCTCCCATTAGTCTCTGTCACTAACTGAGAGGTTGATTAGAGAAATGTCACTTGTCGCTGGCCGCCTCTTTCCCCTTCCCCTGTACTCTGGAACTTTCGCGGTAATTCACTGAAACCAGAGACTTCTTTAAAACAGTGATATTCCTATAAAAAGGGCTGCAGTGAGTGAATTGAGTCAGTCAGTCAGTTCTTGGTGAGCAGCGTAAGAGTGCAGTGCTAGTGTACGGACGAGAAGAATGTACGTGCATCGGAGGAGTTTACGTAATTGCGAGAGCAAAGTGGAATTGTAACGGACGAACTGGTGAATCGTAATTGTGTGCATTACGCAATTCTGTGTAATTGGCAAGCGTTTAACTGTAAGTCGGTGAAAATAAAGAACATTTTTGAGTGGTGCAATTGGACTTTTCATTTCACGAACCCACAAAGTCACAATATATTCCTTAATGTGTCATTAGGAGCCGCATGTGTCATTTACTACTATTGGACCTTTAACATTTTGCGCCAAATAAAACAGCAGCAATTCCACAACTAACAACACAAGTATTCTTGGATAGTGCCATATGCCACGTCTTTTCAGTCTAAGTATTTTGAGACCGCTAGCTTTCCCCCAGGATTCAAGGTGGCCGTGACTGGATACAGGTGATCTTTAGTTGTAGCTGCTTATTTAACTCTTATTATTTGTGATAAATTGCTTCTGTGAGAAGCGCTTTATGTATTTCCAAGAAACATATATTGCCAGTTAGTGTTATTTGCTATTAAATTGCGGTAATAGCACAAATAAATTTGAAATTGTGCGAGTGCCGTAAAGGATTTGTGCATGGACACAAATAACCATAACAGCGCCTGTGCTGGTGCGTGTGACACAAATGTTGAGGAAGATAATCTTCTCATAGAAACTGTAAGTAGTACTGTACATGTTAAACCTACTTCAAATTTGTGTAATTTGGACATAAATTGTCATATGGCAATACAATTAAAACAAAAACGAAGGTGTGAAAAGTAACTGACGACCAAGCTCATAACAAAGAAGGCTGCCAAACATTGGTAATTATCTCTAAACGAGGTTAATAAACCGTTGAACGCAGGTAATAATGCTTTTAAGCGCATATTCAGTGCCTTTAACAAGTATCTCACAACCCAGTCAGTAACTGCAAGCGGATAACAGCGCATCAAATGCGTACGTTGTCCCAGTAGCTGCTGCAGTCAGCGCGAGTAAGCGCCGTTATAATGCACCTCCATCCAACAAATAAGTGCCTCCCGTTCCGCTTGCTCTGTTTCCACACAACTGTTTTGTATTATTAGAAGATAACACTGCCATAGACAAGACAAGCACTTTCGTGATCCCCAAGGCAAAATTTCCACCCATTTGCCTGTGCGACATTACTATCCGGCCGTTGTATCTCCGGCTCTGACGTTTTGCGACTGTAAAAGGTGGAAGGGGAAACCTAATAGTACCAACATACAGTATGAGCCATTGAAAACATATCCTCAAAATTGTCTTTAGAATGAAAATATAGGACTATATTAGCTTTAAAACACTGAAATACAATTTACAATTTCATCATAATGCAAGATATTTATCACAACACCACTCTATTCGAATATTTCATTCACACCTTTCACACACACACACTAACTGCATCTGTTGGTAGTACTGGGAGTCTCTACATCCGGTGTCGTGGTCAGGAAGTTAAAACTGTCTGCTAGCGCCAATCAGCATTGTCGCTAGTAGGCGTGGCTCCCGAACCCAACACTGTGTTGCCAGCTTAAATTTGTTTGAGCCACGTGGCCTAATAGCGGCTTGCACTGGTGAACTTTCTTTGATATATTTTTCGTGCGTGAATTCCGATGTTTAGTGTTCGTAAGTCCTATTATTATCGCTATTATAATTATATGGCTACTGGTTCGTGAAATATGCAAATACATGAAATATTTAAAATACGCATTGTTCCTCTGCTTGAAATTCCCGCTAAAGAACTGGCAACAGCCTGCTTCCCCCTCTCGAGAAATGTCAGAGCCGGAGATAGAACGGCCGGACAGTAGTAACTCTCAGCTTCTGCTACAAGACCTCTAAAATAATGTTATCTCTCAATTTCACACAGAGCTTCGCGGGTCTACCCTTAAGGTTTATCCATTTACATCAGATGATTTCCGCAAACTTACTACATACTTCAGCTCCATACTACAGGAATACTTCACTTTCAGAAATCCCACAGATAAGCTCTTTTCGGTAATTATCTGAGACATCCCTCCTTCACTCACTGATAGAGAAATATATGATAAACTATGCTTACAGAACTATCCAGTGCGGAAGGTCACTTGTCTTCTGAGCTGGATGAAACAACTCATTCCTCTCAGTGCAGTAGAATTATTAAACAATGATGATGGTAAAACTATTCTCAGCCTCACTTGCCTGTTCTACAGTGCTGTGAAGGTGGAACATCTCCATTGTACCACTGACATACCGCAATGTACTCGCTGCCAGAATTATGGTGATACCAAGAACTGTTGTCAGCTGACACAGAGGTGTGTTAGCTGTCTGGAAAATCAAGAGACACTACAGCACAGTGTGTGCACTGTCATGAGATCCACCCAGCTAACTACCGTGGATGTCAGCATAATTTGGAACTGAAATCCAGGACCCAAAACAGCAACATTAGGCAACAACCTGGAAATTCTCATCGCTCCCATCCACTATGATAATCTCATAATCCTGCACAGCAATCTTCACAACCACCAGCTGTATCAGCAGTAACTCTACCTTCTTTACCATCAACTTATGCTTCTGTAACTTCTGCTTCCTCGACGAGACGTGCTACTTCACAACCACCAGCTGTATCATCCGTACCTTCAACTTCTTCACCATCAACTTATACTTCTGTAACTTCTGTTATCTCAACAAGGCATGCTACTTCACAACCACGAGCTGTATCAGCATTAACTCTACCTTCTTTACCATCAACTTATGCTTCTGTAACTTCTGCTTCCTCGACGAGGCGTGCTACTTCACAACCACCAGCTGTATCAGCATTAACTCTACCTTCTTCACCATCAACTTATACTTCTGTAACTTCTGTTATCTCAACAAGGCATGCTACTTCACAACCACGAGCTGTATCAGCATTAACTCTACCTTCTTCACCATCAACTTATGCTTCTGTAACTTCTGCTTCCTCGACGAGGCGTGCTACTTCACAGCCATCAGCTGTTTCAGCAGTAACTCTACCTTCTTCACCATCAACTTACGCTTCTGTAACTTCTGCTTCCTCGACGAGGCATGCTGCTTCACAACCACCAGCTGTTTCAGCAGTAACTCTACCTTCTTCACCATTAACTTATGCTTCTGTAACTTCTGCTATCTCGACGAGGCATGCTACTTCACAACCACCAGTTGTATCATCAGTACCACCAACTTCTTCACCATCAACTTATTCTTCTGTAACTTCTGCTTCCTCGACAAGGCGTGCTACTTCACAACCACCAGCTGTATAATCAGTACCTCCAACTTCTTCAGCATCAACTTATTCTTCTGTAACTTCTGCTTCCTCGACGAGGCGTGCTACTTCACAACCACCAGCTGTATAATCAGTACCTCCAACTTCTTCAGCATCAACTTATGTTTCTTTAACTTCTGCTTCCTGATGAGGCATGCTACTTCACAGCCACCAGGTGTATCATCAGTACCTCCAACTTCTTCACCATCAACTTATGCTTCTGTAACTTCTGCTTCCTCGATGAGGCATGCTACTTCACAATCATCAGCTGTATCATCAGTAGCTCCAACTTCTTCATCATCAACTTATGCTTCTATAACTTCTGCTTCCTGACGAGGCGTGTTGCTTCACAACAAGATCCCACTGACTCCTCATCTCTCTTAGCTCTGCTAAGTAGCCTGTTCACTCAACTTCTAAATTCTTTTTCCACGTTCCTCACTCCTGTCTTACTGCAACTTACCCAATGTTTCCAAATTGCTCTTCGGTCTACTTTCCGACATGATGCCGTGTAATAGGCCATCTCTTTCACCCCTTAACTCTCCTCAACTAGAATGTTATTGGGATTCGTGGTAAACGCGCTCCTTCGCTGCCTTTCTGAGCTTGCACAGTATAGATGCTGCTTGTATTACTGAGACTCATCTTCTCCCAAATGAACGTTTCTCTGTTCCAGGCTACAGAATCTATAGACTTGATCGGAATGCACTATCCACATCTGGAGGAGTAGCTGTGCTAGTTCTCTGACTCATGAAATATTCTTACCTATGATACCTGGCTTCAAGTTAGTGGGCGTTAAACTCTCTCTTCGTAATAGCAATGATCTCATTCTAATTAGTGCCTACAAGCCACCAAATAGTAAGCTTAATATGCAGTATTTCTCTCTATTCCCAGCAGAGAACTGCACTCTCTTACTAGGTTATCTGAATTCAAAGCATATTTCTTGGGACTGTTGAGTCACAAACCCGAATGGGCATTGTCTGTTTGACACTATAAATGCCACTGGTCTTCACATACTGGCTCCCATGGAACTGACTTAGTATTCTGGCAACCCACAGGTAGCTCCTGATATTTTAGACATTGGGGTACATTGTAATATACAATTACATGCATTAATTTCTTCACTGTCAGTGGTCGATTCTGATCACTATCCAGTATTGGTTACACTTAACCTCACTCCTGACATTTTGCCACAAACTCCGCATCTCATTAATGGTATTGTCAACTGGGACGGTTTACAGACACATCTTGATGCTGCACTCCACACATTTTATCAACTTGGTACTGCAGATGCTATTGACACTGCCGTTCATGATTTTACCTTTGCACTCACTTCCAGTGTACGATCCTTTACTATCCGCAACAATCAGCATCACCATTGCCCATGCTTGCCTATCCATATTACTCAACTCATCCAAGAGAAACATCGCATCTGTCGCTTGTGGCAACTTCATCATCAACCCTGGCTGCACCAAAGATTAAACAGTCTCATTCGGCAAGTATGGAATGCAATAGACCAACACCGCTTTCAGGACTACCAGCAACAATTACCCATGATCTGGCCCGGTGATCGTACCTTATGGAACGTCACTAATAGGATTCTCTGAGAGCCGACGGAGAGTCCACCTCTTCATGTTGAGTGGACACTTTTGAGTGACACTACTGCCAAGTGTGACACTCTAGCGACTCATTATGAGTGCACATTTACGCCTAACACCTGTCTGGATCCTAATAATCCCTCTCCCATGGACAGAGAACTCCTTGAGTAACAGCTTTATCCTACAGGATACAACAGAATTTTGTTCACTAGTCCACGTAAATTGTTCCACTTTATCCATCATTTTGCCATTAAAAAGTCTTCCAGTCATGAACTTTTCCCCAACATTGTGCTGAAGAATTTGACAAACAAGGCACTAGCGTATCATCCATCTTAAATGCTGCGCTATGCTTTGGTTATTTTCCATCTACATGGAAACATATGGAAATTATAGTATTCCACAAGCCCAGCAAGCCTAAAAACCTTCCCTCAAGTTATAGACCAATCAGTTTGTTACCTACAGTTTCTAAGCTTTTTGAAAAGATTATTCATCAACGTCTTTCTTAATTTTTGTTTCACAATCAGCTAATTCTGAATTTTCAGGCTTTTGCCCAAAGCATGCTACCACTCACCAATTGCTTAGAATCATGCAGTCTATCGTACAAGTTTCGAAAACAGGCACTACACTGTAGCAGCATTCTTATATATTGCCCAGGCATTCAATAAGGTGTGGCACTCTGGGCTACTACTTAATGTGCATTGCATTGGTCCCCCTTATTATGTTATACAAATCATTGCAAGTTTTTTCAGTAATAGAACTTTTGTGGTGCACAATGCTGGTTTCATATCCACCCGTCAGCCCATTTTAGCTGGTTTACTCAAGTTTCAGTACTTGCACCACTCCTCTTTAATATATACATACGATCTTCCTGCTATAGCTCCAATTTGTACAGCTTTGTATGCTGACAATACTGCTGCCCTCTTTTATTCCCACTCCAATATCTGTCATGCCATTCACAAACTGCAAACTACTCTAGATCGACTAGCTCACTGGGACATTTCCCTCAACACTAACAAGACAGAGGTTAAGTTCTTCTCTTTACGTCCTTGAAGGGATCCTTTTTTGACTAACAGCTCTCATTGTTACCTATCAATGTGGTGTTGTAATTTTACGTCCTCCAACATTAAGTCATGTCGGAGACATGATGGGTGAAATGATGCTCAAATGTGTCCAGGGTCCATGGAGCTTAAATCTGACATTTGTCAATAAGGATAAGGGAAAACCCTGGTATAAACCTTATCCAGGTAACTCACCCTGACCGAGATTCAAACTCGGGACCTCTTGAACATGAGGCAGACACGCTACCAAGGCGGGCTACCAATGTCACAGTGAAATATCTTGGGGTGCTACTGGACACTTGACTTACTTGGAATGCCCACATCTGTTGGTCTGTTACACTTGCATTTGCTCGGCTATCAAAACTGTAGCCTTTACTCAACAGGTGCACCTCACTTGGTTATAAATCCTCCGTTCCTCTTTCCACATCTCTAGTCCGCCCTATGCAGCTCCAGTCTGGGGTGGCACCAGCAAGACTAATCTCCGCTGACTGCAGGTATTACAAAACTGGGTACTCCATACAGCTACAAATGCTCCATGGTTTGTCAGAAACCAACAACTTCATCACGAATGAGAACAAGAACGAGAAAGTAGTTATACTTTATTTAGACTATACCAACTTACCTTTAGTATAATGCAAAGCTGGTAACTTACATTTTGTTTGTGTCCATTCCCATTTGTTTAAAATTGTATTTATTTAATGTTATTAATGATTTGCTTCTTTTCCAGAGACTTGGCATTGAAATCTTTTAAGAGTTCTGATGTCACAATTGTAAAATGGATATCAAAATAGAAGTCAAGCATGAGGTTCCTTTATCAGAAGTTCCTTCAGAGACTGAGAGAGAAGATTTTGCAATGAAGTTGGACAGTTTAAGCAACAAGGAAATCAAAACAGATATCAAAGAAGAGATTGTTGAATCAAACTTTTGTCAACAAAATGACAATCTGTTTTCTTATGAAGATTGTATGAAGGAAGATAATGAAGTTAACAAAGACTGGGAATTGGATACTGAGACAGAAATCAAAGAAGAACTGCATTACCTGGATGTAACTTCTGTTGATGGTGTAACTAAGGTTAGTTTTACAGTTAAAAAATGAAATATAAAAAATGAATTATTTGTGGTTGGTTTATTGACACTCGTCACTTACTTTTTCATATATTTATGAGAGACTAGTTTCAAAGGCCCTGGCCTCCATTTTCAATCTCTTTCCAACTGGCATCTGTTGTTGTCTGCTCTCTCTGGTGGTGGAACTATGAACTTTTTTGTCAAATTATCTACTGGCAGGATTTCAAAGTTCATTGCGCGTATCAAATTTTACTACTTTTCTTACGAAATTAGGCACTACTTTTTTCTTAATACATAAATTTATGAATCTTATGTCCGCTGCAATTTTTCTCCTTTTTTCCTGTAATTTTCCGAAAAGTTTTATTTCCTGTTTGATTTCAAATGATAAATGTCCAAATCCTACCTTGTTGGTGGTATCCATGTTCCCAGTATATGTTCCACACTTTAACTCCATTTTGTTATTCCTCAAGACTTGTTCGCCTATTCTTGATGTGTGTTTGGAGGAATTTAGTAACAGTGATGTCAAAATTAATTTAAATTATTTGTGGTTGGTTTATTGACACTCGTCACTTACTTTTTCATATATCAAATTTTACTACTTTTCTTACGAAATCAGGCACTACTTTTTTCTTAATACATAAATTTATGAATTTATGAAAAAGTAAGTGACAAGTGTCAATAAAACAACCACAAATAAAAATTTTAAATTAATTTTGATGTCACTGTTATTAAATTCCTCCAAACAAACATATAAAAAATGAATTGTATTTATATCTTTGTCTTTTGATGAGCACATTCAGAAAACTCTCTAGCATTTCTAGAAACAGCCTTTCTTTTAGGCATAGCATTCCACACAACTCCTTTAAGAACTGCACCTATTCAATAACTGCCCCTGTGCCATGTGAGAATGCAGCAAATCACTATTCTCCATCAATCCCAAAGTCCTCATGCATGAAAGTGAGGTTCAGTAATGTGTACCTGTTCTTGAACTGGGCTGCACACCCATCTGAAAAATTTTTCACCATAACACAGCAAACGAAAACTAAATATCATCAACAAGCAAGATGGCACAGGAACAGGAATCAGATATAGATGAGGGAGTGACCAGCAGTAGAGGGAGACGACCAGTGAGACAGCAACTGGTTATAACTGGTGTCAGTCCGAGGGATGATGAAATACTAGTAACAAACAAGATGGCCTGGCTCTCCGTGGGTAGAGCGATACCTCAGATAAACACCGACACTATGAAAAGGTATACAGAAAAACAAGGAATTACAGAGAATGTGATATACCAGGAATTGGCGACTAATAGAAGTATGAACGCTTTGAAGCTTGGAGTCCCTCTCATCTTCTTAGATAAGGTAAACAAAGCAGAATTTTGGCCAGCTGGGGTAATGGTCAGATGGTTTTGCTTCTTGCGTTCCTTTTGTTAAGTAAGAGTAATAGGAGGCTTTTCATATATATATATATATATATATATTAGATGCTATGTATGTGTCTTTTATTACCATAATTAGTTTAAGTTCTTGAATGCTGTATCTCATTGTAAATACCATGTTTATTATTTTATTCCTTATCATTGTATATAGTATTGTAAATATTTTTTGACATTGTCTATTGTTATACTTAGCTTAACGACAATAAAATCTTATAATTGGAGGGGAAATGTATAAATGAGGCAGAACACACACACACACAAGAATTCTATAAAAAGTACACTGAACTGGAATATTAAATTCAAAACAGGAGTAACACATGTTCACAAAAATTTCTTTAAACCTCATGACCTAGTATTCTTGACAGAGACCCTCCTAACAAATGAGTGGATCTCAGTAAAGTCACACTACAATGTCTTGGCAGAACAGAGTCCAAAGGGCAAATCCAAAAGCCGCATCACATGTCTAATCAAGGAAATTTTCTCACCTCTCTGAGTCCTACACAAATCAAAAAATGACATAGTGAGAATCGCTGTATATGTTATTACACGTGTATATTTCCAGTCAAAATTTACAGCAGCTAGTATAGACAAAATTAGCCATAGACGAGTAAAGTTGACTGTAAAGTGCTGTGACAGTCATATGCATAGTATGTGTTCATAAGGATACGAATGCTGAAAATTATGTTAAATCGTTACGCACAATGTTAATTACAAATTTATCCCTTAAGTTGGTACTAGTGGTAGATAATGCCTCTTACCATAATGCACAAGTAGATAAGCCTCCAACATCAACTTCTTTAAGAAGATATGTGCTTTCTTGGTTACAAAATCACAATTTGATGTTTGATGAAAATAGCACCAAAACAAAATTATATGATTACATTGGGCAACAACATAATAATTTTTGAATGTTTCGAGAACTTCATGAGGCAATTCCTACTAATTTTGGGTTGAGAAAAACAGATATGACAATGAACAAATTTTATGAGCTCTAGTTTCTATGATATACACAAGGTGGAAGTATTACATATTAACGGATTGAGAGAAAAGGATACATTTTAATTACATACATGCTAACAACATTGAAAGTGCATTTGAGTTTTTTAACTGGTAATTACATGCTAAGAGTTCTAAATTGCTGGAAACTTTGCAGATAGTCGTGTCTGAAGAGAATCATGTGGTGGCCTATTGATTTGCCTCTTGTGATGGAGTTCCGCAGAATCCCTAACAGTAATCTGCAAGCATTACTTCATTCCAACGGCCCTGATATCTTTGTTCCATAACAAAAATGTCCCGATGGAATCTCTCCCCATGTTCATCACTAATAGCTCCACAACTAGGAGGGAAAAAGTCTAGGTGGGAGTGGAGAAAATGGATCTTAAGGGACATGTTGCATCCAAGGTTACGGTATTTTTGCAGGAGCACTGTCACCAAATGCTTGTACTGTCCGGCCGTTGTATCTCCGGCTCTGACGTTTTGCGACTGCAAGAGGTGGAGGATGAAGGTTCATAGTACCAACATACAGTAATGAGCAATTGAAAACATATCGTCAAAATTATCTTTAAAATGAAAATATAGGACCATATTAGCTTTAAAACAATAAAATCCAACTTGCAATTTCATTATCATGCAAGATATTCATTACAACAAAACTCTATTAGAATATTTCGTTCACACCTTTCACGCACACTAACTGCATCTGTTGGTGGTACTGAGAGTCTCTACATCCGGTGCTCTGGTCAGGAGGTTAAAAGTGTCTGCTAGCGCCAATCAGCATTGTCGCTGCTAGGCATGGCTTCCGAACCCAACACCATGTTGCCAGGTTAACTTTGTTTGAGCCACGTGGCCTTTTAGCTACTTGGGCTGGTAAACTTTCTTTGGTATATTTTTCGTGCGTGAATTCCGATTTTTAGTGTTCGTAAGTCCTATTATTATCGCTATTATAATAATATGGCTACTGGTTCGTGAAATATGCAAATATGTGAAATATTTCAAATACACATGTTGCTCTGCTTGAAATTTCCGCTAAAGAACTGGCAACAACCCGCTTCCCCCTCTCGAGAAATGTCAGAGCCGGAGATAGAGCGGCCGAACTTTAGTTGTCATTTATGGTATTTTGACAGGTGTGCCAACTCCCCAGTAAAATTCCCCCAAATATAAAATCTTCACTCTAAAAAATGAAATGTCACTTTATGTTCAAAACAAGAGCTAATCTATAATTTTTGTGGTGACTTTTTAATTCAGCAGATGGGAATACATGTAAATTCACTATTTTTAAGCCCAAAGCATTTTCATTGTTGCCCAGTGTTATTACTAGCCAATAAGCCGAATCAAAAGAACTCTCTGACAGACCAAATATTGTTAAAATATAACCATGCAACATTAAGACTTGCTTCGAAACATCTGGATCTGAATCCTATTGAGTTAGTATGGACAGATGTCAACAATGGGTTGCTTGCAGAAATGTGCAGTCAATGATTAGTACAAATTGGACAGATGGCATGAGAAAAGGTATGCCATCATGTGGATGAGATAAACAGGAGTATTAGAAAAAAGATGCACTAACGGAAGAAAAATTTGAAAGAGTTATAATTTAACACAATGGGATAGAAAAAGTGACAAGGATGCCAGTGACAAGGAGCCAACAGATGAAGATATGTTAGACATAGAAGAATTAAATTAAGATTAAAGGCATAATTGTTTAAGTCAGTGTTAAGTTGTGTTCAGGTGAGAAACCTTTTTGGAACTACAGTATTTAATTTACTGGAGACTGTGCAACTACCCTGAATAGCAACAGATGAAATAATAATCCAGTGATACTTGAGATGGTGAAGTGCCCATTGAAGACCAGTGAAAATAGTGAAGAGATTCACATAAAAGCTTTTATTTAAATATTTCAGTGTTCATGAACCATTGCACAACCTGTAACTACTACATAAAGCCATATGTATTAGATACAACAGTCATTTTAATTATAAGGGTTACTTAGCATGGTACATAGTGTATATCAAGGCATGAATAACTATAAGAGTTAAGTAATATTGATGTAATTGATGTGTTACATGGTATGGCTCTAACTACACTTATCTATATAGTTGGCAAAAGTTACATATCCCGTTTGTATTTCGTTTTAATATCCATGAAGTGTTCTGACTTATCCCTTTATCCCAGTTTTATGACAACAATTTGACCACTTTACTGCAGCTTTAAACAGTTTTATAATATATATGAAAATTATTGTGTTACAGGATGAGATGCCTGAGAGCTTCCCTTCAACAGAATCCATAAGGTAAGACTTTATATCAGGGTTTACTTGTCACTTGCTCCCTCTTTATGTAAGACATGGAACTATTCCCCAAAGATTCACATTATACAAACAAGTATATTGGAAACAAGTCAATCTAGTACTGGGTTTATGTAAGTCCATTCTTTGTGTAGTATTTATACTATGTATCACATTTTGTGTAAAGTAGTCTTGATTTTGATATGGAAACAAATAAGCATAAAGATATATGAATACAAGAAAGTGTTAAAATATTCAGACCCTTACATGGAGCTGTAACGTTGAAGCCACATATCACTGTTGGCTCTCTTCTATAATATAAATACTTGCTTACTCTCCACCAAGTCACACTAGAATATCAAACCATTATGTTATTACTGAACCAAAATATGCATAGTATATCTGCTTCAATGTCTGAAACAGACAAAAAGAGTTGCAAAAGTAGCCAATCTCAATGTGGGTATGATACTCTCTATATGAGCTTTTCAATTAACATTTGCATCAATCTGCAGATCCAAAAATGTGTTGAGCACAGCCTTATCAGTGCTTATATGCAGAACAAGATTTTGCAAACTGTATGCCTCGTACTTCAAGATCTTAGTTTTGTCAATATTTAAAGTTAATTATTTGCCTTAAATAATTCATGTAGTGCCAAATATAGTGTTGCAAATGCAATGTTGAGGCGGCGCGGCCGACTAGTTAAAAGAGACGTGCAGTGCGGAGATGAAAGTTCGCCGAAATGGTGGGGGGGAAGGAGACGCATTTCTCGCGCTGCCTCAACAATGCGTTCGCAACAATATTATGCATAAATCCTTTCATGGAAGTGTTGAAAACACTTGAGTGTTGTTTTGTGTTATTAATCGACTCCCAATTAATTTAATATTATGCATGTTTATTGCAAAATCATGTAAGGTCAATCTCAGAAATTTGCAGTTGGTTTATTAATACTCGTCACTTACTTATTTATATTAATGAGAGACTAGTTTCAAAGGCATTCGCCTCCATTTTCAATCTCTTTCCAACTGGCATCTGTAGTTGTCTGCTCTCTCTCTGGTGGTGGAACTATGAACTTCTTTGTCAAATTATCTACTGTTGGGATTTCAAAGTTCATTACGCGATCCTTATTTTTCCATATGAATATGTTCTCCCATGTTGTCAATATATTTTGGTTTATATTGACAACATTCATATAACAAATAAGTGACGAGTATTAATAAAATAGTTTCTGAGATTAATTTTGACGTCACTGTTACTAAATTCCTCCAAACACATATAACATGTAAGGTCAGTTTCATATAATCTTGCCTCACTGAGATAGATATCTTTCTGTGAATTTGTTTCAAAATTTCTTTGTTACAACAAGGAATGCAATTACCAAAACATTGTGGCTAACATGCTTGAAGCATCTAAGGAAGTTTTTGTAGCATGAGTGTTAAAATTTAATTCCTGCTTGGTCATTTGAATTATTTCCACAAAAATCTGTGATTTTTGTGTGAAGAGCAAGGCGAATGATTTCACAAGGATTTGCAGGAGCTCAAAAGGAAGTACCATGGACGCTGGAGTATAAATAAGCTTGCTGACTACTGTTAGATGTTTAAGTGTGAAACACTGAAGACCAATATCAATGGAAAGGAAACAGGAGGACTTTCTCAACTAAGAAGTAATACATTCCAATAATAAACTAAACAAGGCAATATAAAGCAAAGTACTACTTGACAAAAAGCATTGAGGCATATTGACCTTCATTGACCAGCACTGCAATTGTTTTCTTATCTATTGATAAGAAGAGTTAAATATTAGGAAGTTAGTGTACAGTTTGGGACAAAACACAAATGGAGCAGTTGCGAGCAGTTCCTATTATATGTAACGTTAGCCAATTATTATATATAACATGGGTGGATAATCATTAAGTATAACCTTAAGAACTATAAATGTATTAAATATGTATCTATGTAATTATTTACTATATTTCAGATAGTGACAATGAGGCTGGACAGCCCTATCTCCTGCAAATTTCATAATAGAAAACAAAAGAGAAAACGAACTAGCTACTACACTTATTATTAAATGACTATTGCAACCATAGGAAGTGCACGATTATATAACTAATTTTCTTGTATGGAATAATTTCTAAAATGGTGATTTACTCAACTGGCAAATGTGTAATGTCAAATATATTATCAGTAATGTCTGTCACTGAAAGATGTCTCACTGTCATTGTTGCTATTATCATACACAAATCATCAACCTCCAGCTTCTTGTTTCAGTATTCCATCCCTTTTCCCAAATAATTATCAATTGTTTTAGTCTTCTGATTACAAAATTGTGCAAATAGGACATTGTCACAATATTGTGAATGTGTGGATTTGTAAAATTAAAAGTCTTCTTTTCAGAAATTCAAACTGCTCTTTACTTCCTTAGAGAGTTTGTACAGCTCTTTACAGTAGCAGAATTATGTAAGTTACACAAACACAACCTTCAAGGTCGTCTGCCACACATCCACACAGCTGCACACTCGATTCACAAGTCCATTTACAACTGACTAGCTCTGACAGCTACACCTCTTATTTATAGCCGAACCATTTCTTGAAAGTTGTTGAAGCTTCAGAGCCTTTCACGACGGCAGGCGAAGGAGAGGGAACTGTCCAGACATCTCTCAGGCTCTTCCTCTCTCGGCAAGTATCAGCTGGTCATCCGCTCCATGGGCGTGGACTGGGCACTATCTGTCTTTTTCACTCCCTGCTTCTCTCTCTCTCTCTCAACGTTTGCATATGCGTGGGATGCAGCCCACCTCAAAACAATGCCTCGTGACAATATAAACATATGATTTAATTGCATCACAGTGTTAAGCTATTATGTGTATGTAATGTTAGAATCTATTATTATTGCAGTTAATAAAACATAATCTCTTAATACAATTTTGAGTCGAACTAATACTCAATGCTCCATTTATTGCTAGCATTTACCTAGAACGCGTTTCGTTAGGATCTTCCTAACGAAACGCGTTCTAGGTAAATGCTAGCAATAAATGGAGCATTGAGTATTAGTTCGACTCAAAATTGTATTAATTTTGTGCTTCATTGTATCATAGTCCTTAAACAACAATACATAATCTCTTGTTACTTAAGTAATGATGAACATGAATGAAAAATATAAATCATACTCATAGTTTTGGTTTCAGTCACATAAATTAAATCTCGCTCCCCCGACATATTTATGAATGCAAATCATGCCACGCAAATGAAACATAAACAACAGTTCTACTGACTTTGATTCAGTGTAACTAGAGGATTAAACTGCTATAAGTACAATCCCAGACAGTAAGTCTAGTAATTAATAATGCATATTGTTGATTATACTCCCTCTAATATTTCAGGTTATACAGAAAAGAATTAACCACAGTGTTAGCTTCTGATGAAGAACTGGGATTCATTATAAAAGAGGTTATGGACAGTGGAACTTCTGAAAAGAAATTTACTTCTGCATCGGGTTCAAAGACATCTAAGTGCATTCAAGATGTCAAAAAGAGACACAAGTGTTCTGTTTGTGATAAGAGTTTTATGCACTTATCACAGTTAAAAGGACATAAATTGACTCATGAAGTTGTAAAACCATACAAGTGCGACACTTGTCATAAAGGTTTTAATCAATCATCAAATTTAAAAAGACATAAATTGAGTCATGAAGGTGTAAAAGCACACAAGTGCGACACTTGTCATAAAGGTTTTAATCAGTTATCAAATTTAAAAACACATAAATTGACTCATGAAGGTCTAAAACCATACAAGTGCGACACTTGTCATAAAGGTTTTAATCATTCATCAAATTTAAAAAGACATAAATTGAGTCATGAAGGTGTAAAAGCACACAAGTGCGACACTTGTGGGAAGTATTTTCTTATATTATCACATTTAAAAAGACATAACTTGAGTCATGAAGGAGTGAAACCATACAAGTGTGATACATGTGGTAAGTGTTTTGGTCGGTTATCAAGCTTAAAAAGACACAAGTTTAATCATGAAACTGTAAAGCCACACGAATGTGAGGATTGTGGTAAGTGTTTTGCTGAGTTATCAAAGTTAAAAAGACACAAATTGATTCATAAAGACATGAAGTTGCACAAGTATGATAGTCTAGGGAAGTGATCATAATTGTAAAGTTATAAACATGAAAGTATACAAGTATGATATTCATGGCAACTATTTTGATGGATTATATTATTATTATAATTGAAAAGTTTATAATAAATGTTTATTGAATTGTCCTGAAGCAGAGTTTTTGTTTGGGCCCAACATAATTTCTAAATATTGTGATATTGTTTATTATTTTATAGTGTCATTGGTAATGTAAAAATGTATTGTAAAAGTGGATATGTATAATCAACAGGAGAAAGACAAAATACTTAGTACACTATGGATGTTTAATGGGTATAGCAACAAAAGGTTTCTAAGGAAACAAAAAAATTATTAGATTAGATTGATTTGCATTCAGTAGGTTCACTTGTAGCCAGAAAAGGCTGTGAACATTGAACATGTCCAGAGGTATAAAGTTTAATAGCATATATATGTACAAAGTTAACATAAGATACATATTATAGTATACAGGCAATATGAACAACAATATGGAAAACAAAGCAGGGATAATTATATATGATACAAAATGAAACACTTTTTAAACCAGCTTTCACTGCAGAGAGAGAGAGAGACGCTTACATAACATTAATTACAGCTTCGTGGGAGATTACATGAAATACCTTGATTAATAATGCTTGCCAGGAAAGGTTCAAGTTTCATGTAAAAGTGTTAAAGTCACACTAGCAGTAGGTATGGGGATTTCCATTTGAGTATTCAAAAGCACCCTCAAACTTCAATCTGTAGGTCTTTTCTGCAATCCCCATTTCCCATCACATGAAGTTGAATCCTTTGGATTTAATAATCTTCATATCCCTATCCCCTGAGATTGGATCTTTACTCTTATCCAATGTCAAAATCCCAAAGAGCTGATGTCTTTACCTCCCAAGGTCCTCACAGTTTAATAGCAAGTGACTGGTGGTTTCCTCTTGTTTGCAAAGTCTGCAGTTCCATGCATGACTGCTACAATTCGTAAATCTTTCAAGGAGGATCCATGTCCAATTAATATTACAAATTTAAAAGTGTTAGTGGTTGTAGCATAACTTGAATCAGCCAATCGCCTTTGTTATCAAGCATGCCTGCACCTCTATTTTTGGGTGGCAAACTAAAATCTCTTGTTGCCATTTTTCCTATCTGGGCTTCATCTCTGTGCTTGTTACAACCAAATGTCTCTCTGTGTGTTCCAAAGACTAGACACATGCTTATTGCGGCTCTTACAAATTACAATTGAGGTTTTATTTATGGATACTGTGGTTCTCTGCAACTCATTTTGTATTGGAGTTGAAAGATTACTTGATTTTGCTCAGAGGCCTCTTTATCAGACTTGAGATTTGTTTCAGAGCTGTAAGTCTATGACACAGGAACATCGGCTTTCTTCCAATCTGAAGGAAGACATGTTAAGGAATTTTATGGCTGTAAATAAAATCCATTGTCTCTTGTTGTTTGCTGTGTTCATTTGGTCCCATAATTGAGCAGAGCTGTAGCACATTGAAGACTTAATATGCAAAACGTCACCAAATCAACATAAATCTCTTTATCTACCACCATACATCAAAACATGCATACATTATTAAAACCTTGTTATCAATATACAAGATTATAAAAAGGAAAGGAAATAAGATTTAAAAGTGTTGCACTAAAGTGTCACATAATTCAAGAAAATATGATAACCGCTTATTTATGGGGATAACAATACATTACACCAAAACGTTGATACATTGTATTCCCTTTACAGCAAAGGACACTTCAACAATCATCCATAAATTCCTATAGATGGTTAATAGGCCTTGCTGGATAGATGCGTTTTAAGAGCAAACTTATACCTATCCATTTTCACTGAAGATAGTAATTTTAGGTACTTTGGAAGGGCATTGAATATTCTGACATTCACAATAAACTCCTTTCTGGAGGAAGTCAATCTAGCTGTGGGTTTATGTAGGTCCATTCTTTGTCTATTATTTAAGCTATGTATATTTATATCTTGTGTAAAGTAGTCTTGCTTTTCTATATGGAAACACATAAGCATAAAGATATATTCACAGGAAGTGTTAAAATAGCACAAAAGTGAATTGAGAAGATATTGACACACTGCTTCACTCACACTGTTTTTTCCAGGACATGTTTCAAGAGCTTTTGCTCTTATCATCAGCTGGTACTCGACTAGTGTGAGTGAAGTTATTACACAAATAAAAACATTTGTTAATTACTATCCACTTATCTTGATAAGTTGATGTTAATACTTCTTTCTTCTTTTTAAGATCGATTTCGAAGGCATATTGCATTCATCCTCAGTTAAACAAACTCGGTTGTTAAGGAAATTCGGTTACCATGTTTTCTCTTTTGCTATGTCATGTTCCCAGCACCACCAACATCCGAAGACGAAACAAACGTAAAAACAGAATCAATTGCCGGTATTACGCGATGCTTATTTTGTAAAATAAATATTTTTCCCCACACTATGAAATCTATGGGATCATTTAATTGTTTTAATAATTTAACTTTACTTCATGGTTAAATGACCAAAAGTGATTGCCTATGGCGGATTTATCAATTTGTTTATATTTAATGTTACGAAAATGTTCTTTCTTTCTGGTTTCCAAAGTTAAATTATTAAAACAATTAAATGTTCCCATAGATTTGATAGTGTGGGAAAAAAATTTTTACAAAATAAGCATCGCGTAGTGAATTTTGACATACCAACAATTGATTCTGTTTTTAGGTTTGTTTCATCTTCGGATGTTGGTGGTGCTGGGAACGTGACATAGCAAAAGAGAAAACATGGTAACCGAGATTTCCTTAACAACGGAGTTTGTTTAACTGAGGATGAATGCAATATGCCTTCGAAATCTATCTTGAAAAGAAGAAAGAAGTATTAACATCAACTTCTTAAGATAAGTGGATAGTAATTAACAAATATTTTTATTTGTGTAATATTTATTACTCCACTGTAACTAGCTTCATTTTCTGTGTAATTAGTTTTTATATATTTACTTCATAAATTGAATTCTTTCTTAGTAAAATTACATTTTGAAACTTTAATTACTTTTTCTGTTAATTTGTTTCAATTTATTGTATAGGTTTTTTTTCCAGTATAGGTCGCATTGTTACTTAGAAAGTGCAGTCTACAATTTGAATTAAGCTTCTTCCATTGTACTTTATGCATATTGTCGCAGTAACGGGCATTACAGTTTTGGCGCAAATAGACAACAGACGGTGGGATAGTGTTTCAGGGTAATAAAGAGCTTGCATAAGCAGTTAACGATAACCTAGCTAATGTTCACAAAGAGCCGGCAATTAAAGATAGCTAAGATAAAGGACTTGCCGGCAGAGATAGGATTTCATGTTTGGAAGGTCCTAGTGATATCTTGATTGACAGAGAAAACGTTGTTTCTTCTTTCTACGAGAAATCTCTCGAATTTATGAATGAGATATATAAGCGATTGTGACACGCCAGTTGAGTTGTAAAACGAGAGTCAGCTGTGTTGATGTTGTAATGAGAGCTGTTTGTTATTGTCATCGACCTTGGTGCTGTAGATTGTGATGTGATGTAATTCTGCTGCTATGGAGTGTATTTCTATGAAAATAAAGAACATTTAGAATTTTGGCAGATTGGACTTTTAATTCTACAAACCCACAAAGTCACAATACTAAGTTTTTTTGGTTTTGAGTATAAATTATCTGTTTTACACTTCATAGCGAAATGAAGATTTTCAGATAATGTGAATCCCAAATGAAACCAACAGGAATTACTTAAAGCATTTATCAAGTTAAAATGTAAATAATACATTTTAATTGAATATTAAAAGTGTGAATTTCTTTCAGTTTCAATTATTTTTGTGTGTGGCTTTTTCTGATGAACATTATTGTTTGAAATCTATTGTTTTTCATAACAAAAATAGGAGTTACTTTATAATGTAAATAATATCTACAAGAACATGCCCTCTTTTTGATTGCAAATTTAATGTTATTAGATTTCAGGTTTAGCATTATTAAGACTGAGAGTAAACAAATACTTACTGGATACCAAATTATGTTATTTATATTAGGACGTATCTAAGAAGCAATGCTTCTAAATGACTAAGTTAATAACTAATAATACATATTGTTGAATATACTCCATCTAATATTTCAGGTTTTACAGAAAAGAATTAAGCACAGAGTTATCGTCTGATGAATTGGGAAGGAATTCAGGATTCAATATAAGAGAGGATAGTCTCGAGTGTAAAGCTGCCAGAAAATACAGAAATGAAGAAATTCATGTAGCAGAAATATCTTTAGTAAAGAAAAACGTTTTCACTGAACAATATGGTGTTGAAGAGATGGACAACAGATCTTATTGCTTCAAACACAATAATTTAACTCAGCAAAATAATACACAAGAGCAGCACTTCAGCAACAAAAAATATTCTTACAAGTCAGTTTCGGTTACAGACAGTGGGACTTCTGAAAAGATATTTACTTCAGCATCACGTTCAAATAGAACTATGTACATAGACAAAATGGTGCACAAGTGTTCTGTTTGTGATAAAAATTTTACTGATTCAGCACAGTTAAAAAGATATAAATTAGTTCATGCGGGTATAAAACCATACAAATGTGATATATGTGGGAAGTGTTTTAGTCAGTTATCAAATTTAAAAAGACATAAATTGATTCATGAAGGTTTCAAACCACACAAGTGTGGTACTTGTGGTAAGAGTTTCACAGACTTGTCACTGTTGAAAAGACATGAATTGTTTCATAAAGACATTAAAGCATACAAATGTGAAGCTTGTGGAAAGTGTTTTGTTGAATTATCAAATTTAAAAAGACATAAATTGAGTCATGATGGTATAAAGCCACACTGCTGTGATGCTTGTGGGAAGTGCTTTACCCATTTGTCACAACTAAAGAGACATAAATTGATTCATATAGGTCTTAAACAACATACATGTGATATTTGTGGCAAGTGTTTTGCTGAATTATCAAAGATGAAAGTGCATAAGTTGATTCACGAGGGCATAATGTCCCACATTTGTGACATTTGTGGGAAATGTTTTGGTCAGTTATCATATTTAAAAAAACATAAATTGACTCATGAAGACATTAAGCCGCAAAGATGTGATAGTTGTGACAAGTATTTTATTGATCTGTTTCAATTGAAAAGACATAAATTAAGTCATGAGGGTGTAAAACCACATAAGTGTGATACTTGTGGGAAATGTTTTGGTCAGTTATCGCATTTAAAAAGACATAAATTGATTCATAAAGACATTAAGTTGTTGCACAAGTATGACAGTCTTGGGAAGTGAACATGAAGGATTACAGGGATGATATTCAAGGGAAATATTTTGCTGGATTATATTAATTGAAAAGTCTGTAAGTGTGGTAAATGTTTATTACATTGTCCTGAAACAATTCTTTTTGTATGGCCCCAAACATAATTATTGTTTATAGATTTTGTTACATTGTTTATATTATTTTATAGTGTCATTAAAGAATTGGAAATATTAAAATGCTTGCACTGTGAAAGTGGAACATAAATCAGCAAGTGAAGGATAAACAATATACATAGTAGGCTATGGATGTTTAATGCATATAGAAATGAACGATTTTTAAGGAAACAGAATCAATAATCTTTAGAAAGAGAGATGCTTAAGGAAAAGAAGAAAAGTTTTATAGTTAAAGGAGTAAATGTGTCGGAGAGTATTTTAAAAAGGATCTTGTGTGTAATAGTGTTTATAAGTGTTATGGTCTGATTTTTAAAAGAAGATACGTGAAGATTATCTGTTTCTCCACAAGGGTGCCTGCAATGTTGCCCGCAGATCCCCTTTCTTTAGTCTCTTAACACTTGAAACATAAAGGGTTTGAGTTATCTCACCTCAAAAAAAACCTTGCACAGTTAATCTGCCTACTTAAAAAACAGAAATAAGTTGTTCACACATTCACTGCATTGTAGTCTTCACTCTAAATAATTTCTGCACTATGTAACTGATAACCCATAAATATTAAAAGCAGAAGCATTATTAACAGTGAAGTATTCTTCATATTTAAGTTTGATTTATGAGTCACTATGTTTACACTCAAACTTCACTTACTTGTATAATTGAAACGTTTTCAAGATCATTCGATCTTATCCTCAGCTGTTTGGTGACTAAATGAACATTCCTCTTCTTCAAAGTATAAACTTGGAAGAAGCGTAGGGACAGTGAAGCACAAATTAGTACAAAAGTGAATCGAGAAGATATTGACACATTCCTTCACTCACACTGTTTATTCACAGGAGATGTTTCAAGAGCTCTTGCTCCTATCCTCTTCTTCCACTACTACGGAGCTCCAATCAGTCTGCCATCTGGTGTTAGGGGCACTAAGTTTTAATACTCCATTTAATGCCGGGATTTCAAAATTTATAACTTTATCACGGTTTTTGTTTATGAATATTTTTTCCCAAATATCCAATTCTATGGGTTTACTTAAAGATTTTAACAGTTTAATGTTGTGGTTTTATGTCCAAAAATGGTGTGAAACTGCAGATTTTTCTGTTTGTTTCAACTTAATGTTCTTCTGGTGTTCTTTTTGCCTGGTTAACAAGTTTCTCTTAATTTTCCCTATGTAGCTTTTTTCACAGGTTTCACAATTAATCTGATAAATTCCTGATCTCAAATTGTTGGGGATTGTATTTTTCAGTGGTTTATTTAGCATGTTCCTCAGACTGAATTTGTTTTGGGGTGCTAGTTTGAAGTTTAGTCTTTTTAAGATTCGTTCAAATTTTCTAGAAGCCCATGGATGGTAGGTGAATTTTCTATATTGCCAATTTGTGTTTTTAAGTGGTGTGAGAGTGGTATTTTTTGATATTATCCTCAGTTTTTCTTTTCTCTTCATCATGTTCCTTATGATGGCTGGGTTGAATCCATTTAATACCGCTGTGTCTTTTATGTGTTGTTGTTCTTTCAAAAATTCATCCTTACTCAGTGGGATGTTGTATAGCCAGTGAATTAGACTTCTTGCAGGTTTAGTAATTTTAGCGAATCTTCTCTAAGTTTTTCCGGAATGATAGCAAAAACATCAACATATCTCCGCCAAAATTTATAAATCTGTGGGAAGGGCTTTACTATGTGTGTTTCAAAATAGCTCATGTATAGGTCTGCTAAAATAGGCGAAAGTGGGCTCCCCATAGCTAATCCTTTTGATTGTCTGTAGAATTTTTGGTTAAACATGAAGTAATTATTCCTTATGCATAAATCTATAAGATTGATAATGTCATCTATTTCTCTGGGGTCCGTTGTAGTCTGGGTTAGCCATTTTTTGACGAATGTAGGTATTTTTTCTACTGGAATGCTTGTAGAAAGTGCTATAACGTCAAAAGAAACTAGTATGTGATTTTCCGGGATGTTGTACTTCTGTAGGTGATTTATCAATTCTAAGGAGTTTTTTATTCCCAAACTTTGAAATTTGTCATATGATTTTAATTTTCTTACTAACCACTTTGCAATGTGGTAAGTAGTGGAATTGATGCCATTGATGATGGGTCTCATGCTGTTGTCTTGTTTGTGGATTTTTGGCAGACAGTACAACCTTGGTAGTGTGGGGTTGGAAGATTTTAAGTTGTATTTTTCAGATGTTCTTAATGTTTTTGTAATTGATAAAGCTTTATTAACAGAAGTGATACTTTTGGATAATGGGTTTTTTGGAATTATTTCATATTCTGGACTGTCTAACATAAGGTTTACTCTCTGAATATAGTCTTCTGTCTCCATAATTACTAAAGAATTACCTTTGTCAGCTTTTAGGTATACCACAGGCTTCGTATTTAAATTTCTAATTGTTTTGTTGTACGTTTTATTGTGTATTGGGGATAACTGCTTTATTATATACAGATTCAATTTTGGCTTTGGTTAAGTTTTCATTTTTTACGTTATGTGTGACTATTTCTATGTCGGCGATAAAATCATCTTTATTATTTAAGACGTTAACACACGTATTGAAACCTTTCTGGAGTAATCTAATTTCATCGGTTGTAAACTTTTGTTGCGATAGGTTTATTACGTTAATTTGTTCTTTAAAATCCCGGTGTTTTGGCTGATGAGGGTGTTCCAGTTGCCGTTCTTTTAACAGTTTAAATTTATTCTTAAGTCTTTCGTTTTTTTTAATCATTAATATGTTTAATTTTTCATGAACCTGCATTTCGAAATTTTGCCAAATGTGTATTCCTAATTTTTTGGTTAGTTCTAGATGTAGGTTGTATAATTCCAGGTCTATTTTATTTATGTAGCTGTAATGTTTCGGAATTTCCAGTTTTATCACGTATTTTTCCACCAGTTTTTGTCTTCTGTGATTACTATTGTGTTTGACCGTTTGCTTTACAAAAGTTGGCGTGATATTGTCTCTGAGGCAAAGTTTTAGGAATTTAATGTCCGCCGTTGCGTATCTTCTTTTTGTCTGCAATTTTAAGTATTTTTTTAAAATCTTTCTTTTTGTAGCATAATCCCGTATTAAACTTTGTAAACATGCATCCTACCTCGTCTCCATTTTCTTCAGTCGCCAAGTTGCCTCTTTGGTTTGTGATGCCAAACGTCATAAATATTAAAAGCAGAAGCATTATTAACAGTGAAGTATTCTTCATATTTAAGTTTGATTTATGAGTCACTATGTTTACATGGGCTTTTAGAAAATTTGAACGAATCTTCAAAAGACTAAACTTCAAACTAGCACCCCAAAACAAATTCAGTCTGAGGAACATGCTAAATAAACCACTGAAAAATACAATCCCCAACAATTTGAAATCAGGAATTTATCAGATTAATTGTGAAACCTGTGAAAAAAGCTACATAGGAAAAACTAAGAGAAACTTGTTAACCAGGCAAAAAGAACACCAGAGGAACATTAAGTTGAAACAAACAGAAAAATCTGCAGTTTCACACCATTTTTGGACAGAAAACCACAACATTGGCCACAACACTAAACTGTTAAAATCTTTAAGTACACCCATAGAATTGGATATTTGGGAAAAAATATTCATAAACAAAAACCGTGATAAAGTTATAAATTTTGAAATCCCGGCATTAAATGGAGTATTAAAACTTAGTACCCCTAACACCAGATGGCAGATTGATCGGAGCTCCGTAGTAGTGGACGAAGAGGAATGTTCATTTAGTCACCAAACAGCTGAGGATGAGATCGAATGGTCTTGAAAACGTTTCAATTATACAAGTAAGTGAAGTTTGAGTGTAAACATAGTGACTCATAAATCAAACTTAAATATGATAACCCATACTTACCGTTCTTGTTGCTATGCATTGTAGGTTGACATTCCCTTACAGTGCAGTATTTCTCCATAGAAATACATGCATACAGGTGATGCACATTCTTAAATCTAGAATTTATCTTCAATTATATATATATTATTATTTCAGCTAGTATCTTAATTACTAAAATTCAGATTGATAGAAATACTGTCGCAGCAACGCACATAAAAGGTTCATGCAGAGCGTAAACACAGCTTGTTTACACAAAAGAACTGATAAAGATAACAGTCGCATAGTGTATCACTGAGGCAAGACTTACTGATAAATAAGAGATTGTGACACGCCGGCGGAGTGGTAAAACAAGAGGTAAGCAGAAAACAGCTTTAGAGTGCTGTAACGAGAGCTGATGTTGAAATCAGAACGTTTGTTATTGTTATCGACCTTGGTAGACCGTGTGTATGACGTAATGTTACGTGAGAATTGAACAGTGTATTTCTATGGAAATAAAGAACATTTGCAATTTCTACAACTCGAACTTTTAATTCTACGAACCCACAAAGTCACAATACACATGCGATAAACTCATAATGGAATCTGAGAATCAATTTCAATTAACTGAAAATCTTGTAGCAAAGCGTATGCATAAGAAGTAGAAAGCACTTAATGTGAAACATTTGAAAAGCATTTACACAATGTTAGTGAGAATATCCATAAGCAAAGCTAGTAGACTTTAAGACAATTTAATATATTTGAGTTTATGAACCAGATTTTCTGCAAAAACACGCAACATACGCTTATGTTAGTTAATTGATGGAAATTAATCATTTCTTCACACTAGCTGTATACAGGCTAAGGCTTTTGATAGTCATGGCATTGAATTTTTAATGTTGACTCTATCTATCATATACACTTATGTGTTTCAAATCAGAAGAGTTCTGGACTGCAATTAGCATGCTCAGCGTTGCCACCTCATTACCCCTATTCTTTTCATATTTCCCTCTCTCTTCCACATTATCCTAGTCTTCTTGGTGTTAGACAGAAAGAAACCCAAACTGAATTTGTCAAAATTTTGTATAGTCAAATTAACTTGAGGTGGCAGCTGAGTTAAGATGCGCTCTTAATGATGTAGTCTGTTACCGATCCTGAAAGAAGTCTGAAGTTTATATATACATATTGAGTAGTTGATACATGTACCAGCGATGGTTCCAAATGTGTAAAATCATCCTCAGTCTCCTTTCACAATTGGTAACGGGCTAATTCATTTGGTGTACATCTTTACCAGCTGCCACCTGAAGTTAATTGGAGTGTAATACTGCAGTTATTGAAATCACAATTGCAAAATTCACATTTATATTTTATGAACATGTTATAATTAAGGTTTATGAATTATCTATTTTTCTAACCCAACAAAACTGCCAGTGGTTCAGTATAGCTGTGTATCATGTCAAGAGCATATTACAAAGAGAAAATTACAAATGTTGAGTATTACAAATTTATGATGATGGCTCCAAAATCTTGTCACGTGCTATTTATTTCCAAAAGTCTTCTTGTAGTTCATCTACATGTCTTGGGTTACCTTGTCAATATTTTGGTGAATAAGTCATTCAATGTCTATCAGTTTAAAAGTGTTATTTCTGTTTGCACATAATCTCAGCCCACATTAACTCAATTGAATTGTACTGGCAAAGAGGGAAGGCAGATTACTTGTCTTATTTCCATGTGAGTTGATACACCTGATACACCTTCCCTGGCTTTTAAACATAAATACTGAATACTACTACTTTGAACTCTCTAGAGTAAATAGAGATTACAAATCATTCATAAACAAGTTTTGTCAGGCCAGGAGGAAGTGTACTGTTTGCTTTCTCTTGAATTTAACAAACACCTTGGCTTATTCAAAGTATAATTCTCTTATCACCTCATGTCAAACACATTTCAGTTGATAAGTTACAAATACATGACAACCAGTTGGATGCCCATTACAATGCTTACGTCGCAATGCATTAGGAAATCTATTTGAGCTAAAACTGTGGGGTTTCACTTTTTTTCTTTTGTAATTTACGTCCTCCAACGTTAAGTCATATCAGATGAGTTTTCGCAGTTCTCTACCTTCCTCATGGATCACTTTTTGCAAAATTTGACATTTCGTCTTAGCACAAATATTTATTAAAGATGGATTCACTGGCCCTCGCCACACCGCAATTACAGGCAATGTAATACAAAAAGCCTGCAGGTCTGCAATTGTTTGCTCATCACCAGCCTATTTCAAAGCCACAGAAATGTTATGCACAGAATACTTTGTTATGAAGTACAGGACGTTACGTCAATAACTATTTGAAATAATGATGTACTGCACTTTCCCTTAACATTAATGTTGACAAGCTTATACATGGCAGAAGCTTAATATTGTTAACGACCCTCTCCCTATTATATAATCCAACATTTTCATATAAGATCAGATTGTCTACTAAAAGACCGATTCCAATGTTTTAGCACACTGATATAACTAACCTCAAAACAGTTGAGCAACTGGAGATTAACTGTCTCCAAAAGGCACTTTTATTTGAGTGAGTGAGTGTGGTGTTTAAGGGCCCCCTTTTATTTGATATGCCAATTCTACATTCTTTAATGATATACACATTACTGTTGCAGATTAATATCATTTGTGTGCTTTTTAAATGTCTATGAATCCAACACATGAACCTATATTTGTTCTTAAAACTCACTTCTGATTCAACCAATATTCACAAATTTCATGCCTGACCTATCTTCACTTTATGTATTTTCAGATTTGCCTAAGAAACAAAACACTTGACAATTATCTCACTTGTGTACCTTTCTGTTCTCATGAATCAATTTGTGTCTTAAAAAACTTGGCAATTGAGTATAACCATTTCCACAAATTTTACACTTCAATGTTTTCTTCCCCTCGTGAATCATTTTGTGTGTTTTCAATGTTGATAAATGAGTAAAGCTGTTCCCACAAATTTCACATTTGTGTGGCCTTATACCCTCATGGATCAATTTATGTCTTCTCAGATCTGTCATCCTAGTAAAGCTCTTCTCACAAGTGTCACATTTATGTGGTTTTTTGCCTTCATGAATTAGTTTGTGTGTTCTCAAATTTGTCAACTGTGTAAAACTATTTCCACAAATATCACATTTGTGAGGTTTTTGGCCCGCATGTATCAATTTGTGTACTTTCAAATCTGACAATTCAGCAAAACTCTTCTCGCAAATACTACATTTGTGTGGTTTCCTCCCCTCATGATGAAACTTCTTATGTCTTCTCAAACCTGATGGTGAAAGAAACGTCTTCTCACACATACTGCACTTGTATTCACAACTCAATTTAAATGACTTGTCAACTTCTTTTGTCCTGTACTGTTTCAGGGATGAAGCTTCTATGTCTTTGGCATTATATTGCTGTTCAGAACAAACATTTTTTTCTGCTCTTGATAAATCTATTTCTTTACTATTGCAATTCCTGTCTCTTTCACATACAGTTACAATGGATCTTTCATGCTTCTCCGAGTCTTCATCAGAGAATAAAACTGGATTATCTGTGGATAAATGTTCTCCACGTAACCTGAAATATTGGATAGAATATCTTTAATAATTAGAAGTTGCTAACAAAGCAATATATTCATTTAGAAATCAATTCTCGGATATATAAGTAATTTTGTAACACATTTTCTAAACTCAATCATAAACATGTGATTCTTTATGATCAAGATTACTTTCAAATAACAATAAATAAATAAAAATAAAAAATTTGTTTGTGTAACTATGCATGAATACTTACATTTCAAAATGAAGAAACACAATACTACTCCTGAAACTTTGCTAACTTATTAACACAAGTAAACACAGTAAGAAACTGAAATTATGCACAAAGCCTCTTTCTATTCGAAAGGATCAAATAAAAAATAAATCTGATGAAATCACAAGGAATGAAAATAATAGTACAGTTTTAAGCAGTGCCTTCAAGTAGAATACCTTTTGTTTATTATATAAAAAAAGTACAAAGCAGCTGACTCTTATATCAAAATGCACTTCTGCTAGACTACTAATGGAAGTAGATTCATCTATAGCTTGTTCCACAATCATTTCAATGGGTATATTGGAATTTTGTCTGGTACAGTGCTTAGACATAATGAAGAAACAAATTTGGAAATCCACCTTGCAGATATCGAAAACAACTTTTGCTGCAGAAGACTTGAAATTGACAATCAGCTGTCTTCAAAGTTGACCTGGTGCTCTGCTGCATGAAAACAAATGAAAGAAATCACTGTGGTACACTTCAAACGTTGACTGTTGCAATAACCATCTCATAACTGGCGCTCTAACACCTGCGGGTGTCATTGTTTCTACAATATCGTAGACCTTCCATTAAATTTCTCAGCAACAACAACGGACCGAGCAATCTGGAGCCTCAATCTGTCTCTTTCTCTCCTGCCCATGTGCCCAGCTCCGGCGCATCAATGTCGCGGCAGCTCAACAATGCCATATGGTGACACTATTAAAACACTATATCCAAAAGACTGCATAAGTGGTAGCAATAAAAGTTTTACTGCCTAATAATTATAATACAGTTATATTCAGGATCTTCTCAGGAAACAAGCCAGTTGAAAAGACAATTAGAAATCCACGTTTCAGGAGCATACATCACTCCCATATAATACAAATATCAACAAAGACAAAACACTACCAATACTTGCATTACTGAACAAAAGACTATTTTCAGTAAATTAAATGTAAGAACAGGGGATATCATGAGTATAGAAAACTAATAGGTCACAGAAAACTAAGTATTAATTTGAAGATCAAGCTCAATAGATCTGTGCTCCTTAAATCAATGGATTTCCATTATTAAGGTCGGTTTCCAAGTGGACCTGAACTGAAATCTAGATTCACGATTAACCATGTTCCTCTCGGAGGAAATGGCTAAAGCCTCCTTAGCTCCCTTGTTCCAGTAACTGTTGCATTTTGCCAAGATGGTCATGTCCCGAAAGTTGGCTCTATGGTCGTTAGCCAGCTCAGACTTCTCCGGTTGCATTAAACGAATGCTCTGCTCATGTTTGTTTATTCTGGTAGCAATGTCCCTCCCAAAATGTTGATTTCTAATTTTCTTTTCACCTGGCCTGTTTCCCAAGAATATCTTGAATATATTTGTCACCAGGAAAGCTTCTGCTCTTATTTTTATAATAAAGTTACCACAATACAATATAATCGCACTCAGCACTTTATAAGAACACTTTATATCATATCTCAGGGTCAGTGATATGATATGCAAGTTCTTTACTTTTTTATGTGTGTGTGTATAATTTACATTCTCAAATGTTAAGTAATATTGAACAATGAATAAAATGGGAGAAATGATGCTTAAATGAGCCCAAGGGCCTTAGAGCTTAGATTTACCCAATATGAGCAGTGTTTAATGCCCACTTTTACTACATGGAACACTGCAAGCGATAACACTGATAATACATGAGATGAAGGGGAGAAATTGGAGATCCTTGAGAAAAGCTACCGCAGTGTTGTGTTGTCTACCACCAATCCTACCTTGTGATCGGCTTGGATTGAACCCAGGCCACCAAGCTGCCTTGGTGAGTATCGAGTGGTCTAACTATTCAGCGCAGGTAATGATAAACCCTAGAAGAAACTTATATCCAGGAAACTCACCCTGACCGAGATACAAGCTCGGGACCTCTTGAACATGAAGCAAACATATTACCATCTACTTACTGAGGCAGGCAAGTTTATGATCCAGACTATTTTCTGACAGTCACCATAGCTAATGATGTAACTACACTACACTGATTATATTTGGAGAACAGTTCTATGTCTTACAAAATCAAAGTAAATGCATAAGAAATACCATAAGAGATTTTTGACAAGTGAGTATATATAACTGGAGGTAATTTCTGGGCTATTATACCGTGGTCTTGCACAGATGTAGACAAACTGTCTGAAACTTTATGTCCAGCAAAGTAGAGCTCAGAGATAATTTCCACTTATATTGACTCTAGTCGTAAAAGCCTGCAGTCTCTCAGTCAGGAATACATCTGCTCAGTCTTACTTCCCCTTATTAAAAGTGTCCAAGGTCCAGCTGCATTAACCACGTGGGAAAAAATCATTATAAAGAAATATGAAAGAAAATTGTTTAATTTTTACACTATCTTTGAAGAAAACCCAAACTTCAAGTTCATCAAGATACTGACAGCGACGCACCTATCGCCTCCGAGGAGTTCACCAAACCAACATCTATTAGTCGACAACTGCTGATGATGTTAGGAAGATTCTAACGAAACGTGTTCTAGGTAAATACTAGCAATAAGTGGAGCATTACGTATTACTGTGACTCAAATTATATTAGTCTTACCTTGTTGATTCAACTGAAGGCCAACATTTATCAGTCAAATCCTGTAACATAACAATGCTCATTTACATAAACTGTTTAACTCTTCAGTAAAGTAGTACATAATTCTTCTGACTTAGTAAACATAAAATAAATTATATCATTAAGCTTTAGTAATATAAACTTTAACAGAGTCAAACTTTATATTTTCAGTTGCATTTTCTCTCAATTTTATAAACCACTTTGAGAAGAATATTCCAATTTTCAAGATGTTGCAACATTTAAATACATAAACTGAGAAGCATTATATCAATGTTCCATCACCAGTTATCTCCACACAACAATACTCTTCTAAAACATGCTGAAGATAGCAACAAGTCTATTCCTATAAGTACTGAAATAAGGACGTTAATATTGTCGCAAATCCATTACTTACGATAGCGAGGCAATGCGCACAAACAGATAGTGCAAGGCAGAGATAAAGAGCCTGCAGATAAAGATAGCATAGAGATAAAAGGCTTGCCGGCACAGATAAAGTTACACGTCTAGAACGTTCGTGTTAGAGAACATTCTATAAGTCTGGAATCATGAATGGTTGTGTATAAAAAAGAAGCTGTGGCTAGTTTATCGGACAGTGGTAAACAGAATGTAATCAGAACTGAATTGTGTGAACGCTTTTGTTTGTGGGTGGCAACCTTTGAAGATTGTAATTGTATAAGTGACGTAATTGTGCTACTTAAGTGTACTTCTACAGAAATAAAGAACATTTTGAATTTCTGCAACTTGGACTTTTAACTCTACGAACCCACAGTCACAATATCTAAAACTGATTCTTAAGTTTCGTTTTATCAGCACATCAGTGCTTTACCATCTACAGTAAAGATTTACCTTACTTTAACACTAACACTTACCTTAGTTACATCATCAGTACAAGGAGTTTCTGTAGAAGTTGTCTGCTGCCACCAGAGTTCTTCTTTAACTTCTAGCTTGGTATCCATTTTACAGTTTTTGTTCGACTCATTTACATTTGTTACAATATTCTCGGATAAAAATCCCCAATCATTTTGTAGACGAACATCTGATTCAACTGTCTCTTCTTTAATTTCTGTTTTAGTTTGTACTTCACAGACTTTGCTGCATGTAGCAGCATCACTGGTTAACTTGATTCTACTGTTTTCTAAAATATTCTCTCTCTCAGTCTGTGAAATAACTTCTGGGAAAGGAACCTCTTCTTTAATTTCTACTTTGATATCCATTTCCAACTGCTACACTTGACAGTAGGGTTCTGCAATTGCAATGATGAATCTGTGGAAAAAGAGATCATTAATAGTATTTAATGTTTATAACTTCCACCAATGCTATTTGTTACTATGTGTGGAAGATGGGCATGTGCATAATAGTTGAGCAATGAGTACCGGAATTCAGTGAGAGACTATTGAAATTTCAAACATAATTTCAATAAGGGGGCAAAAAATGGGCTATGAAACCAAACAGCAATTGACGTCCAGGCATCAAACGCCATCTTGTCACATAGCGAGAGAAAACAAAGTGAACCAATCATAAAAGTGAGACATGTGCTCCCAACAATCAGTGAAGGATGCTGTTGGTATAAATGTAGTAGCCAACCAACACAGCTTCACATGCAGCAAAACCTTCTCTGAAGAGACCATCAATGTCTACCGCAGTTGTGGGCATAGCACCCAGACATTTGAGGAGCTGTTTTCCATGTCCATTACTTGAAAATATTCAGGAAATGAAAAAATCGTATGGGGTTTTCCCTTATCCTGAAAGACGAATGTCGGGTAACTCTAAGCTCTATGGACCCCGGGCTCATTTGAGCATCATTTCACCCATTCCATTCATCGTCTGATATGACTTTAACGTTGGAGGACGTAAACCACAAAATAAGAAAATAATGCTATAAATTTTTCTGTTTCTTTGGCATTCTTATTCATATACTTAAAAACCACATATATAGTACATTCAGTTTTCAAATTAATGGCTAAAAATATTTGGACATGTTAAGTTTTGATTAAAAAATGGACATATCCAGTTTTGTTACAAATTCTTGCTAGTGAAAACTAAAATGCTCTTTTTTTTTACTATTCATTGATTGCTTTACTGTTCTATACATTAAAGCAAAAGCAGGGAGCAGGGATAGGTATTATACTTGAGGAATTTCTCAAGAAAGCAACATGGACTCCGCAAAAAACTGAGCTGAGTTATTCTAGGGTTTGCATGAGCATATTTGTTCTTTTGGCTTCTCAATTTTGTTTCTGATTTCGGCTTCCTCTCTTCCTAGTACCGAAATTAATTCCATCGATTGTTACTTCCATTACGCTATTTAAAATTCACTTTCTTTCGCTTCAATGAGCACCTGATGTATAAAGAATATCTGTACCGCTACTAAAGATAATGCGTACCTACACAAGAACTAATTACCACAAACTGAGCAAATAAGAACACATTAAACCTGCATTAGTTACGGGATAGAATGTCTTATATAAGTTTAAGAAGCTTCTGGGAAAGGAGGCATATGACAAAGAGAAATTCTCGTCCGCCTCAGTAGCGTAGATGGTAGCATGTCTGCCTCACATTGAAGAGGTCCCGAGTTCGAATCGCAGTCAGGGTGAGTTACCTGGATAAGGTTTTTTTCCGGCATTTTCCCTTATCCTAAAAGATAAATGTCGGGTAACTCTAACCTCCATGGACACTGGTCTAACTTGAGCATCATTTCATCCATTCCATTCATCGTCCGATATGACTTAACGTTGAAGGACGTTAAATTACAAAAAAGAGAGAAAAATTCTGAAAGTGCACATGTTCAGTTATGAAAACAAAACATTGACTGTACCATAAATTATACTAGACATTTTAGTTAACTGATGGAAATTAATCATTTCTTCACACTAGCCATATATAGACTAAGGTTTTTGATAGTCAACATGAAAAATTCAATGCCATGGCCGGGATTTGAACAACGGATCGCCTGGTTTCCATCCAGTCACTCTAACCCATTGAGCTACCATGGCCAACTTGCCATCATGACATTAAATTCTCCATTTGACTCGTATATTTCCCCAGTAAACCACTAGGGGCTCTCGCATCCGAGATACACTGTTCAAATTAATTTCTTCACACTAGTCGTATATAGGCTAAGGCTTTTGATAGAGTCAACATGAATTAAGAGCCCGTAAATAGAGCCCCTAGTGGTTTACCGGGTAAATATACGAGTCGAATGGAGAATTTAGAGTCATGACAGCAAGCTGGCATATGTAATGGACATATTAAGTTTTGATGTAAAAATAGAACTTTAAATACACATTTAAACATGGCATACTCAGTTTTGGTAGAAAATAATAGCAGCATCATATTACAACCAAGAATCTTAAGGAATTCCATTCCTAACTCATTTTCAATTTTCCGTGGACATGTTCAGTTTTGAAAAAAAAAAACTTCCTCATTTCTTCTGACAGGATTATTTACTTTGCATTTTCTTTTGGGAGTCAAATGGATCAAAACAAATTCCTAATATATGAAGGAGTTAGGTTAATTTAAAAGTGACAGCATTAACTGACATGTTCTCTCTGAATCCAAATTGTTCGTATGCCGACTTTTTTTATTATTAATTATTATTATTATTATTATTATTATTATTATTATTATTATTATTATTATTATTATTATTATTATTATTATTATTATTATTATTATTATTATTATTATTATTATTATTATTATTATTATTTTTTTTTTTTTTAATTTATTTCTGATCTCTACATGCTCCACTACATAAGTAGTGCTACATGCTTTTCACTCTTTTTATGATTTTTGTATACATTTTTCCAGTTTTGATGTGAACCATTTAGTTTTTTTTTTTTTTTTTTTTTTTGGCTTGTATTACACATTAATGCCTTTTAGTACTTGAAAGTCTATAGAGTTTACAAATTTTGTAAATGATTTTAAATGTCTTTTAATTAGTATTGACTTGTGTGTTGGCCAGTTATCAGTTCTTAGAACACTATGTTTTAGAGTTTCTCTTGCACTATTCACCACACTGCACTCGAATATTATGTGATCCACCGTTTGGGCTCCTCTCCTGCATGAACACTCAGGGCTGCTAACGATCTTGAGTCTGTTGAGATAAGTGTTGATATTTCAGTGTCCTGTAAGTATTGTTGTCATGTTTGGTGTTAGGTAGAACCTGTTTGTGAGTCTGCTTTCCACTGTTGGGAAGAATGCCTTTGTGGTTGTGCCTTTTGTGCTCTGTTCCCATTTCTGCTGCCATTTGTTTTTTGTTGATTTCCGAAGAATTTGTTTTATTGCGGTGATCGGTAATTTGTTGTAGTATATTTCCTTAGTTTTTGCTGCATTCTTTGCCAGTCTGTCAGCCACTTCATTACCCTCTATTCCAATATGAGCCTTTACCCATTTGAATTGTATTTTCCAATCTTTTGCTCTTAGTATTGCTGTTGTTCTTCGTATTTTCTCTGTTAGGTTATTGTGATTATTGTAATCGTCTATGGAGTCAATTGTTATTCTGCTGTCTGTGTGTATGGTTACTGTTTTGTTATCTGTGTCTTCAGTGTCCGTCGTTTCTAATAATTCCAGCGCTTTTGCAATTGCCAGTTGCTCTGCCTGATTATTTGAGCATCTTTCATTGAGTTTGTATTTTTTTTGGTTTATCAGTTGGTTTTGTCTGTATATGGCTACTCCTGCTCCCACTCCTACGTCACTTTTGCTTCCATCTGTATATATTTGCCACACTGTATTTTCATTGTTTCCTATTTTTGGTTCTTTTGTGCCTTGAAAGTCAGCTGGGTGGAGCCAATTCTTGGGGTTTTCCGGGCGGTCTATTTGGTATTCAGTGTTGGTTTTTCCTGTTTTTACGTTATATAGTTCAGCCACCTCTCTTGCCTTTAAGTCTATGGGTATTGTTCCCGTGATTATGCAGAGTGCTTCATGGGAAATTGTCCTATATGCCTTTGCCATCCTTGTGAGCATTAATCTTTGAACTCTAACATATTTCATTTGGTTGTGTTTCTTTTCTAATCATTCCATCCAGACTGGTGCAGCGTATAGTAGAATTGGCAGTATTGCTCCTTTATATATTATTTCTAGAGCCTGATGTTTTAAGCCCCAAACTATCCTTGCCGATTTAGAAAGTGCATTGATTAATTTGATGCATTTTTCACTCACTTTGTTTATGTGGTCGTTGAAAGTGAATCGGCTGTCTATGGTTATGCCTAAGTAATCCATCTTTTCTACTTGCTCCAGTTGTTTCCCATTCATGTAGATATCTATTGTCTTTCTCTTTTTCCGTCTTCTTGATATTAATATTACTTTTGACTTGTTTTCATTGAAGTGAGTTTTGTTTTCAATCGACCACTGTGTGACTTTTCTAATATTAATATTCATGAAGTTCTCTACTTCTGCTTCTGTTTCTGCTCTGACTGCAATTAATAGGTCGTCTGCAAATGCTATAACTTTTGTATTCTTTTCATACTCCAGGTTTAGTAAACTGTTGTACTGTATATTCCAGTACCCCGGTCCACTGCAGGACCCTTGAGGGCAACCTTTGTTGACTGTTGTTTCAACTTGGATGTTGTTAGAATTGATGAAGGCCACTCTGTCTTTAAAATAGCTCTTGGAGAGGTTGTACAGGTTTCTAGGGCACTTGAAATCTTTTAGGGCCTTTAGGATGCTTGGCCACCACGCTGAATCAAAGGCTCCTTTTACGTCCAGGCTAACAATCGCTGTAATTTGTCCATTGCTAAACGCTTTATTTATAAATTCTTTAACTGCTATTGCTGCATCAGTGGTGCTTTTTTGGGGCCTGAAGCCATATTGATTTTCACTTAGTAATTTGTTCTTATAGAGGTGGTGGTTGATTCTACTTATAAGTAGCTTCTCTAGGACTTTCCCTCCTACGTTTAATAGGCTTATAGGTCTGAACTTGGATGGATCTAAGAGCTTCTCTTTTCCTGGTTTGGTGATTGGTATTATTCTGGCCTTTTTCCATTTCTTTGGGAAATATCCATTTTCCAAACATCCATTGTATATAGATGTTACTGTTTGAGGGAGGCAGTCGATTGTCCACATCAGTACTTTGCTGGTTATTCCATCTTCTCCCGGAGTTTTCTTATGATCTACATTTTTGATAGTTGATTTAATTTCTTCTTCTGTAAATTTTCTATCGTCTGCTGTATTCACCGGTTCTTCTATTTCTTGCTTTATTTGTTTGTGGTGTTCTGTATCTTCCAGTTCATTGTCTTTTGGGATGATATAGTTGAGTGTATATTCCAATGTTTCTTTTAAGTCTCTTGTATACTTTCCTTCCTTGTTTATGAGAGTTGTTATCATTTGGCTGTCTTTTGTTTTTCCTGAGGCAGTCTTGTACACTATATTCCAGGGATTTGAGGTGGTGGTGTTGCAGTATTCTTTCCACGATAGGATCTTTGAGTTTTTTAGTTTTGTTTGGTATTTACTTTTCTCTTCGAAGTAGAGTTTTTGCCGCTGTTCTCGGAGATCATTGTTGTTTTGTGTTCTCTGGTATTTTCTTCTGAAAGCATTCACCCTCTTTCTCATAATTGTAAGGTCGTCATTCCACCATGGAACTGTTTTATGTTTTAGGTTGGCTGTTTTAGTGAATGTATTGCTAACTTTGAAGGCCTTCATGCATGCTATCGTTTGGGCTGCACTGTATTTATTTATTACCTCCTCTATATTCACTGAGTTTTGTATTTGTCTAGATAGTTGGTTGTCTATATCTTCAATGTTAATTTCTTTTTCTGTTTCGCAGAACTGTTTTGCTATCTCATACAGTAGTGTTTCTTGATACTTTTTGCGGTCTTCTTCCTTAGTTATATATTTTATGCCTGTGTATTGACTGTTTAGTTTTTCTTTGTTCCACTCATTTTGCCCTATTAAGAACTGCAATAATCTATGATCGGAGCAACTCTCTTCTTCACTTATCTTCCAATTCTTTATTTGTCTCAGGAGATTGTTAGTGCTTATAGTCAGGTCCACATTACTTTTCCCTCGACTACTTTGGAAGGTGGTTAATTCACTGTCTTCATTATGTATGTACAATTGTTTTGTTATTAAAAATTCTTCCATTTCCTTTCCCCTTTCATTGGTGATTGTGTCATGCCATGTAGCGGATCTGGAGTTGCTATCCATTGTAATAAGTAGACCATTTCCAGAGGTGTATTGTAATATTTTGTTGATTTTTCTCAGGTCGTTTTCTAGTTTACCTTGACTGTCCAGGTACATGTTTGCCGAATAGAATTTTGTATTTCTGTAGATAATTTCTACGACTACTGTATCTTTGTCTGTTAATTCTGTTATGAGTATGACGTCCATATGTGTATTTGTTACCACCGTTGCTACTCTACATCTTCCCTCGTTTGCCGCATATGTTTTGTATCTCTTTGTGATACCCAATGTCCTGTTGTTTATTATTCTCGGCTCTTGTATGAATATTATGTCAATGCCATCTCTTTCTATTAGGTTCATGAGATTGTCAGTTGCTGCTATTGAATGTTGCAAGTTTATCTGTAGACAGCTGATCTGTTCTCTAAAGTTTGTGTTCTTAAACCCTATTAACTTATTGGTGTTAGATTGTGTTTCCATGTTAATAGTCTGTATTTTGGATTTGCTTCTTAATTGCTGCTTGTAGGCTTGGGCAGTTCCTGTCTAACGAAGTATGATTTACGCAAATTGTGTTCCTAGGGTTGCATTTGTTATATGTTGTGCAGTTTATGCATCTGTATTCTTTTTGTGTTGCCTTACATTCTTTTAAGCTGTGGGCTCCTGCACATAGGGGGCAAGTTTCTTCTCCCTTACAGTCTGTGTGCTTGTGGTTGTATTTACTACATTTGAAGCAGCGATTGACTCTCAAATAGTCTTCTACATTGCATATCGTCCAACCTATTTTCATTTTGCAGTTAATTATTAGTCTTCTAGTGTATGAATTTACTTCTACCACTAAGTTTCTATTTTGCCTTCTTGTGTGGAATATAAATTTTGGGATGATTGTTACCTCTCCTGATTGCAACTCCGGATTTTGTTCTTTTAATACATTGGTAGCATTCTCTATTGTTATTTCCTGGGGTATGTTGTAAATCACCAATCTTGGCTTTCTTAGTTCCTGCGATTTGGTTTCCAGTTCAACCCCACATTTTTCTGCTATACTAGCGCTTATTTTATCTGCTTCTTGTTTGCTACAAGTTTCTAATAATACTCTACCATCTTTTAGTGATTTAAGTGAACTTATGCCTACTTTCATCTCTATTGGGTTTAACTTTGACTTGAGGATGCTCTTTATTGTTTCCGGAGGATGGTTTGTTTTAGTTTTGACAATTACTTTGAATTTACTATCGATTTTTCTGTTTGCTAATACATCCGCGTAGGAGTGTGTATCCCTATCGCCAGGTGGAACCCTTTGCGCCTGTCTTCTCTCGCCGCGAGTAGATGGCACCACCTCTACCTCCGTGCGTGTATCTGCTTGTTCCCGCATGGATTTCACTTCCCCCAATAGTTCACCATTTTCGCATTTTAATTCTTCCACCCTCCTATTCAGATCATAGAAAAGCTTTCTAAGTGTACTTACTGATTCAAGGATCGTTGTCTTCAAGTCCCTTCTTAGGTGTTTGCTTTCTCCAGTTGCACTTACAATATTTTCAAGAGCACCTTCTAGTTCATGACTTTCTTGCGAGGCCATCTTACTCATTATTCATTATTATTATTATTATTATTTTTTATTGAAAATGTCTGAGCAGCATGCCCCATTACAATGTAATACTACATGCTTTATATTCCGAGACATCGGTTCAGAGCGACTGATGTCTCGGAATATAAATTATTATTATTATTATTATTATTATTATTATTATTATTATTATTATTATTATTATTATTATTATTATTATTATTATTATTATTATTATTATTATTATTATTATTATTATTATTATTATTATTATTATTATTATTATTATTATTATTATTATTATTATTATTATTATTATTATTATTATTATTATTATTATTATTATTATTATTATTATTATTATTATTATTATTATTATTATTATTATTATTATTATTATTATTATTATTATTATTATTATTATTATTATTATTATTATTATTATTATTATTATTATTATTATTATTATTATTATTATTATTATTATTATTATTATTATTATTATTATTATTATTATTATTATTATTATTATTATTATTATTATTATTATTATTATTATTATTATTATTATTATTATTAGTATTATTATTAGTATTATTATTAGTATTATTATTATTATTATTATTATTATTATTATTATTATTATTATTATTATTATTATTATTATTATTATTATTATTAGACTGGATATTTCACAAAACTTTAGAGAGCGCTGTTAATAAATTTGCTGTTCTACCGTTTGACAATTGAGATGTTTGTCCTCATTTTTATAATTGTAAACATATGAATGTCTGAGAATCCTACTGTCAAGAAAGATATACATAAGGATAACAAAAATATGGTTTGAAATCTCTGACTTCTTGCTTTTAAGAAATTGTATTAGCTTATTGTTATTATTGTTATTGTTACGGTCAAGTGTTTAAGAAGGAATTAAACTTTGATGTTTACATTAGTGAATTTATACAAATCCTCCCGTGATTCCTCAGATTTTTTTTTTCATTTAGATATGATACAAACAAATTTAAATGTTCTCTTATTAGCCTATAGAGTTCCAATTTTGCTATAAAAATATCATGATTAACACAATCAAAAGCCTTTGTTAGATGACAGAAAATTCCACACACATGTATATATACAGGCCTCCAGCTTTGTAACAGACTGCCTAATTATATTATACTAGTATCTGCACCCAATAAATTTAGAATTTATATTAAAAAGATTCTTCTACAGTATATCTGAATTCTATGAATTATCATCCTATAGTTCTATAATTATCATGATAATTCTATAATTATAAAAAATCCTACTCCATTCTTACGCAAATAACAAAGAATTACCGGTCCTAATCCATAGAGTGCAGCCGAGAGGAGTGAAGCACTACCAAAGGAACAACGGCTAATTGTACGAGGTGTGTGGCTAAACCCCAGCAATATTAACGACGCGATAAAACAACATTTCTTAAATACAGCGGGCCAGTTTCATGATTACATAACCGTAACATCATGCTAAGGTTACTATTACTCATGTTTGTCATACTCAGTTTCACCAATTTAAGATTAGTATAACTTTGAACTATAAACGGATATCGGTAAAACATCGAATTTATGCTGACTATTCCGAACATAGTTGAACATTTAGTACATATACCAGTGTGAAATTAGAGTTAGATGAGCTCATATGCCGTTGTACAAGATCTTTTTTCTTATTGACTACCGTTGCACGCATCCACACTGAACCAAAATCTACGCCAATATGATCTTAAACTTCTTTTGGTTATTATTTCTGAAATTTAAACAGTTCCATATGTATCTTATATAGGAAATGGAAAGGTTACCTGTACTATTACGGCCGAACTTCCCATGTCGTCTGCTATAATATGCATAAGTTGCGAAAAACTGTTGCCAATCCCGCTGGTCTGAAATCCAAAGAGAATCCGAAGTCTCGCCAACTTTTTATTATTGTGATTATTATTTAATGGTTGATAAGGTAGTTGTAGTTGTTCAAGCATTTCTGTCAGTATCGTTTCTTTTGATTACGCACTACTTGTATTTTCAGCGCGTGCATGTTTGTACTGTTGGCTGCGCTCCGCCATGCCTCGATTATCCTGGCCGCACTGAATATGATCACCCATCCCATTATAAGACAATTTTTATTACATTAAATGCATCACCATGTATCAATAAGTAACTCCATTTCTTAATGCTGCGTATTAGCGATGCAAGGAACATTTTGCCAACACAACCACTGCTGTATATTCAGCTAGAATGGTTGTATCAGAGTTGCCCAGTTTCTGCTAAATATTGTATACAGTGCAAATTGTAAACTGATTTTGTAATTCGTCCCAGCAAAAATGACTGGCATGAACTAATCGCCGAATTTCTGCTAAGGTTAAAATATGCCTGACTGAAAATACAGTGCATACGAGTTTTATTTTATTCATTCCTTTTTTTTAAAATCAAGATTTCTACTCCCACTTGCAAAATTAGATCACTTAAAATGTAATCAAAACTTTACTGCAGTACTTACCTTTTTTCTTTTACCAATCCCTATGCTGTGATTCAGAAAACGTACGGGATGATCCGTTTAAGGTGTCGTAAAAGTAAAACGTTATATTTTTTAAAGTTAATGTACATATCTCTCAGTAATTTTCTGTAATATAAGCGGAAAGGTTGGCAGTTAATAAATGAGTGTTTCCAATGAATGACAACGATATCGTGCAAACAAAACAAAATGGCAGTGGCGGTTCCAAATACTGGTCTAAATTCTGAGCAGGTCAGGAAGCTGATTTTGGAAAATCTCCATTAGTATAAGCGAACTGAGTTTTTCTATGCACCGCCACCACTACAAATAATAATAATAATAATGATGATGATGATGATGATGATGATGATAATAATAATAATAATAATAATAATAATAATAATAATAATAATAATAATAATAATAATAATAATAATAATAGCACTCACATGTATTTACAAACTATTTCCTTACTGGGTGCTGGAGCAGGAGTACTTGTAAAAGAAGTGCATTCGACGATCGTTCGATGACATCGTCGTACCACGTGTCTCGATTTTCGAGTATATTCAACGCCACAATTACGAGGAAAACTCAAGAGGAGGCACCCGAGAACGTGGCCTCCTGCAGCACGCCGCCAAGCAACATGCTCCCCCTTTCCTTCACGCAGCAATGACGTAATGGTTACCGTGGCAACCGCAGGCTTGTAGAAGAACCAGAATTATTCTCGTGCCTCCGTGTCATAGATTGGAGATACTACATGACACGCGGTTAGGCAGTCGCAGTTTGGCTTAGCACTAGCGCTGCCCGATAAAAACTTCCAACGCGACTGCTTTAGACGAAACAAAGCAAACTTAGTTACATCATTTGTGTATAGTGTTTAACGCTCGCTTTTACTACATACGGCACCGCAGGGGGTGACACTGATGGTACATGAAATGAATATGGAGCACCGGTGGAATGAGATGGCGAGGGAAACCGGAGGTCCCGGAGAAAACCCGCCCTGCGCCGTGTTGTCCACTACAAATCTCACTTTGCAGTTGCCTGGGATCGAACCCGTGCCACCTTGGTTAGAGCCAAGCAGTCTAACCACTGAGCCACGGTGCGGCCATTTGTACCAGTAGATATACTTTAATAATGGTTTATTATAAAATCAAGGACTGTTGCTGTTGCAAAAAGCTTAGGAGGCCCATCTCTCGTCTCCTCTAACCAGCCGCCACTGCAAAATGGTCGGATATGCAGTTTGTGATACAGACCACCATTATCTATCAACAGAATGGCACTTCATCACTTTGCGCTCTCATAGTGCGGAATCACTTAAGCTATTCAACGATTGCTGGTGCAGCCATGATGGACCCATTCCATGACCTTCTAATAGCCTAGGCTTAACTCCTGCAGATTTGTTTTATGGGGATATGTCAAGTCTATGAATGCAAAAAGACCAAAGAATCTAGTCGAACTACAGAGTGAGATTACAGTGGCATTTCAGCAAATCACTCCAGAAATGCTACAAGCCATGTGGTGCAACATGTGTGTGAGTTATGCACTCTGACGCATTCATAATGGTGGCACAGTTGAGTGCTAATATGCTGCAGACAAAACTCCTGACTTTCCTGTACCATTACCAACCAATAAAGTTGAAGTTTCCTTTATATAACATGTTCACCAAGACGAGGACCCCATGTTAAACCTATTTTCTCTGCAGTGTGGCGCTGCAGCTCTCAGTACCTTTCAGGCAGTATGGTTTGAGTTATTGACCGTTGAGGTTGTGGTGAAAAGAGTGCATACACATCATTAGCAGTTATTTTTCTCCTTAGCGGGGTCAGGGTGACCCCACCATGTTGATAATATATCAAACTGTATTGCGGTATGTTTCAGGATGAAATGTCAACAGGTTATGCAAACAAAAAGAGGGGCCTTACTTACGTGGGAACCTTAAAGGAAAACAAGAAAGAAATTCCAAAAGAGTTTTTGCCATCCAAAGCAAGGAAACCTGGATCTTCATTGCTTTTGGTATCTTCGATGCAGTGCAGTGCTTCAGTGAACCAGGAAACAAAGAAACCTGAAATAACTGAGTACTACAGTGCCACAAAAGGAGGAATAGATACACTTGATGAAAAATGCACTGTTTATGCGAACAATAGGCGATGTAGAAGGTAGCGTCTTGCTATTTTCTACACAATGCTGAACATTTTCATGCTGAATGTATTTGTAATATATTTATCATTAATGGAAAGCCATAAAAATCATGCTTCGAGTTCACCAAGTCTCTGGCATGGCAGCTAGTTGAACGGCTTGTAAAGAGAAGGATGAGTATTCCACACATCCCGGGTTAAGAAATAACATTGCCAGGATGCTCAAATGCCAAATCCCCAAGCGATTAGGAGTCACAACAAAACGGGTTAGATGTGAAAGGTGTCCTAGAACAAAAGTTAGTGTTGCGAAGTCGTTATCTACAATTGCGCGGCTAGTGTACACAAAGAGCCAGCAAATAAAGATAGCTGAGATAAAGGACTTGCCGGCATAGATTAAGTTACGCTTCTGGAAGTTGATAGAATATTCGGTTTCTTTATTGTTCTGGAACAGTCTCAAATTTATCAATGAAGTATTTAAGAAGGCGACGACTCGCCAACAGTCAGTCGTGAACAAGAATGTTGTAAACAGAGTTAATCAGAACATTTGTTGTGATCATCGACCTTGGTAGACTGTGTGTATGTGACATAATTCTGTTACATAAGGATTGAACAGAGTGTATCTCTATGCAAATAAAGAACATTTAGAATTTCAGCAAATTGGACTTTTAATTCTACGAAACCACAAAGTCACAATAGGAAAACAAAAAGTATGTTGTGTGACTTGCAGTACACCAATATGTAGTGAATGTGAAAACCTATTTGTGAGGATTACTGGTAAACACCTACTGTGGTTTTGTCCAGTTGCTACATCCATTTCATTTTAAACAGTTTTATTAGTTACTATTCAACTTTAATTTCATACTTCAAACCTTGTTTCCAGAGTAAAGCATGTAATTTAATTTAATTCAAAATAGCTGATTCATTTGACTAATGAATATTACATATATGGTAAAAAAGTTCCTGTAGACATGCAAGCAGAGGCTTACAATGCAGTTTATACCTAAGTAATCTCTAAATATAACTGAATATTACGTTTATGTTTACTTTATTATGATTTATCTTCCCTCATCCTCCATAACTGTCAAAAATGAAATGGGGTCCTCCTGACCCCACCATACCATTTGGCTACAAATACTGCACCATACCGGTTATGGGTTAAAAGAATAAAAATACAAATTGCATAATGTATTTTGAAATACTGTCAATCAGTTCCGTCTTTAAGTTTGTTTCATATTCAGTTCAGTAACAAATAAAAAAATAATCTGTCACTTGGCAGCAGTAATAAAAAAAAAGAAAAAAAAGCATTGACAATGCAAAAAAGATTTTTGTGAACCTAGTCTTTGAATTCTGGGAAAATGTCATCAGTTTTCTTAAAAAGTAAGTGAAGTTAATGAAAAATAGTTATACTTTATGTGACATTTAATCTTTCCAAATAGGTGCCAAAGCTTCAGATTTCCTGGCTCAACCGCAAGGCTGTTATACTTGAAATTTTATTTCATAGATAACTTAATCTGTTTTCACAAAATGAACCACTTCCAGTATTACTATTCCAGCAACTGGGATCCCACAGTAAGCAGCTGGTATATTACCTAGGAGCACTATTTTCATGGATTTGTTTCAAAACTTCAGTCTATCCCATATTTTAACCTCAACAGACTTTCACGAGAGAAAAAACAACTCAAAACGGTTGGAAAATTGTGATGACAAACACAATTTCCAAATAAGAAGCAGAAATAAGTGTTTTCAGCACTTTTAAAAACAATTGATCTGGGCCAATGTAGGGCAATGTCTAATCACCGCATCTAGTGTCACTTTTTTGCATGGCAATTCTGTATTCTTCGATCACATAGACAACGTTCCTATATTCTATTCAATGGTCTGAAACACTTATAATTAGTCATACATGCACGGTTCTCAACCCATAAATTACTGTAAATAAGTATTACTTATATACAAATATAATAATTTGTAACTTAAAACTTCACTTATCTTATAATAAATGATGAAATTTTTCTTATAAATTGAACAGGATCGCGATTCCGTGAAAATCCTTCCACATTGTCAGCCAGAATCACAATACTTCCTCTAGTCGGTTTTTCATACAGCATCACTTACATTTTTAAGTTTTGAGGGACTAGTTTTGGGAGCTATATATTACCTTAAGATATTTCTTATGGGTTATATCATCTTTTAATTATTTTGGATTTGGGTCAAGATCATGGTTTTTATTTCAAAAGTCAAATGTTACTGCTCACCTTTTTGCTGTTTCAATTTGATGTTCCCTTTTGACTCTGGCTTTTAGGTTTCTTTTAGTTTGCCCTGTGCAGAAACTAGTCACTCAAAAATATGCAACGTCAAAAACCCACTACGTACAATGTTATGAATTAATCTGGATGTTACTGATAGCTCCAAAATGGTCTAAGTTAGAACATTTTCAAAAGCTTTCAAATCAGCAAAGTACTTCACAAATCTTGTACAACTTTCACTAATTCAAGAATTAATTATCATTTTTCAAATATAACAAATGAATAGAGTCAACATGAAAAATTAAATGCCACAGCCGGGATTTGAACTACAGATCTCCTGGTTTCTATCCTGGGTTAGAGTGACTGGACAGAAACCAGGAGATCTGTGGTTCAAATCCCGGCCTGGCCTTGAATTTTTCATGTTGACTCTATCAAAAGCCTTAGCCTATATACGGCTAGTGTGAAGAAATGATTAATTTCCATCAATTAACTAAAATGAGAAATGAATATTACGCTACTCATGTATCACATAGGTGGGCTTTGAAGTTTAAAGAATTAATTATGTTTTTTAAATATGACAAATAAAACACTGTCTGCAAGTATTAATTACACTTGTGTCTTTTTCTTTGTGAATCAATTTAGGTGAAAACTCAACAAAACACTTCGTACAAGTTACTTTATGCCATCATGTATCAATTTACGACTTTCCAGGTTTGATAATTCAAAGTAACGCTTCCCACAAGTGTTGCACTTATATGGTTTTATACCTTTATGAATCAATGTATGTCTTTTCAATTGTGACAATCTAGCAAAACACTTACCACAAGTATCACATTTGTGTGGTTTTATATCTTCATGAGTGAATTTATGTCCTTTCAAATCTGATAATTGAGTAAAGCACTTTCCACAAATATCGCATTTATGTGGTTTTATTTCTTCATGAATCAATTTATGTCTTTTTAACTGTGGCAATGTAGCAAAGCACTTTCTACAAGCGTCACATTTGTGTGGTTTTATATCTTCATGGATCAATTTATGTCTTTTTAACTGTGACAATCTAGCAAAACACTTTCTGCAAGTGTCACACTTGTGTGCTTTTATGTCTTCATGAATCAATTTATGTTCTTTTAAATTTGACAAACTGGCAAAACACTTCCCACAGCTGTCGCACTTGTGAGGCTTCTTCCCTTCATGGACAAATATGTGGTACTTCAAATGTGCAAACTGAGTGAAACATCTTCCACAGCTGTCACATTTGTACGGCTTTATCCCTTTATGAATCATTTTATGTGTTTTCAACTGTGATAAGGTACCAAAACACTTTCCACAAGTATCACATTTATGTGGTCTTATCCCATCATGACACAAATTATGTCTTTTTAATAGTAACAAAGTAGTAAAACACTTTCCACAAATGTCACATTTATGTGGTCTTATCCCCTCATGAATTAACTTATGGTTTTTCAAATTAGACAATTCAGGAAAACACTTTCCACAAGTATTGCATTTATAAGGTTTTATATCTTCATGAATCAATTTATGTCTCTTCAAATTTGACAATCTGGCAAAACACTTACTACAAGTATCACATCTATGTAGTTTTATATTTTCATGAGTCAATTTATGTGCTTTCAAATTTGATAATCTAGCAAAAGATTTCCCACAAGCATCGCACTTGTGTGCCTTCTTGCCTTTATCAATAAACTTAAGTTTGTTAAAATCTGAAGTCGAACTTGATTCCTTCTCACAAATATCATACTTGGATTGAGAACTCTTGAATATAACCAAATCTTGTGAATCAAAGTCTTTACTTTTGTATTTACCAGCAGCTTCACTTTCAGGACCATCAATTCTCATGTTGAATCTTGTATTCTTTCCAAAGTTTTCATTAGAGCATAAAACTGATTTACTTCCAGATAACCTGAAATATATGAGAACATTTAGAGAAATCATTAAATATAGTTATATATTTCTAATTTTAGTATTAATATTGACCTATTTAGTTGATTATGATCAAAATCTTAATTGTGATTAAGAAGATTAATATTAGGAAAAGTAGCAAATTTATATTTATATTTTAACCTCACCATATTCATAACTTATTCTGAACCATGCCTACACAAATTACTGTGATAAGTTGTGCATGGTATATGAACATAATTTTAACACTGGATATCTAGTATCCATGTTTATAGAAACAATATTTGAAAATGTAATATTTTCTCTCACTTTCCACTCCTAACAGTTCTAATAATATTTTTGAACATTCCTGGACACATGAAAATATTCAACGCATGAAGCTTAAAGCAAATTTTATGAAGAAAATCTGAATTTTCTTATAAAGCATATGGAAGAAAGAGTGGTAAACATCTTCATCGGAAAAACTATTTGTGGTTGGTTTACTGACACTTTGTCACTTACATTTTTATATTATCAAGGGACTAGTTTCAAAAGTCATTGTCTCCATTTTCAACCTCAAAGATTCAACTACCCTCTGTTGTTGCCAGCAGTTTTTTCCCTGGTGGTGGAACTATGAACTTGTCATATTATCTCCTGGTGGGATTTCAAAGTTCATTACTCTGTCCTTATTTTTCCATATGAATATATTCTCCCATGTTGTCAGTTATTTTTTTTTTATCATTCCTTTTAATAATTTTGGATTTGGATCAATGTCATGATTTTCGTTCCAAAAATGAAATGCTACTGCTGACTTATCTTCTTCACTCTGATGTCTTTCATTCATTTTCTTCTTTACCTTATCCCTAGTACACCACTTATCCTGGAGTTAGGGATTCTTGTTCCTCTATCCCTCAAGATTGGGTCTGAGGAACATATGAATATATTCTCACATGTTGTCAGTTATTTTTTTTATCATTCCTTTTAATAATTTTGGATTTGGATCAATGTCATGATTTTCGTTCCACAAATGAAATGCTACTGCTGACTTATCTTCACTCTGATGTCTTTCATTCATTTTCTTCTTTACCTTATCCCTAGTACACCACTTATCCTGGAGTTAGGGATTCTTGTTCCTCTATCCCTCAAGATTGGGTCTGAGGAACAGAACTTCTGGATCTGATACAGAACCAGGGTGGCTGATCAGCCTGCCTGGTCTGAGGATGAGAGAAATGGATGATAGTATGAGGGCGAGAAGAATGATAGGAAAGGTGATGTTGCAACAACTAGTGGATGGCAGGGGAAACCGGAGGAAAGCCACCCCAGGACATGTGTAACGATAAATAATGTGACATAGATATGAGGTGCATTGTCATTATCTTTGGAGTTGACAGTTCAACTTCATGATTGACACTATTTTATATCAAAGTGAGGATAGCTGATGATGCAACTACCTTATCCAAAGACCTGAAGCTTTCCTGGCGACGAATATGATCAAATTCTTCTCAGGAAGCAAGCCAGGTGAAAAGACGATTAGAAATCAACGTTTCGGGAGTGTGCATCTCTCCCATCATCAAACCGGAAGGACCATTGCTACCAGAATAAATGAACATGAACAGAGCTTTCGTTATATGCAACCTGAGAAGTTTGGGCTGGCTTTGATAACAACCATGGAGCCAACTTTCAACAGATGACCATTTTGGCAAAATGCAACAGTTACTGGAAGCAGAGAATTAAGGAGGCTTTGGCCATTTCCTCCGATAGGAGCACACTTAATCATGATGCTGGATTTCAGTTTAGCTCCTCTTGGAAACCGGCTTTAAAAGTGGAAATTCTTCAGCTTAAGATCTATACAGCTTGATAATCAAGTTAAGTAGTTAGGTTTCTTTGACCTAATTAATTTTCTATAATCACGCCATCTTCTGACCTGGCATTAAATTTACTGAAAACAGTCTTTTGTTCAGTATTGCGAGTATTGACAGTGTTTAGGCTTTGTTGATATTTGTGTTATAGCCAGTTGTACATTTGTGGTTATAACATTTAATAAATATCCTGATGATGGGAGAGATGCACACTCCCAAAACTTCGACTTGTAATCATCTTTTCACCTGGGTTGCTTCCCGAAAAGAATTTGAGTACATTATCCTGATTATGTTTGGAGAACAGTTCTATATCTTACATAAACAGAGTGCATACCTAAGCACATTTTTGCACAAAGAAATATTTGACAAGTGAGTCCATATTACAGGAGGCTTTTTTTTTTGGACTGTTATACCATAGTTGTGTCCAGATGTAGACAAAATGCCTGAATTTTTATGTCCAGCAGACTGCAGCCCATAGATAACTTCACTCATATTGACTCCAGTCGTGAAAGCCTACAGTCTCTTAGTCAGGAGTACACCTGATCAAATAGTCTTTCCTTCCAATCTGTAAGGACTATGGTACAATGAAGCACAAAATTAATGTAATTTTGAGTCCAACTAATACTCAATGCTCCACTTATTGCTAGTATTTACCTAGACCGCGTTTCATTAGGATCTTCCTAACATCATCATGTTCCGGAAAAATTTAAAAGTAGGTCGAGATTTAACTGTATTGGAACACCACAGTGAAGCGAAAAATTATTAAATTATAGATGAGTCGTATTTTTTACACATCTGCTTCACTTTCGTACAAAAGTGAAGCAGATGTGTAAAAAATACGACTCATCTATAATTTAAAAGTACAAAAGTACAAAAGTGAAGCAGATGTGTAAAAAATACGACTCATCTATAATTTAATAATTAAGAGTAGGTGTTGTTTAGTGTCATTAATCGACTCTCTTTAAAGTTAATTCATCAGCTGTTGTCAACTAATGGACGTTGGTTTGGTGAACTCACTGGAGGCGATAGATGCATCTCTGTCGGTATCTTGATGAACTTCAAGTTTGGGTTTACTTCAAAGGTAGTGTTGAAATTAAACAATTTTCTTTCATATTTCTTTATAAAGATCTTTCCCCATGTGGTTAATGCAGCTGGACCTTGGACACTTTTTAATAAGTGGATTTCTCATTCTATATCATGATTCTCCTTCCAAAAATGGTACACTACTGCTGATTTATCATTTCTTTGTTCCTGATGTTTCTAAAATGCTCTTTAAGTCTAATTTTCAAATTCCTTTTAGTTTCTTCAATGTAAAAGATGTCACAGCCTTTGCAGTTTATCCGGTACACACTTGATTTTTTGTCAGTGGGCATCTCCTTTGTATTATGTGATTTCAAAAGCTGTTGTACACTAAATTTGTTCTGTGGGGCCAAAGTAACATCCATTAGTCGACAACAGCTGATGATGTTAGGAAGATTCTAACGAAACACATTCAAGGTAAATACTAGCAATAAGTGAAGCATTGAGTATTAGTTTGACTTAAATTATATTAGTCTTACCTTGTTGATTCAGCTGAAGGCCAACTCTCATCTGTCAAATCCTGTAACATAACAATGCTCATTTACATAAACTGTTTAACTCTTCAGTAAAGTAGTACATGATTCTTCTGACAGTAAACATAAAATAAATTATGTTATCCATAAAGTTTAGTCATTTAAACTTAAACAGGTTCACACTTTACTTTTTTTCTCTAAAAAAATAGAAAAATCACTTGGACAAGAACTTTGAAATTTTCAGGTATGTGAAAATACATCTTTACATATTTTGCATGTTCAAATACATAAACTGAGAAGCACTATACCAAGTCCCAACACCAGATATCTCCACACAATATTCTTCTAAAACATATACTGAAGATGGGAACAAGCCTACTCCTACAAGTACAGAACTAAGAACATTAATATCTAAAACTGATTCTCAAGTTTCATTTGATCAACACATCAGTGCTTTACCATCTACATTAAAGATCTACCTTACTTTAACAGTAAAACTCACCTTAGTTACATCATCAGTACAAGGAGTTTCTGTAGAAGTTGTCTGCTGCAACCAGAGTTCTTCTTTAACTTCTAGCTTGGTATCCATTTCACAGTCTTTGTTGGAGTCATTTATATTTGTTCCAATATTCTCGGATAAAAAGCCCCACTCATTTTGTTGACAAACATCTGAATCAACTGTCTCTTCTTTAATTTCGGTTTTGGTTTCTACTTCACAGACTTCGTTGCATGTAGCTAACTTCATTCTATTGTTTTCTAAAACATCTTCTCTCTCAGTCTGTGAAATAACTTCTGAGAAAGGAACCTCTTCTTTAATTTCTATTTTGATATCCATTTCAAACTGCTACACTTGACAGTAGTGTTCTGAAATTTCAATAATCAGTCTGTGAAAATAGCTTTCATTATCAATACTCAATGTTTATAATTTCCTCCAATGACGTGTGGAAGATGGGCATGTACCTATTAGGGAATAGTTGTGCATGGGCAAGTCAGCAAGAGACTTACTACATAACCACAAACTCTTGGGGTATTATCAACAAGGGGGAATATGACAACATCCACTTAAGACCAGTTAACAATTGAAGATCAAACAAATAAGCTATGCATTTAACTATTCCATAGAAATTTTAAGCCAATTAGTATTAAATAAAACCACCACTACACAGTATCAAAACATAACAAAATCAATCAGCAACTCTATGTATCTGACGGAAATAACAAAGGAAGAACTGCCCGTCTTGGTAACATAGATGGTAGCATATCTACCTCAAGTTCAAGAGGTCCCGAGTTCAAATCTCGGTCAGGGTGAGTTACCTGGATAGGGTTTTTTCCGGGGTTTTCCCTTATCCTGATAGACGAATTTTGGGTAACTCTAAGCTCCATGGACCCCGGACTCATTTGAGCATCTCTTCACCCACTTCATTCATCATCCGATATGATTTAACGTTAGAGGATGTAAATTACAAAAAAGGAAGAACTCTCTAATATTTATAAACAAATTGAGAAACAAAAAGTCCTCTAGACTAGATAGTATTTCCAATATTTTAATGAAGAAATGCACCCTAATTATGACAGAGCTTTACAATCAATTCTGTTACTATATCTGGGATATTTCCTGATTACCTAAACAAATCTATTGTCACAATGTTACATAAAAAGAGAAATTAGGATCATACAAGCACCAACCAGCCAAGAACACTTGTATCTCTCTTCACGTTGGTGGAAAGAATAATAGCAGTTCAAATCATAGCATTCCTAGAAAAACATGACGTTCTGGTCAACTACCAATAAGGATTCAGGAAAAATAAATCAACAAAACATTTGGAAAAACTTTATTTTGTGTGACGCGAGAATATCTGAGTCCCAAGGTGCATATTAGCAAGCAGACAATCTGCAGTTTTGGAAAATAATGATCATGTTTCCACTCAGGTTTTATTGCTTTATAAAAGTAGGCTTGCTGTCCAGCAGAAGTATCTATTGTACTGTTAGAAGAGAAGGCTGTTTGTTGTGTGTGTTTTTCAAATATTTAAAATTCATTTAGTACGTAACATAGTCACGGCATCATCTAACAGGGCAGCATTCGCAAAGACAGTGTGGATGCTCTCAGTTCTAAGTATTTATGACTGCTAGAACCAGTCAGCAGACCCATTTCAAATATTAACTGAACACATTAGGCAGGTCCACCCTGTAGTGTAACGATTGCACTTAGTATTATACAAATATAACAATTTGTAATCAAAACTTCACTTAACTTAAGAAAATGATGTTAATTCTTCTTTCTTTTCTTCTTGGTTTTCTTTGACTGATGATGTGGACAAGAGTTAATGAAATCGATTTCAATTAGAAAGAAGACTGAACATCATTTTCTTAAGTTAAGTGAAGTTGTTGTTACAAATTGTTATATTTGTATAATATTCATTGCTTCGGTGTAGTTAGCTTCATTTTCTATGTAATGATTGCACTTAGTATTTAGCCTAGGGATAGTTATGTTTAGTGTAATTAGCTAGTTAGTGTAAATTAGGAACTACTGTCTGTGTTTAGTGTAATTAGTTAGGTAGTGCAGTTTAGGTACTTTGTAGTTAGTTGCTAGCATTGCTAGATAGTGTAATTTAGGGACAAATAAGACTGTTGGTAGCATTGCGTTCAGCAGAGAAACAATGAACACTCCAATATAGCTACATATGCAGTAAGTAAATAAATGAACAATTAAATTATGACTTTAGTAACATTTAAACAATACCCTCCAGCACGAAATTGCATCAAAAAGTAAAGAAATCATATTAAACATTATACTTGTATTTAAAAACATCATTGCCCGCCTCGATAGCGTGGTGGTAGCATGTCTGCCTCACGTTCAAGAGGTCCCGAGTTCAAATCTCGGTGAGGGCGAGTTACTTGGATAAGGTTTTTCTGGGGTTTACCCTTATCCTGAAAGATGAATGTCAGGTAACTCTAAGCTCTATGGACCCTGGGCTCATTTGAGCATCATTTCACCCATTCCATTCATTATCCGATATGACTTAACATTGGAGGACGTAAATTACAAAAGAAAGAACATCATAGTTGTATAGAAAGTGCAAAGGACTTAAATAAAATAGCCGGCATCACATTCTAGAACGAAGAGCCAAAATTTCTATAACAGAAATGGTTGATTACTTAATAAATGAGATGGATAACAATGAAAACAGCAGTTTTATTTTTCTGACCTTTCAAAAGCATTTGACTGCACTGAACTAAACTATTAGTACTATATGTGTGCGATAAGAGCGATCAGGATCCAAGTCCTCATTCGATAAGTTTTGTTTAACTCTGTAAACATAGATAACAGCTTTGAAATTTGAAATGTGCTATACACTGACATCTAGTGGGCAATGCGCTAAGCTTTATCATGTCTGCCATATTTTGCTTTGATCAATTTCGAGGCTAATTAGCTAACCAGTTTACAACAATCGTATGCTAGAATTAGTATTTTAGTTCGTCCTTGGCAACATATACATGTTATGAGACACATCAAAATGTATAAATACAGTATATACATAAAGTCAAATTGATTACATACAATATACACAGTAAGCAGTTTCATGTGGTATTTGCATAGACTAATTTGCTACAAGAAATGTCATAATATGAATATTACAGGTTTGTGAATGTGCTATGCTCCCAGTACTCATTTACATGGTTATAGTTCTATAAATTCATTAACCGTATAAAAACAGTGTGCATGCAAAAATTTCTTAACCTTATTCTTAAAGTGTTTTAATGATGCAGCTTGTTTAAATGAATTTGGAAGTTTATTATATATCATTATCCCTTTTTAGTTAAAGCTTCCTTCATAAAGGTTTGTTTGGTGCACTCGAATTGCCAGTTTATCCCTGTTACAAGTGTGGGGGTAATGTACATCAGCATTTACTTGAAAATGATTTATATTTGTATGAACATTTGTGGATGTTATGGCTCTCGAAAGGGGACACATTATTATTCGTCTATCTGCATATAACTGTGATCTGAATGCAATTGAGCTGGCGTGGGCAAAGCTAAGGAATGTTTTCAGAAGATGCAACGTTACTTGTGATATCTTCACTTATCTTACATGCTATTTTGCTGAACTGTGTTTTTCAAGGTTGACCCCACTGCAGAAACAAAACAGTGTTAGCTCTCGCTTCTTCCCCTCTGCCGCACACCACACCGTATATCCAGTGCTCAACTTATCTTGCGCATACTGTAGATAAACTGAACCACTATGGGATATGAGGAATACCAAATAAATTAGGACATATCTAGGCAAATAAGTAAAAATCACTTATGTTAAGAACACTATTGAGGAAAAGTACTCAAATACAGAAACACAGACATATGGAGTGCCCCATGCTTCGGTTCTTGGACTTCCGCTGTTCATAATCTATGTTAACAAACTACCATATAAGTATTACATAAATAAAAATATTTGCAACTAAGCTTCACTTATCTTAAGTAATTGGTGTTGATACTTCTTTTCAAAAGGAAATTGATTTCGCAAACAAATCGCTTTCGTCCTCAGTCCACAGATAAACTCTGTTGTCAAGGATACCGGTTACCATGCCTTTTCTTATGTTTTTTTTTTATTATTACCAACATCTGAAAACGAAACAACATAGAATCAACTGCCGGTATTTCAAAATTCATTATGTGATGTTTATTTTTTTAAATAAGTACTACTTGTTATGTGAATTTTAATGTATTAAATACTGTAAACATGGTATCTTGCTGTATATATGTTTACTCTAAATTTTGCTTTAGTATATATTAGTCACTGTGTCATTATCTCTGTACATGTATATTAGCTTGATTCATAATGCTATGAATCATTCATATTCACTTAAGCAGATAATGAATGAATTAATTAATTGAAATTTCAAACATACCAATAATTTCAATAAGAAAAAAGTGGTTATGAAACCCACCAGGTCATCGAAGGCCATAAATGTCACATAACAGGACAAAACAAAGTGAACCAATCAGCAAGAACCAACATCATAGAAGAAAGACACATCCTCTCATCAGCTCTCCAGACCAAACGATACAGAGTTTTCTTGTTATAAGTATAGCGCCATCTACAAACAAAGCTTCGGAGACAGCAAAACCCTTCAGGAAACTTTGACCACAACAATGAAGACGTCCATTGCAATGGTAAGCGAAATGTCTGGAATTTCTGTCTCCAGCAGACTATAGCTTAACAGCAAGAACTTAGTTATATGATCCTGGCTATAAAATCCTGCATTCTCTCAATCATAGTTCTTAGGAATTACTTAGAGAGAACATGTTACCAGTTCGGAAGCCTGTAACTGAACCAGTCCATTTAGGCGGCTTTCTGACATTGCAGAATCATGTCATGGAGACTGCAAACCACACCATACTGATGCTGTTGTGCATGATGCAACTAGAGTGCCAACTTAAGAGAAAAAGAAAAATCTCCTGACTGGAGAAGATTTTTTAAGTTTAGTTGAATCTTAAAGCCCGGCATTATTTGATAAGAATGGCAATGTTTACTGCTCTGATATTGGCAACGATGATAAGACACTGGACAGAGCAAGCACTCAATTTTCTGCCAGCAAGTATGGAAACTCGTCACCCATCTGATGTATATTACAGAATAGGTTGTTTGTATTCTCACTCTATTCTCCTATCCACTAATAAATCATATGAACACAATCTGGAGCTATGTGGAAAATCATCAATGACTTAAAACATTAAAATATGTATTTATTCTATATTGGCTTATTTGAATAATAAAGAATTAAATTTAAAGGTTATGATAATCTGCAAAATAAAAGTGAGCTCCAAGTGCTTTCTCGTTTGTTTATGCTAATCGCTCTCTCATTCCTAACACCAGGGCTACCAACATGAGACTAACAAACACCAGCTTCGTTATGCAAGTAATAAGGAATTGGGGCAGCCCGCCTCGGTAGTGTAGATGGTAGCATGTCTGCCTCACGTTCAAGAGGTCCCGAGTTCGAATCTCGGTCAGGGTGAGTCACCTAGATAAGGTTTTTTCCAGAGTTTTCCCTTATCCTTCAAGACAAATGTCGGGTAAATCTAAGCTCCATGAACCCTGGACTCATTTAAGCATCATTACAACCAATTCATTCACCGTCCGATACAACTTAACGCTGGGGCGGACGCAAAGTTTTTTTTAAAAAAAAAGGAATTGGGGCTCTAATCCTCAAACCTTAGCCGAAATACTTTTTAGAGGAGTGAAGCAGTAGCACGGCCAAAACTGTTAAGGTACAATGCCTAACTGTAGGTTGTGTGACTAAACCCTAGTAATATCAGCCGTTATAAAGTCGGCGCATTTGTGGAAAGGTAAGAAAAAGCCTACTTAACATCTTTTCTAAGTAGCACATTTCACGTTAAGTTGGTACTCCAATCCTGATATCCGCAATATCATCGTAACATGCTTTGTCTTCACGACGCAAATGAAGTGTAAAACAAAATTTCTTAAATACATGAGTGGGTTACAGGATTGCAAAACCGTAACATCTCTTTCCTAAGGAATCTCATTACTATCACTCGTGTTTACCATGATCTTAGCCAATTTAAGATCAGTATATCATAGAACAATAAACGAATATCGGTAAAACATCAAATTTGTGAGGAATATTTCAAATATAGCTTAACATTTAGTCCATATAGTAGTGTGAAATTAGTTTTAGGTTCAGCTCATATGCAATTTTACCAGATTTTTTCTCCCATTGCGGACTTTATAATCATTCAAACTAAACTGACAGCAACTACATCTGAAACTTCATTTGGTATATTTGAATAATTCCGTGGCTATCTTATGTGACAAAAATTATTACCTAGAACGAAAAAGGTTACCTGTATTAAAATGTGCCCACCTGTCTTGTAATTTGTTCGTAGACGATACTGCCAACCCCTGAGGAGAAGACCACTGCGTCTGAATATGACGATGAATACAGGAGACTTTGATTTAGGTCGTGTAAATATAAGTAGAAAGTGTTGTCCACCTAAAGTTCTAGTGATAAATCTAAATATTGCCTTACATATCGGCCTGGAATATGGGATTAGTAATTATGGCAGCTGATAGGGACCCATACGGCACGTAGAAATGACTCGGTGGCTACGCGTCGTAGTTGACACGCAAAACAAAATATCTCTTCTTACACAGCGATCGTGTTCCCTGTAACGAATTTTAAAGAGGTATACAGCTGTTAACGCAACGTTATGAAGGAATTGCCTTCCGGATAATTGTGGATTTTTGGCTAATAAAATCGCCAGTTGCTTGTCCTGTTCCTCTGTACTAAGTAAGTTTTATTCGCCGTAGGAATATACAGTATTCATGGTTTCAGCAAAGTTGTACCCATAAGAATAACCCAATCCCTTATGAGTAATATAATTACAAATACCACAATAGTAATTAAACATAATACGGTACAAGTAAGTAAAGAATAATCGGGTCAAATAATTTTAATGTGCTTCGCTTTTTAACAACTAGATTCTAAGAGATATAAATTTAAAACAGCCATTACCGACTATAATCACTATTATTACTTCTCAAAAACTCATCTGTTGTCTGTGGCATGATATTTAGTAGGATATTTTTACAGATGTTTTGAAATTCTTATTATTTACATCTTTTAGGTTAGCTGGGAGCTTATTATATAGAATAATTCCTTTGTAAGAGATAAAATCTAAACTTTAGGGTAAGGCAGTCATGATTTAAGTGAATATTTTTACTGTTCCTATATTGTGGATAATCTGAAGTAGTTGTAAATTGTGACCTATTCCGATGTATAAAAAAAACTATGTGATGAAAGGAGTATTTCTGGAACAGCACCAAAATTACTGCAAAAAAAAAAATTTCACATAGTGTCAGAGTTCCAATTTGGCTTTCAAAAAGTAAAATCGACTATACACACAATAAGCAAAGGAAATGATATAATTATCAAAACATTAAATATGAAAGAATTAGTGGTAGCAATTTTTCATGAGCTTTCTAAAGCATTTGACTGCGTTAATATTCAAAAAGTAATAGTAAATCTTGAAAACTATGGTAGGTATTAGGGGCATTTCACTAGATTGGCTAAGATCATATTTATAAAACAGAGAGCAATGCATAGAGGTAGTACATAATATTGTGACTTTGTGGGTTCGTAGAATTAAAAGTCCGAGTTCCAGAAATTCAAAATGTTCTTTATTTGCGTAGAAATACACTTTGTCCATCAGTAGAATTACGTAATACACAAATACAATCTTCCAAGGTCGTTGACCTTCCAAAACACCAGTTTCAATTACAGCTCTTGTCACGACTCTGTTTACGACTGCTGGTGTGTTGCCTCTTATATATAGCTGCATTGATAATTCTAGACTGTTCCAAAACAAACAAGAACTCGAATGTTCATTATCAATCAACATGTCACTAGAATTTTCCATCTATTCAACTTGTTTGTTTCGGCAGACTTTTATCTCCATCCTGTCTTTATCTATTTTTGCAGGCTCTTTATCTCCACACTGTACTATCTGTCTGTTATCACTCAACGCCGAACCCTTTTAGGGCTTACGCCGCCAGTCGTAATGATGGATTCGCGACAGCTATCCAAAATCAAATTGCCATTTAAACCTATAACCCACGGTGTACCGCAAGGATTAAAATTGGAACCAAATTTGTTTATTTTATACATAAATGATCTGTGTAAACGACTTCAGGAAGCAGAAGGATTGGCCATTGGCTATACTGATGACACAACAATTACTGTAACAGGGAATACAGCGGCTGAATTGCACTTTGAGGGTGACAACAGTTTGTTGTTGTTATAAACTGCATGCCAAGTAATACTGTTATTCGCTTCCCTTCGAATCAGAAAAGTGCGGCGATAATACCAAATTAATCATTCTCTATATTATTTAGTCGCAGGAAGGTTTTGAAATAATGATATGGTTTTTGTATAGCATTTAATTCCAGGAAAGCAATGTCGGACAAGTGGAATATTATAAGGTCAGTGACGGGTCTTGACAGGTAGCAAGTCTTTTCATTTGGACTGTGCTGCATCGAGGTTTGTAAATCGCTGCACGTGTGCTCTATCAAGTAATGGCAGATATCGAGTTATGCAAAATCTGATTTCACAGACCAATTGGTGGCATTGAAACATACCGATCCCATATATAACTCATTTTCTCAAAATTTGTGCTCTATCAAGTTTTGAAAAAAATTCTCCTCAGTTGATATTGAGCTTTTTCTGTGTTTATCTCCATATTGTTATTGTTAGTTCATTCTTCTAAAATTATTGTATTCTCCATTGTTGTTTTTAGCTGTTTATAATGTTTGCTAGTTCTTATATTCTTTTCCAAGGCCCATATTACATTGTTGGCATACATTCCTCTATTTTCTTTAGCACATCTGCTAGGTTGTTTATAAATATGTTGAAGAGAATAGCACTTGTAACAGACCCTTGAGGTAGTCCAACTTTGCTTTGTTTCAATTTGGATGTGGCTGTTTGTACTGAACTGCAAACCATCTTTGGGATAGGAAGGCTTGAAATCAATTTAGCATATGATCTGATATACCATATGTTTTCATCTTGTGTAGCATTTCTCGCCATACTGTATGTTCGTGTCGTGCTTAATTTAATGCGGAGGACCACCTTGATTTTAGCTGTAACCAAGGAAACTGATTTTGTGGACTGTACTCGATAGAGCATTATTCATATCACTAGATAAATTTATTGCACACGCTACATTTCTTATGTGAATAATCATGAAGAAGACAACAACACATTTAATATTTGAGATAAACTAAAACAGTTCTTTCATTGCAACAACAGCTGCATGCAGCCACACAGCGAAGCACATCACATGTCTCAACATGTCTGTAACTAAAAAGGAAGAAGAAGCCTCTTTTCTTGCGCACTGGCGAGTCACATGATCAGCTGGTCGCATAACCGGCGCCAAGTGAAATATTCATGCGCCCGCCGGAACAAATGACAATGGCGCAAACATACTGGGGCCCAAAAAACTGAACAGTTTTTTAATTTAACATAGACACACTTTGAAAAATATCACTGTTCTTGAACTGGCAGAGGACACAGTTTCACAATGGGACGCCTATATTCACCCTTAGAAGTTCGCACTGTAGCTACCCGCACTAAACCATCACCACCAGGATGAGTCTCAGTGATGATTCCAAGTTCCCAATGCAGAGGAGATGAATTGTGTTCCATTAGCAGGACCATGGTGTCTGCCTTAAGATTTTCACTGGAACTGGACCACTTTTGCCTCTGCTGGAGTGAATGTAGATAGTCGGTTGACCACCGCTGCCGCAGATGTTGTAGACAATCTTGGAGCTGTTGCCATTTCTGTAACTGATTCAGATTGTCAGAACAAGGTGATGGTATGGAAGTCAATGGTTCTCCAATGAGGAAATGACCTGGAGAAAGGTAGGAAGTATCAAAAGGATCATCAGTAAGGCGTAGCAATGGACAGGAGTTCAAGCAAGCCTCAATTTGAATTAGTAATGTGGTTAATTGTTCATAGGTCAGTACTTGTGTACCCATTACTCTGCGAAGATATTTCATAGATTTCACTGCAGCCTCATGTAATCCTCCAAAGTGGGGTGAGCTGGGTGGTATAAAATGCCATGTGCATTCATTAGATGAAGCGTAGTCTTGTACAATCTCTTGGTGCTTGCGAGATTGCAAAAGTAGTCTAAGTTCTCTAAGTTTGTTGTTAGCACCTACAAAATTTGTGCCATTGTCACTTAGGATCTCTTTACACAATCCTCGTCTAGCTGTAAACCTTCGTAAGGCAGCAACAAAAGCATCAGAAGTCATGTCTGAAACCAACTCAATGTGAATTGCCTTTGTGGATAAACAGACAAAGATAGCTATGTAGGCCTTCACCTGACTCTTGCTGCGAGGCGAGCCATAACGTAGGAAGAATGGACCAGTGTAATCAACTGCAACTTGTAGGAAAGCTCTCGCTGGAGTCACTCTGTAGGTAGGTAGATTGCCCATTAATTGTTGAGCTCCCTTGGCCTTGAGTTTAAAGCACGGCAGGCACTTGTGTAGGACTGACTTAAGAGTTTCCCTTATTCTTGGTATCCAATACCGTTGTCGAAGAGAAGAGGTAAGTATCTGATTGGAAGCATACAAAAGTTTAACATGTTCACTTTCAATAATTAGCTTGGTAAGATGATGCTTAGGAGGTAAGATGAGCTGATGTCTTGACTGGAAGGAAATTTCAGCCTTGTCAATTCTTCCCCCTACTCGGAGTAAACCTTCATTGTCGACAAATGGATGCAAAGATTTCAATGAGCTTTTAGTAGGAACATGTCCCGTATCATTAAGTTCTGTTAACTCTGATATAAGCTGATTGTTGAGCAAGTTTAATGCAGCAGTGCAATGACTGTTGAAGCTCAAGTGCTGAGAGAGGACCTTGCCATCTTGTGTTGCTGTTTCTACAGTTGAATGCAAATCTCAGCATGTATGCTGTCACTCTCTGCAGGCGTAACAATTTTGAAAAACGAGAAATGATATCATCACTTTCTGTAGTGACCATCAAGCATGCAGTAGTACGTTGCTCAGTGGCATCTTGAATATCTAATTGTTTGGGTTGTTCTGGCCAAAATGCAAAGGGTTGTGAGATCCAATCAGGACCTTTCCGCCACAAGTCATTTGAGGCAAGAGGTTTAGTCGAAACTTCTCTCGAAATGAGATCTGCTGGATTATTTTGAGTAGCTACATATCGCCAAGCAGCAGTTTCTGATAACTCTTGTATTTGTGAAACTCTGTTGACTACAAAAGTCTTCCATTTGTGTGGGTTGTATTTAATCCATGCTAGAACAATCATAGAGTCCATCCATAGATAGTTCTGTGAAGTCTGTAGCTTAAGGTTAGCTACAACCTTGTAAAGTTTAACGAGTAGTAAAACACCACAAAGTTCGAGCCGAGGAATGGTTTGTTTCTTTAATGGTGCAACCTTGGATTTGGAGCAAAGAAGCCTGGTTTTCACCTCATTGCAGCTGTTCATAGAACGAAGATAAATACAGGCACCATAAGCCTTTTCTGAGGCATCGCAAAACCCATGTATTTGTATGTCCCTTAATGTACCTGTGATTAGGACGTGTCTTGGAATACGTATAGCATGAATGATGGACAATGTCTCGCAGAAATTTAGCCATTGTTGGATGAGGTGAGATGGTATCAATTCATCCCAACCGAGTTTTTCCAACCAAAGAGATTGTAGAAACATCTTGGCATTTATGACAGTAGGACTCACTAGGCCTAAAGGATCAAAAATAGATGATATTAGAGAAAGTATGCTTCGTTTGGTGTAGCTAGAATTCAGATTATCCTGAAGAGATGGATTGTCTTGTATCTGGAATTGATCTGTTCCAGGATGCCAGAGGAGACCAAGAGCATGCACATTTTCACTGCTATCCAATGAAAGTGGAAGTTGTGTCTCTCTGTGTTCCAGTGGAATGGATTTTAAAATATCTTCATGATTAGAACACCATTTCCTAAGTGGGAATCCGCCACTGTCTAACATCTGAAGTAGCTGCCTCTGAATATGTAAAGCTTGCTGTAGATCATTATGACCACATAAGCAATCATCTACGTAGAAGGATTCACGGATAGCTTGAGAAGCTAGTGGATATTTAGCCTCTTCCTCTGAAGCTAGTTGATGCAAAGTCCTTATGGCCAAAAAGGATGCAGGTTTGGTACCATATGTGACTGTAGTAAGAGCGTAGTCCTTGATAGGTTCATCTTTGTTTTCTCGCCATACTATTCTTTTGAGACCTTGATCATCAGGATGCATTTTCACTCGCCTGTACATCTTAGAAATGTCAGCTGACAATGCATAGCAATAAGTTCTGAAGCGTAAAATTATGGAAATAAGGTCATCTTGAATAGTAGGACCCAACTTCAGCATATCATTCAAGGATAGTCCTGAAGATGACTGCGCAGATGCATCAAATACAACTCTGGTGCGAGTAGTAGTAGACAAAGGTTTGAAAACTGCATGATGCGGAAGATAGTAACAAGGTTCGCCTTCCTTTGGTGGTGACACTTGCTTCATGTGCCCCATGGATTCATATTCAGAGAGAAATTGAGTGTAATCTTCTTTAAGTGTGATGTCGTTTTGAAGACGTCGTTCTAAGTGCATAAAGCGATTGATGGCTTGCTGTCTAGATTCACCTAAGCGATTTTTGTCCTTCTTGACGGGTAGACGAACTGCAAAGCTACCTTCGCCATTACGAGTGGTTGCTTTTACATAGTATTCTTCACACTCCTTTTCCTCCTTAGTAAGAACATGCTGAGGAAATTCTTCCAAATTCCAGAAACGTCTTAAATCGGCATTACGAGTGGTTGCTTTTACATAGTAAGTATTCTTCACACTCCTTTTCCTCCTTAGTAAGAACATGCTGAGGAAATTCTTTCAAATCCCAGAGACGTCTTAACTGTGTGTCAAGGTTATCAGTGCTGATGAAGAAATTATGCTGAGGCGAAGACTTAGCCTTGTACTTGTATGATGACCTTGGAATAGGGCCTGATATTATCCAACCGAGGGCAGGGCCCAAATGACCTTGTTGTCGACGGGCCCTAAAACACCACACACTCACTCCAACCGAGGGCTGTGCTGGCTAGTATAGGATGTCCTTGTTTCTTTAAGGTTTTCCCATGCAATAACTCGAAGAATAAGGAATTTCCGATTAGGATTTCAACTTCATCAGGAATGTTGAACCTAGGATCTGCTAATGGAATGCTAGAAGGAATATTCCAGTTGCACAAATTGATATGTGTGGAAGGTAGTTTTCCTGTTATACGAGGAAGTACTAGACATTCAATTTTAGTCTTAAAGTCATGTACCATAGATTTAAGATTGACCTGAACATGGTGAGTGGCCGTAGAAATGGTGCCATTTATACCATTGATAGGTGTATCAGCTGTCACCTTGTTAAGCTGTAAGCACTTCGCAAGATCTGCAGTTATGAAATTGGATTGACTGGCAAAGTCGAGGAGTGCTCTACATCGTATGAGATTGCCATATCTGTCTTCCACTTGCACTAGTGCGGTGGCAAGCAAAACTTGCTGTGTGGATTTTGATTTAAAAGAACAGTAGCTAGATGGCGCGTCAATCGTTCTAGTAGAATCATTTACAGGACTAGATGAAGTTGCACGTGAAGCATTTTCTCTGTTACTATCATGAAGCAACTTGCTGTGAGTGGATGAGCCACAATTGCAGTATGAGTCACGATTACATTTACTTGATATGTGATTAGGAGCAAAGCAATTGGCACAAAGGCGCTTGGATTTAATGAAAGTCCAACGCTTATGCACATTAAGGTTTTTAAAGTTATCACAATTATGTAGCATGTGATTGCACTGACAAAATGGACATACACGATCACTCGTGGCTAAGTAAGAGTGTTTACTGTCTCTGCTGTTGGGCTTAGCAGAGTATAAATCAGTCTTAGGCTTAACTACCGTCTTGTTACATGCAGTGTTAGCAAGCAATTCAAAAGAGCGTGCTCTTGCTTCTAAAAATTGCATAAGATCCTTCAAAGAAGGGAAGTTTTGAGAATCTATTTTACTCTCCCATTCTCTGCGTGTGGTGTCAGACAAATGTTCTAGGAGAAGTTGCATTAAAATGATTTCATGCAAAGGCACTTCAAGCTTCAATGCTTCAATGGCATTCAAGTTATTTTGAAAATGGTTGAGCAAGGTACGTAGTTCATTTACTGTTTCCTTATGCATTACTGGTAGTGCTAATAAATTTTTTATATGAGCTGTAGCTATTAGTCTTGTATTGTTATAGCGTGAGCACATGAGCTCCCATGCTACATCAAAATTTTCACTAGTGACAGGTATGTTCTGTATTAGTGAATGAGCTTGTCCCTTGAGAGAGGAAAGTAAGTAATGATATTTCTGAATAGCATCTAAAGCTTGGTTGTTTACCACTAAGCTTGTAAATGTGTCATAGAAATGTTTGAAATGAGTGACATCACCCTCAAATTTAGGTAATTGTATCACAGGCAGTTCGATAGCTTTAGCTGCTTGTGACGATTGCGACTGCACTGTGTGCTGCGAATGTCCAGAACCATTTTCTTGCTGTTCATGATCCTGTATTAATTCAGCTAACCTAGCCTTCAATTCGATGTAACTGTTTCTTGTTTCCTCCTTGTGTTCTGCATGCATATCTAATTCAGTTTCCGCTTCCAGAAGAGATTCAATTTGGGTCTGAATAGCTTCATATTTGTCCCAAATTTCACTTAAGTTATCGAAATTAGCTCTCAATATGAAAATGTTGACCTGTTCTGGTAATTTATCAAGAAATTTTCGAACAAAGGTAAATTCTCTTTTGATTATACCCCTTCTTTTGACAAGAGCTTTCAAATACTGCTCCATATTGAATGGTTATGAGACTTGCTTAAAGGAGAGAAAGAAAGAAAAGGAATGTTCTGACCTGAAATGTGTTGCAATGCAGGCTTCTGCGTCGTTGCGAATGAAATGCTGACCATCTGCTGCGTAGATCCCGATGCCTGGCATCCTGGGGCGCACTGATGTACATCCATGCAGAAGAAACTGTTGCATTGCACAATAAATATCCGCCCTGAAGGACCAATGTTCGTGTCATGATTAATTTAATGCGGAGGACCACCTTGATTTTAGCTGTAACCAAGGAAACTGATTTTGTGGACTGTACTCGATAGAGCTGTATTCATATCACTAGATAAATTTATTGCACACGCTACATTTCTTATGTCAATAATCATGAAGAAGACAACAATACATTTAATATTTGAAATAAACTAAAACGGTTCTTTCATTGCAACAACGGCTGCACGCAGCCACACAGCGAAGCACATCACATGTCTCAACATGTCTGTAACTAAAAAGGAAGAAGAAGCCTCTTTTCTTGCGCGCTGGCAAGTCACATGATCAGCTGGCCGCATAACCGGCGCCAAGTGAAATATTCATGTGCCCGCCGGAACAGATGACGATAATGGCGCAAACACTGTATCAAACACACCTTTGAAATCAACAAAGTGCTAGAGTAATCTTATTTTTATCAGAATTTTCTTTAATGTCCTGTGTGAGTCTTATGATGTATTGCTGAATTATCTTTCCTAAACCTGGCTTGTTCAGGGACTAATAGGTTTTGTGTTTCCAGGTAAAATGTCAGTCTTGAAGCTATCATTCTTTCTAAGAGTTGTGCTATGATTGAAGTTAACGATATTGGTTTGTAGATATCAATTGTTATGGTTTTCCTTTCTTCTTGATGGGTATGTTTTTTGCTTTTTTTCACAGTGCTGGTATGTTATTTCTCGTTGCCCATATTGTATTGAAAATTTGTAATAGGGTGTGAAGTGCTTCATGTCCTAAATTTTTTAGTAGCTTTGGATGTATATTATCAGGACCTTGACTCTTTATTTTTTAGTGTCCTTAGTGTTTTATTTGTGGAAATGTAAATGACTCATTGAAGATAATATTAAATATTGGACTTATCGTGAATAAATATATAAAATAAATAACCCATAACATCCCTTAAGAGCAATGGCCTCCCATCCACTGGTGGGGTCAGGTCAGCTGTTTCTTACAGGGTGAGCAAATCACTGAAAGATACCAGTTCTTTGTGCCTTTTTTTTTTTTAATTTACGTCCTTTAACTTTTTTTAAGTCATATCGGACGATGAATGGAATGGGTGAAATGATGCTCAAATGGGCCCTGGGTCCATGGAGCTTAGAGTTACTTGTCATTCGTCTTTCAGAATAAGGGAAAACCCTGGAAAAAACCTTATCCAGGTAACTCACCCTGACCAAGATTCGAACTCGGGACCTCTTGAATGTGAGGCAGACATACTACCACCATGCTACCCAGGCGGGCTCTTTGTACTTATTGTTATCTAGCTGTAATTAATACTGTAACATTATGTAACGATACAGAATAAATATATGGTTTTACCCATAATTAAAACGTGTATTATTATTATAATTTTGGATGAAATGTCAAATATTTCTTTTTAAACATAAATCACATTTAACATTATAGAAATATACACAATCAGAAATAAAATAAATCTAAACAGAGCTTAAATAATCAATATTATGTAACATAAAATTATACAAAATTTAACTGACTAGTATTGATTTTAGATGATGATTATGATTTAGGGCCCTCAACAGTGCACTCTTGAGAAAACTAATGCTGCTAAAAACAGATAAAAAGGAAGCTAAAAAATGACAAATAAAACAAACATACCGGTGTATGGCAATGTCTAAAAGCAGCTTAAAACCATAAAACAGTTAAAATTGGTAAAAACATAATGACAAAATACTAAAACTGAGAGTTAAAAACAACCTAAAAACTTTGGCCACTGCTTTCTGGTCATCCGCCAGTACCTCTGTCAAGCAGGCCGGCAGCTGGAGAGACCAAAGAAGATGAGCCACCAGGTTAAAACAGTACAGTAGCACATGCCAGACAGAGAGGGTATCTCCGCAAAGCGGGCAAACTGGAGTAGGGTTCCTTTTTAAAAGATAACTGTGTCTAAAAAAGCATTGGCCAATGCATAATCGAGCAAGCATCACTTCCTCTCGGCAAGATGCACAAGAGGAAGTTGCCAAGGGAATCGGAAGCTTTTTCACCCTATTGATTTTAGCATGCTTTGCATCAAAAAGATACATACACTTCAGTTGTGCTGGTTGGTGGTTTTCCAAACATTAATTTAAAAAATAAAACTCACTTCACACAGTTAAGCACTTCTTGTCATAAGCCTCACTGTCACTTAAGAGTACTTGAATCAACATCAAAGTTCATAATATGACAATTTTTTTCATCAGACCTTCCTGGCACAAAAACTTACAAGAACAACATTCTATATACACTGTTATGGGTAAAAAGAAAAACTGAACAGCATATAGTCAAACGATATTGGTGAGGGTTGAATATACCATCCTTTGAATAACAAAGAGCCTTTTAATGAACAAAGTGCCTGCAGTGCCATATATAGTAAAAGCGGGCATTTAACATTATTTAATGACCAAGAAACATACTGATAGTAAGAAGAGGGTTTGGTTTTATAAAAGGCATCTCTATAGGATGTTTCAAAAATAGTTTTACAGCCTCACAATGATTGTGTGATTAGTTCAATGTTGGCAGTCTTTGCTCAGTATAAGACTGCATTTATGGCAGAAACTTTGTTAAAAGGTCTGGCATCAAGAGCATTATATCACATTTTATAAATACACAGTAAAATATCAATAATCAAGATAAGCACTTTTTTCTTAATTTCTGAGACATTCTTGAAAATCAATATTTTCAGAATATAAAAGACATATTACTATATCTCATTCATATATTTTATGAAATGTTATGACATAAATAACTTAATCTGTTTATATGTAGAAGAAGCTAAACAGTGGTGTGTTAAAATGTATTTACTTAAGTACAAAGAATCTGTTTTCACGAAATGATCCATTCTTAGTGTTGCAGTAACTGATCCCACACCATTTCTATATTTATAAAAGAATGGGATTTTACCTTCATTATTTTCATAGATTTCAACTTCAGAGCTATCTTATATTTTAACCTTAACAGGCTGGCACAAAAAAAAACTCTCAGAAGAGTTTATTAACAATGCTGTCGCTTTGCACACTTAAAAACCATTGGTTTGAGCCAGTTTTGCATCTGCACCCTCAGCATCCGTAGTGCAATGCCCAACCAACTCAGCCTCTTCTAGTGTCTCACATTACATGGCAGCTGTATATTCTCTGATAACATCACTGTTTCTGAACTTTTGAGGTATTGATAACATTTCTGTATTTTTAAATTTAATAGCTTCAATCATAATTGGTCATATATATGTGACCTGTGCTCCATAAAGTAGTGCATATTTATATGCAAGCTATTTCTTTTTTTAAAATCTAATTTTTAAATTTAATCTATACCTTCAGAGTCAATTTGTCAAATCAGTAAAGTAATTCACAAATTCATTGAAATTTTAAGACTTCCATTGTAAGTAAACCACAACACTTGGTAACCAAATTTACTTATGTGTTTTTAAAAAATGTTGAAGTCCTCTGAGACCAATTTTGTGACATTTTCAATACATCCTCAGCCAATAAAATGATTAACCTTTAGGTCACTTATGGTAGATAACGGGTAGTTCACTATTTCACTGCGATCTACTGGTTGCAAAACAAACTTATAAACTGAATCTATTGGCGGTAAGGTTAATCAGTCTACCGGCTGAGAATGTAATGAAAACATCCCAAAACCAGTGCTGGAGGATTTTGACAATTTTTTGAAAACCAATAAGTGATCTCAAAAACTATTTGTAGTTGGTTTATTGATACTCGTCACTTTTTTATATTAATGAGAGATAGTTTCAAAGGCATTCGCCTCCATTTTCAATCTCTTTCCAACTGGCATCTGTTGTTGTCTGCTCTCTCTCTGGTGGTGGAACTATGAACTTCTTTGTCAAATTATCTACTGGTGGGATTTCAAAGTTCATTACGCGATCCTTATTTTTCCATATGAATATGTTCTCCCATGTTGTCAATTTATTTTGGTTTATCACTCCTTTTAATAATTTTGGATTTGGAAAAGAAATCTAAAAGCCAGAGTCAAAGAGCACTTAAGAAATATCAGATTGAAACAAGAAGATAAGTCAGCAGTAGCATTTCATTTTTGGAATGAAAATCATGACATTGATCCATTGATGACATTGAGAGACAGCAGACAACAGATGCCAGTTGGAAAGAGATTGAAAATGGAGGTGAATGCCTTTGAAACTAGTCTCTCATTAATATAAAAAAGTAAGTGACGAGTATTAATAAACCAACTACAAGTAGTTTTTTAGATTAATTTTGACGTCACTGTTACTAAATTCCTCCAAACACATAACAGATAAGTGATGTTGGTTACCAAGTGTTGTAGTTTATAATACAAGGGGCGTCCAGGAAGTAAGTTCTGTTTCAATTTATCTCCACTGCAGTGCTGCAATCGCAGTTCCACACATACGTGGTAGACGCTCTGTAACAAGGAGAAGAAACGTGTGCCATTGTGAGATCGCTGTCAGCCATGTATGCCTTGTTGTGCTTGTTTACAATGTCGGTGTTGATTGAAAACCCCGCCACTTGTGAAATCAGATCTGTGATTCATTTTCTGAATGCTAGGAAAGTGAAACCAATTGAAATTTATCGGCTGTCAAAAGGTGCTGTGTTTCTCCACGACAACGCACGACCAAACACTGCAAATATGACAAAAAACATCTTACAGGGATTTGGCTGGGATGTGTTTGACCACCCCCGCACAGCCCTGACCTCGCTCCTAGCGATTTTCATCTGTTTTTGCATCTGAAATCTTTCCTTGGCAGTCAACACTTCAACAATGACGAAGAGCTGAAAGAAAATGTTTCCAACTAGTTGAAGACACAGGCGGCAAACTTCTATGAAGAAGGTATACAAAAACTTGTGCTTCACTATGACAAATGCTTGCAAAATTTCAGCAGTAATGTGGAAAAGTAGTTGAACAGTTGTAGAATTTTGTGCAATAAATAGTTTTTCTGTATCTGTACACAATTTAATTTTATTACCAAACAGAACTTACTTTCTGGACGTACCTCGTATTTGGATTTCTTCAGTCAGTAGATTTGGTGTTTTACAAAATTGTAACACTTTATTAATTCAAGAGTAATGGCTTTTTAAATGTCAAATAAATATAATGCTTCTGAGAGCTTTATGTATTTTCATACATTGTGTATTTTCATATCTGACAAGTGAGTGAAACACTTGCCACATGTATCACACTTGTGTGGTTTTGTCATGAGTCAATTTGTGTCTTCTCAAATTTGACAATCTAGCAAAACACTTGCCACAAGTATCACACTTGTGTGACATAATATCTTTATGAATTAATTTATGTCTCTTTAGATGTGATAACTGACGAAAACATTTCCCACATTTATCACATTTGTGTAACTTAACCCCATCATGAATCAATTTATGAATTTTCATACCTGATAATTCCACAAAACACTTTCCACAAGTATCACATTTATGTGGTTTAATGTCTTTGTGGATCAATGTATGTCTTTTCAGTTGTGACAATCTAGCAAAACACTTACCACAAGTGTCGCATTTGTGTGGTTTTATATCTTCATGAATTAATTTATGTTCCTTCAGAACTGACAAGTGAGCAAAGCTCTTCCCACAAGTAACACATTTGTATGGCTTTATGTGGCTCAAAGTATGTCTTTTCAGTTGCGACAATGTGGCAAAACATTTGCTACAAGTGTCACATTTGTGAATCTTTATGTCTTCATGAATCAATTTATGTCTTTTCAGTTGTGACAGTTTAGCAAAACATTTATTACAAGTATCACATTTGTGTGCTTTTATTTCTTCATGAATCAATTTATGTTCTTTTAAATTTGACAAGCTGGCAAAACACTTCCCACAACTGTCACATTTGTGTGGTTTCTTACCTTCATGAACAAATATGTGATATTTCAAAGTTGAGATTTTAGTAAAACATCTTCCACAGCTGTCACATTTGTACGGCTTTATCCCTTTATGAATCAGTTTATGTGCTTTCAGCTGTGACAAATACCCAAAACACTTTCCACAAGTATCACATTTATGTGGTCTTTTTCCTTCATGAACCAACTTATGATTTTTCAAATTAGATAAATCGGGAAAACACCTTCCACAAATATCACATTTATTGTGCCTTATCCCTTCATGGATCAATTTATGTCTTTTCAAATCTGACAACTGAATAAAACATTTCCCACAACAATCACATTTGTGTGGTTTTATGTTTTCATGAATCAATATATGTCTTTTCAAATTTGATAATCTAACAAAAAACTTCCCACAAACATCGCACTTGTGTGCCTTCTTGCCTTCATCAGCGAACTTAAGTTTGTTGTCATCTGAAGTCGAACTTGATTCCTTCTCACAAATATCATACTTGCCCTTAGAGCTCTTGAATATAACCAAATTTGACTTGGAAAAATAATTTCTTTTATTTAAGTCATGTTCCTGAATAAAAACATTATGTTTCAAGCAAGATGATACGCCATCTTGTTGTTCAGAGTTAACACTTTTACCCACCGATGATATCTCTGCTGAATCAAAGTCTTTACTTCTGTATTTACTAGTAGTTTTACTTTCAGGACCTTCATTTCTCATGCTGAGTCTTGTATTCTTTCCAGAGCTTTCATTAGAGCATAACTTTGATTCACATCTGGGTAACCTGAAATTTTGGAGAGGACATCATCAATAATTAAAACAATACTTTTATAGCAAAATTATTAGTTGTTTGAACTCATTAAATAAAGTTACATATTTCTAAAGTGTATATTACATTTTGAACTATTTGGTCAACTGTGAACAAAACACTAATTGTGAATTAGAAGATTAATATTACCAAAAATAGGAAATTTATATTTGTATTTTAACCTTACCACAATCATAACTGAAACTGAACCATAACAACACAAATTACTATAATAAAGTACGTATGATATATGAACATAATTTTAAAAGTGGATATTAAGTGTCCATGTTTTAAAAACATTTTAAAATCCAATATTTTCTCTGAGTCACCAGTCCTAACACTTTTCTCTAATAACATTTTTAGACATTTCTGGCCACATGGAAATATTTAAGGCATGAAACTTAAAGGAAACTTTATAAACATAACCTGAATTTGCTTATAACACATATGGAAGACACAGACTGGAGGCCATCCATCAAAAAATGAAATTAAAAAAGCTATAGTAAACCAAATCACTACAAAAGAACCACAAAACTTAAGACAAACTATTTAATGAGAATTATATTAATTAGCAGCAAACTGACTGGCAGTCCAAACAATGTCTGGAAGACCATAGAATTCTTTTTAGTATTAGCTAACTTTAAATATCTGAATACACAACGTTTAAATAAGCTAAGAAACAAGTTATATTTGAATTTTGTCAATCTCGAAAAATGATCAAGCTAAGCTTATTAAGGTAGCTACAAAATAAGAATGAACATAAGACGGGGCTAGGCGTGGCTATTCTATCGCTACTAGCCAATGCAGTACGTGCAACATTGTACAGTTAAGCACGCATACTGGCTCGCTTTGTCGAAGCATGCGGCCAATTTCTTTGCGCACTCTAAAGATACCAATTAAAGAATTATTTTGTTTTTCCCATATTACATAGCTATTTTTTCTGAGGATTACTGTCTAAACCCCATGTTTGTAGCACATCTGGTTTCGGAGATATGGAAAGATAAGATGCCTGACTAGAAAGAAAAGAATCATTAACTGTCAGTGAAGAAAAACACACACGTGCTATGTTGCAGTTATAACGAGTTTGCTGATAATGCAGGTTACTGATGCATGACTAATATCGTGCAGGTCAGCAGTGTTGTGTTGCATAATACTGAATAATACAGAAGTGCTGTTAGGATTTGAGTGTCAATTGAGATACTCAGGCCTCGGTTATCGTCCCTGACGTACAGGTTGGGACGAATCAATTCTATCAGCTTTCTGGCATTCGCTTTCCTAAACCTGTATCTGATTTTGAAGTTTACGTCGTCGTTCTTCACAATAATTTCTATACTTGGGATAAGTTTTCCTCCGTCGTCCTATTTCATGAATTCTACGCACCACAGCTACATTCATCTCCTTATTGCCCTCCATGTTACAAACATAATCTGCCTTTAATCTACCCCTTAGAGGTAGAACAAAATTTGAGCTGAACCAACATGTTAAGTCCCTGGACTATCACTAATCCCAGTTTATGAATAAGAAAATCGATGGTCCACTGTTAGTCCACTGGAAGTAGCAAGTTGGTCCTGACCAAGTCTGACTATGAATACGGCCCCTAGTGGTTTACCGAGAAAAACACGAGTCAGTTGGAGATTCATTGTCATGCTAGCATGTTGGCTATGGTAGCTCAATGGTTAAGAGTAGCAGGATGGAGACAGGAAGATTCGTGGTTCAAAAATCCTGGCTATGGGATTGAATTTTTCAGTTTACCTGTACCCTTCTATAGTCTTACCTTGTTGATTCAGCTGAAGGCCAACTCTCATCTGTCAAATCCTGTAACATAACAATGCTCATTTACATAAACTGTTTAACTCTTCAATAAAGTAGTACGTGATTATTCTGACTAGTAAAAGTAAAATAAATTATATTACCCTTGAGGCTTAGTAATATAAATTTTAACAGCTTCAAACATTACATTTTCAGTTATATTTTTCTTTAAATTTTAGAAACCACTTTGAGAAGAATATTCAAATTTTCAGGAAGTTGCAACATTTAAATACATAAACTGAGAAGCATTATATCTATGTCCCATAACCAGATATCTCCACACGTCATCACTCTTCTAAAACATATGTGCCTGCCTTGGTAGTGTAGATGGTAGCGTGTCTGCCTGACGTTCAGAGGTCCTGAGTTTGAATCTCAGTCAGGGCGAGTTACCTGGATAAGGTTTTTTTCCAGGGTTTTCCCTTATCCTGAAAAAGAATGTTGTTAACTCTCAGCTCTATGGACCCTGGGCTCATTTGAGCATCATTTCACTCATTCCATTCATCGTCTGATATGATTTAACATTGGATGACATAAATTAAATAAAATAAACCATATACAGAAGATTGGAACAAGTCTACTCCTACAAGTACAGAAGTAAGGATGTCAGTATCTAAAACTGATTCTCAAGTTTTATTTGATCAACACATCAGTGTTTCTTGTTGTTTACCATCTACACTAAAGATTTACCTTACTTAAACAGTAAAACTCACCATAGTTACATCATCAGTACCAGGAGTTTCTGTAGAAGTTGTCTGCTGCCACCAGAGTTCTTCTTTAACTTCTAGCTTGGTATCCATTTCACAGTCTTTGTTGGACTCATTAACCTCTGTTACAATAGTCTCCGATAAAAAGCCCCACTCATTTTGTGGACAAACATCTGAATCAACTATTTCTTCTTTAATTTCTGTTTTATTTTCCACTTCATAGACTTCACTGCATGTAGCAGCATCACTGGTTAATGTCATTCTGTCATTTTCTAAAACATCTTCTCTCTCAGTTTGTGAAATAACTTCTGAGAAAGGAAGCTTTTTTCTTTCTACTTTGATATCCATTTCTCAACTGCTACACTTGACAGTAGTGTTCTTAAATTTCAATGAGTCTGTGAAAAAAAAAAGATAGATGTCATTAATAGTTATGCGAGATTGGAGGAATTTAGTAACAGTGACATCAATCGGAAAAACTATTTGTAGTCGGTTTATTGACACTTCGTCACTTACATTTTGATATTATTGAGGCACTAGTTTCAGAAGCCATTGCTTCCATTTTCAACTTTCTCCAACAGATGCTATTTGGAGAGAGGTTGAAAAAGGAGGCAAGGGCTTCCGAAAATAGTCCTTCACATCAGTCCCAACAGACGCTAGTTGGAGAAAGGTAGAAAATGGAGGCAATGGCTTTATGAAAGTAGTCCCTTGATAATATAAAACTGTAAGTGACAAAAGTGTCAATAAACCAACTACAAATAATTATTAAATTTTAGATGAGTCGCATTTTTTAACACATCTGCTTCACTTTCGTACCTATTTTGAGGACATGTTTCGCAAATCTTCGCTTGCATCTACGGCTCTTGTGCGACTGAATTACCCACACCGCTGGATCTAGCATCAGTCGCACAAGAGCCGTAGATGCAAGCGAAGATTTGCGAAACATGTCCTCAAAATAGGTACGAAAGTGAAGCAGATGTGTTAAAAAATGCGACTCATCTAAAATTTAATAATTTTTCGCTTCACTGTGGTGTTCCAATACAGTTGAATCTCAACTACAAATAGTTTTTCCAATCATTAATAGTATTTAATATATACAATTATAATAATTTGTAACTTAAAACTTCACTTATCTTATAAGAAATGATGATAATTCTTATAAATTCTCCAGGATTGTGATTTCATATAAACTTATACACATCGTCAGCTGGAAAAATAAAGCTATCGATAACGTTCCTAAACAATAGATGTTCATATGTTCTTGTTAGTACTACCAAAATCTGAAAATAAAACAAATTTAAAAACAGAATCGACTCCCGGAATTTCAAAATTCATTACACAATATTCATTTTTTAAAATAAATATATTTTCCCAAACCATTAGATCTATTGGACCATTATTTTAATAATTTAACTTCAGGATTTATTTCATGGTTAAATGAGCAAAAATGATCTGCTATGGCCTATTTATCAGTTTGTTTATACTTAATGTATTGAAAATGTTCTTTTATTCTGGTTTCTAAATTAGGTTTTGTCTTTCTAATATAAATTTTATCACAATCGAAACAATTAAACTGATAAATACCATATTTTTTTATTATTATGAATGTTATCTTTTATAGAGAAATACAATGAATTTTTAATACTATATTTTGAGGCACTAAAGTTATACCAAACTCTTTAAAAAAGTTTTGAAAATGTTTATTAATCCAAGGATGGTAAGTAGATTTTTTAAAATTATAATCGTCTTTTATTTTTTTAAAGATAGAAATATCATTAACAGTTTTTTTTTGGTTGTCATTTACGTCCTCCAACATTTAGTCATATTGGACGATAAATGAAATGGGTGAAATGATGCTCATGCTCAATGCATCCGGGGCCATGGAGCTTTGAGTTACCTGACATTCATCTTTCAGGATAAGGGAAAACCCTGGAAAAACCTTATCCAGATAACTCACCCTGACCGAGATTTGAACTCGGGACCTTATGAACATGAGGCAGACATGCTACCATCTACGCTACCGAGGCGGGCAGTATTTTGATATTTGAATTTTTTCAATTTTTTTCCAGCTGAAAATGAGTATAAGTTTACATGAAATCGCGATCCTGTAGAATTTATAAGAATTATCATTTCTTATAAGTGAAGTTTTAAGTTACAAATTATTATATTTGTATATATTTGTTTGCTTCACTGCTAATAGCTTCATATTTTACATATTTAATAGTATTTAATGTTTATAATTGCATGTAATAGCAAACAAAATTTAAAGTAACCAGTTATGTATTATACAACAGAGAAATGAAGCAAGTGATCACAGTTACTAAAATTAGGCAAGTGAGTCAACCTTGTATATACTTTTCTCCACTTACAAGTTTTTTTATGAAGACTAGTTTCTGGGGACTTCTCCCCTATCGCCAGTTCTGTGGTTGACTCCAACCACAGAACTGACGATAGGGGAGAAGTCCCCAGACTTGTAAGTGGAGAAAAGTATATACAAGGTTGACTCACTTGCCTAGTTTTAGTAACAATGGCACTCCACTTTCTGAAATACTTCTTTTTATTCTATATAAGTGATCACAGATTTATAGGTCATATTAATCTTATAAAACTTTTCTCAGGCTACCAGCCAGGTAAATGGTGAGAAACTAGCTGCAAAGCTTTTTTTAAATCAAGAACATTAATCTTAATGGCTGATTAGAAATGTAGATGAAATGTTTACGATCTGTCAGAATACTGAACAAGATGCCACACATATTGTCATCTCTGACATGCCTTGATGGTCTTACAGCTAAAGATTCAGCAGCACATGCAGTCCACAAAAGAACAAACATAGCTTAACAAAAAGTGTGAAAGTGGGTTTTTCCCAAAATACTGTGCTAAAACATCTTTTCCTGAGAGCAGCAAAGACATTTGAAAACTGAAATAATATACACAGTAATTTTGTTGATTTCATGCTGATGACCTCATGTAAAAATAACTTGCGATTGTGTGTAACTCTTTATAAAAGTAACATTTTACAGAGCTAAGATATAGAATTATCAGCAGAGTGATATTGTTTATCAAGGCAGAAAAAATGTAATAGCCAAGAAATGCAAGTGAAGTGTGGTTATAGTGCTCAATGACCTTGATGTAACAGATGCTAAACCTATGTTACCTTAATGGCAAATAAATTAGAGATAAATAAATATCCATAAGTTCAAATACATCATCTTGCAGCATATGCTTATGGTAAGACAGCGATAATGCTTACACAGGTTCTATTTTGGGCCCTATTCTTTTCTTATTGTTTGTAAATGATTTACAGTCAAATATTACAGCTAAAACAATAGTTCAATATGCGGATGACACAAATATATTAATTGAAAGCAATGCACTTGAAGAGCTACAAATCTTATCAAGCAGAATGTTCAGTAATATTTCTAAATGGTTCAGCAATAATAATTTAATTGTAAACTTGGATAAGACACATGTAATTCATTTTCAGTTTTCTCAGAATAAGTCTCTTGTACAATCACAATTAATATGTAATAATCAAGTAATTAAGTATGTAAATACAACTAAATTTCTTGGTCTTTGGATACAGAGTAACCTAAAGTGGGAGACACATGTTCATCATCTAATTAAAAAACTGAGTACAATTTAAGTAATGAGTTGGTATTCAAACACATGTGTTTGAATACCAACTCATTACTTCAATTGTTATATACATCACTGTTTCTAACCTTTTGCTTCAAATAATGAGTACAATTTGTTATAATTTCAGACAACTGGTAAACATAGTTCACATAAAAACTCTCAGAAGTGTGTATTTTGCGTGTGCTCACTCCATTTTAAAATATGGCATAACATTATGGGGTAACTCACCACATTGTAAATCATTATTCATAATGCACAAACGGATTCTAAGAATACTTGGAGGAGTTAAATCAACATCTACGTGCAGACCATTATTTAAAAAATTTAAAATCTTACCTCTCCCATGTATTTTAATTTTTGAAATTTTAAAATTTACAAAGACAAATTTAATGAAAGGAAATGGCCACTGTACCTTTAATGACACAGTTCATAATCATAATACTAGACAGAGAATGGACATTCATGTGAATAGAAGTAACACAAGAGCTCATCAAAACAGTGTAATAAACCTAGGAATCACTTTTTTTAATCAACTGCCTATAGCCAATAAAACCGCTTGCAATTTTTCAGCATTTAAAAAGACAGTTTTGGCATACTTGCTAGACCACTGTTTTTATTCTGTTAGTGAATTTATGGAAAGTTTATAATATTGTTACATTTCTGAATTAATTGTGTATATTATAAAATTTCTTGAGATATCTTTATAAAACATTATTTTGTACAAGCACTGACTTGTCCTTATTGGATGTGACTTGTTAATTTACAAGTATAGTTAATTGCACTTTAAATTCACAATTTGACTATCTTATATCATAGTACTCATGTACAATGTATGATTTACAAGATGAATAAATTAATTTTCTATCTACCTACACATTGTAATATTACCATTTATCAACATTTACTGCAAAACTCATAGAACATTACTGAATTAGGATATAACCTTGATTTAATTGCAGACTTTAAACAGAAAGAAAATGAAAAATGAAATGTGTAATGTTTAATGCCTACTTTTACTACACTGGTGATACATGAGATGAAGATGGCATACCAGTGGAATGAGATAGCAGGGGAAACCAGAGATCCTGGAGCAAACCCGCCCCAGCGCCATGTTGTCTACCACAAATCTCACATTGCAGTCGCCTGGGATCAAACCCAGGCTGCCTTGGTGAGAGCCAAACGGTCTAAGCACTCAGTCATGGTGTGATCTACAGAAGCTAAAGCACATGCCCTTGAAACCATAAATGTAAGATATCCAGATAATGAATGGACTCGTCTATACAGATACAACCAAAAAATAGAGCAGGAGCTATCTGTATATTCTTTTGTTTCTACAGTGGCCGCAATGGAAATCTTTACATGGTAATAAAAACAACAAACACTGGCTTTACGTGGTTTTATTTTAAACTCCTCCACACAATTAGTATTTGGTCATATTTCCCTTAACTTGTATCACCTTCATGAATCTCCTGGGCATCAAATCTGCTGTATTTTCAAAATATTTTTTTGTCCATTTCCACCCATAACTTCTTCAATGCCTCCTGCAGCTCCTTAATATTTGATGGTTGCAGCTCTTCAATTTTATTTTTCATTTGATCCCAAGCATTTTCAATTGAATTTACGTCAGGAGAATTACCAGGCCAGTCAAGTACAGATATATTATTGTCTTTTAGGAACTTCTGAACCATCACGTATAAAGAACTGACACTAATGAATTGGCCAAAATGTGACCAAATGCTGTTGCAACACATCTAAATAGTTATTTCCCTTCATTGTTGCATTTTTAGGGAGAAAGTACAAGACACCTCTACCACAATTACCACTGAAGGCGCCCTATACCATCACACTTTCTGGATGTTTAACAGTTTTGACCATAAACGTTGGATCATACGGTGACACATTTTTTGGCCTTCTCACCTTTTCGGACTTTCCTCTGACCAACTTGAAAGTGCTTTCATCAGAAAATATTACTTTGCACCAGTCCTCTGATATCCAGTGCTGATATGTTTTGTGGAAATGTACTCTTTTCCTCATCATAGCCTCAGTTAGAAAAGGCTTCTTGGCAGCACACTGAGTTGGTAAACCTAAGTCATTTTGAAGCCACTGCTGAATAGTCCAGATTGCAACACTTTTGAGCAGTTCTGGATCATTCTTTTTTAAAGCTGCTGCTGTAATCCATGTATTAGCTATCATTTCACGTTTTAGAAGGTCATCAGTCCTTGGAGAAGTCTTTCTTTTACCACCTGAACCTGTTTTTCGTGTTGGTGTGGTGCCACATGGCAAAGGTGTTGCTGCATTTTTAGGTTGTAAATGGCTTGTCTTGAAACCTTTAGATCAGCAACTATACCAATTACAGAGATACTACCTCTAAAGAGTTAAAGCACGAATCCTCTCCTCATAAGTGAGCTTCTTGTGTCCCATTTTGTGTACTGGATGCAGAAATACACACTTTCAAAAATAGCACTGAGATCAAAAATCGGACAACCACACACAATAAACAACTTGCTGTATGCAAATACCAGAGGAAGACTGAGACCTGGACTGCTAATGAAAGGAAGTTGCTACTGTGCATTCGAGAATCACATGATTTGCAGCTCCGCCCGCCTTTTTTGTAGTGGTGGGAGAAGAACAAACTGAGCGCATTGTGTATGTGGTAACTGTATAAGCATGTTGGAAATTATTTCACACACTTTGATACCGAAATTGATGAAATTTACTCTTCCTTACAAAATATATTCACCTGGACAAGTCAGCTTTCTAACAAAGTTTCCTTTTATCAGATTCCAAAGCATCTATTTGGGCTATTATTTCAACTGACTGTCCTAAAATGGAAAAAATAAATGAAATTCATAATATGATTACACATCTCCAAATTTTAAATAAATATATACTGTTCCAATGGATTCCATCCCAATGTGGAATTTCTGGGAATAAGCAAGCGGATATTTTGGCCAGTGAGGGTTCCAAAATTGCTCAAACAATGAGAAACAATATAGCCCCTATGACATAGAAGGAAACAATATTATAAAAGCGAGACACATGCTCCCTCCAGACTCGAACTGTGTAGAGCACTCTTGGTATAAATATAGCAGCATTGACAGATAAAGCTTCTGTTTATATATATAGCACCAAGACCTTCTGTGACTGCACCACTGAAGATGTCCATCGCAGTTGTGGATAAACTTCTGGAATTTCTATCTTCAGCAGACCGTTGCATAACAGTTACAACTACATGATCCTGGCCAGAAAAACCTGCATTGTCTGAATATTAATGATAGCTCTTAGGAATTACTGAGGTAGATGCTACCAGTTTGGAATCCTGTAACCAACCAGTCCCTTTAGGTGGCTTTGTTATTGCAGAATCATGGCACAGACTGCAAATCACACAGAATTGATGATACAATGCATGAAGTGATGAGTGTCAACTTAAGGAAGGAAGAAAATCCCACAGTTAGCCAAGATTTTTTAGGTTTAGTTGTATGGATTCTGTGGCTATGCTTTGTAGGTCTGCTTCTTTCCTCTTCTCATAAAAAACGTCTATCAGCTATATTTGCAGTTTACGGTCCTGTTATTCAATAAGGATAGCATTTATTACTCTCTAATGTTGGCAGCACTCTCATAGGGCATAAACAAGTATCAAATAAGTATGAAAACTCGTTATGCATCTGCTGCTTAAATGTATATTACAGAACAGGTTGTATATACTTCAGTCTATTCTCCTATCCACATGACATTCTCTCACATTATCCTTATGTGCACAATCTGGCATTATGTTCTAAATCTGAACTCATCAATGACTTAAATCATTAAAATGAGTATTTATTCCATATTATCTTATTTGAATAATAAAAAATTAAATTTAAAGATTATGATAATCTGTAAAATAAAAGTGAGTTCCAAGTGCTATCTCGTTCTAAACAGCAGAGCTACCAATACCAGAGAAACAAATACCACCTTCCTTACGTAAATAACAAAGAACTGCCGAAAGCATTGCTGAGTGATCTTTTAGAGGAGTGAAGCAGTAGCACGGCCTTACTGTAGGATGTGTGTGGCTAAACCCGAGCACTATTAGCAGTTATAAACTGTGTGCATTTGTGGAAAGGTAAAACAAAGACTACTTAAAATCTTTCCTAAGTAGCACATTCCACACTACTCGCATCCTGGCATCCGCAATATCATCATAACATGCTTATCTTCACTACGTAATTGTCTTTTTTTTTTTTTTTTTTATAAAACAAAATTTCTCAAACACAGTGGATGGGTTACAGGATTACAAAATTGTAACATGTCCTCCCTAAGATAATCCCATTACTAATATTTTATCACATTTTTTCACCACTTAAGGAATAATTGTTTCATTTAAAAATAAATTAATATCGGTAAAACATCGAATTTATAGTGAATGTTGAATATTAGTTTAACGTTTCACGTGACCTTTGATTGATCCTCTTGTGCACTTATTATATGCATTCCAACTAAACTAAAATCTTCTTTGGTTATTATTTTGTGAATTTGAATAGTTCCATTCCTCTCTTATGCGGTAAAAATGATCACCTGAGAAAGGAATAGGTTATCTGCCCTACAATAATCCATGTTACTTTTACATAGTTAAGCGGACTGACACCAACCCTGCAGCTCTGAAATATAAACACTTTGAAGTATTGCCAACCCATATACGCATGTACTTCTTGTTTTTGTTATATTTATTCCACCAGTATTATTGTTGTTATTATTTATTGTTATTCAGTTAAATGCATATCAAATTCTTGAAACTGCGTAAGCAACTGTATTGCTTTCAAATAGTTTTACGCAATGAATAAAACGCATAGAATTCTTGGAATAACGTTTTTAAATGAATCAATAAATTCAAGTGCCGACTTTTTTTTTCTGCACTTTATTTCAAAATTATAATATGTAGAGAGAAAGTCCCATGAATGCAGCACGTAGGATTTTGGAGGAAATAATACACCAAGTTCATAAAAAGTGTCAAACCAGATTTTTATCTTGGCGTAAAATAAACTAGGAGTAAACTTTCATATTCAATGAACCGGAATAGTATTACGTTGTGACTGGTGCAATTCGATGTATAATACCGATGTCAACAATGTCGGAAGGTAAAATAAACGCTAATTTCAGCAATTGCAGAATTGTGAAGCAAAGGAAACTGCCAGATCAAATCTCACCTGCCGTGAGTCGTATACAGAACACAACCATTCTAGCAGGTTTTACTTCATGCGTTTAGGTTGGTAGTGATGCGTTTAGTCAATATTACAGCACAATTTTGTATTAAACAAAAACATGTTAAATGTAACCTGTGAGTATTACTGGACAGAAAGATATTGAAATGTTATTCAACATGCTGTATAATGGTTTTGGTAATGACTTTTATGTGAAATAGTTACTTTTGAGTCTGTAGTTGGTAAAAAGCAGTAATAGATTGTGATTTTGTCTTATTAAATGTTCTGAACTACAATTCTGCGGGATAACATTTTCAGGGTTTTAATAAGTTTGAAGTAGGACGTAAAAAAGTGGGTAGGATATGAGACTTGAATGTTTTGGCCGAAAGCTCGACCTTCATAAACCTGGCGAAACCTTCGTTAAAATGCTCGAGATCACCTTACGAATGGCATAAGGAGGTGTAACCACTAGTAACCACTAATCGAGTACCCTATTTAAGTTTTCTTTTATAGCACAATTGTGGCATGGATTGAGCAAAACATGCCGTGGTGACAGTAGTCTGTTACGAGTATTAATAGTCATTAACCGCTAGGACCTTTCTTTCTATTACTGATTCACTTGTTCCAGTTTAGGCCCTCCTTTACAGATATAGATATTACCAAAAAAATTGGCATCTGGAGCTTTTAATTAGCAAACTAAGGAGCGAGTCATTTACTCTTTTATGATGTTTCCAACCCACCTCATACCCTGGCTGTTGGTTCTGCTGCAGCAGTAGGTAGGGAAGCTCAGAGTATCACTGTTGATGCGTTTAGCTCCTTCTCAGTTTTTACCAGGTGTACTGAATGAAGTTTCCTCACCATTATGTTGCATTTTCTCCGCTAGAATTCTTGCAATTGTTCACCAGGATATGCTCGTTGCTTTTTCCACTCTTTCCTGCCATCTTGAGCAATTTGTTCCTGCATTCTTCTGGTACTCTGCCCTTAGCTTCCTCTGCCTCTTGCTTCATACATTTTTAAACATTTAAAACAATGTCCGTTGTTTACCATTTTTTGTGCAGTATTTAAACTTAAATCTCACTGGTGGCATTGCTGAAAACTCAGAGGGAGAGAGAGATGAACAATAAACATGTGCTAGTTTCACTATTTGCAATAAGTAACTGAGTATCCTCACTGACTGGAAAGGTCAACTAATAACTTGTTTCTAGTGTTTAATGAAGGGTGAGAGACGTGCGACCCAAGACAATATTTATAACTTCGATGAGTACTCATACAAACCTTAGTCTACACACAGTTAGTGTGGAAGAAATGATTATTTCCATCAATTTACCTAAAAATGAAACATAGTGGTTTAACTAAGAAGCCTGGGACTTAAGTACTTACAGCATAGTAAGTCGTCACAAAAGGTGCATGTCTCATAGCATATAAAAACCCCTAATGGTCTACCGGGAAGCATATGAGTCAGTTGGAGAATTTAATGTCATGTTGGCATGTTGGCTATAGTAGCTCAGTGGTTTAACTAAGAAGCCTGGGACTTAAGTACTTACAGCATAGTAAGTCACCACTAAAGGTGCATGTCTCATAGCATATGAGAACCCCTAATGGTTTACCGGGAAACATACGAGTCAGTTGGAGAATTTAATGTCATGTCGGCATTTTGGCCATAGTAGCTCAGTGGTTTAGAGCAACCGGACGGAGAGTGGGAGATCCGTGGTTCAAACACCAGCTACGGGATTGAATTTTTCAGTCTGGCTCTACTCATCCAAACCTTAGCCTACACACGGTTAGTGTGGAAGAAATTATTGTTTCCATTGATTATTTTCAGTATTTATATCGTTTGCTTTGCAGGAAAGCAATATTATCAAGGAATGTTTTCTTTTGCAGATGAGAAGCAAATGGGGAGAGTGTTGGGTGCAAAAAGTAAGGGAACTGATGGAACAGATAGGTATGGGACATATATGGAGAAACAAGGAGTATTATTATAGGGGCTTTTGGAAAGAGGTAGAATTAAGGATGGAAGATTTAGATAGCCAAGTTATATTTACCAGTGTAAGGGAGAAAAGATCATTGAGGACATATAGGGAAATAAAGACAGTGTGGGGGAGGGAGAAGTACATAGATGTGTGTAATAAGTCAAGGCAAGAAGGATTTGCCTGGGCAAGGACAGGAGTTAGAAATTTCAAAGGTATTAGATATGAAAAGCATACAGGGAAATACCCAATGTGTGGAGAAGAGGATACAGATTGGCATAGTATACTTTATTGCAAATAAAGTTATGCAGGGAACAAATTTAGCAACAAAAGTGGGACAGTTTTAGGGAGGGGGAAGGTATTAATAATAAAGAAAATGTTATTGGTAAAAGGAGAAAAGAATGTAAGAAATATAGGTGAATATCTGGGGAAAGTTAGAGAGAAATGGTTAAGATTGATGAAGAATAACTAACAATTAAGGGCTGAAAAACTAGAAAGAGGGATACCAGGGAGAGGAGGGTCATCAATACACGGAAAACCATGGGTTATGTGTATTGAGACCGAGACTTGGGACAAGAAGGTAGGAAGGGTATGTTAGATGTGAATAAGTCATTTTGTTATTGTGTGAAAGAAGTGTTATAAATGTCAATGTATCAGTGAAAATGTATGTAGAAGAAAGATGAGAAATAAATAATTATAATTCTATATCGTTTGCTATTATAGGTTTGCCACTAGTCCCAAAGAATTTGTCATGTACCAATTTGACAATAGTTATACAGCTTTGTTTTTGCTGTTCCTTTCTTGTAGGTAAAACTTCAAACTAGTTGGTTATCTGAAGTGCTGGTGACTTCAGACATCTTATAGTTGTTATTTATAACTTTCTTCCATTTCATGCATTCTTACTGTTACTTTGTGATTACAGCGCAAACAAGATGTTATTTCAAACTGCTAACTGTCATAGTCTGCCTCCAATGAGGGATAAAGTTTGTCATCACAGTAATAGAACTTGCTACTTCTACAGAAGTGACGATCACATTTAAAATAAGCTATCTTGCAAAGACATTTCAGAGACGTTCACCTTGCAGGACATCACAAATATTTTTAAGCTTTTATAGTCTCTCAGCACCCACAACACGTTCGTACCTTTCACTAACAATTTTTCATTTCTCTTCTGGTAGTTGCAGCAGTTGCATTTCTTCAAAGGTCACCGTGGATGACACTAGCATATTGCTTCTTTCTTCAACTTCAAAGTGGCTTCCCATTGCTCACTAAGGTAATGCTATATATGCCAGATTGATGGGAGTTGTTTGCTGTGTAACAACTTCTGTACTTCACAAACTGCAGCAGTATCTTCTGATGCCTCACATATCTTACCAGAATTGTTGCTATTAATGGTCATTGCCTTACAAGAATTTTACAGGTAAAGTGAGCTCTGGAGAATTTAATGTCACGACGACATGTTGGCCAGGGTAGATGAATGGATAAGAGCGACTGGATGAAAACTAGGATATCCATGGTTCAAATCCCGGCCATGGCATTGAGCCTTTCAGGTTCACTTTATCTAAACTGGTTTAGTTGGCTCTGTCAAACTGGTTGTTGAGAGTAATGGGCTGAGACAGCACCTTCTTTTCAATTCCAGTTTGTGTTCAAGTATTTCTTCCATCAACTGAATTAGCCACTTTTCATTATATTTTTCATTATTATTAGAATGTAAGCATGCTTATACGGCAGAATATGTCCTCTATATCTGCCATTTTTATTTCCTCAAGCTCCAAAAAGGAGCTTAGAAAGCCTTCACATTCACAATCATGCAAGGTTTTTTGAATCTGTTCCATATTTCATGGAATCTTTTATAAGCTTTATTGTGCATAGGTATCTGTGCAGAGTGATTTAGTATTTTAGTAACCGTTATTCACTAACTACATACTGTCTGCTTCTATTACTTTGTAACCATTCATTAAGATAAACATCGAATTTTATAATTCCTTTCTTTGAAGCATTGAAAACAGTGTTGTTGTAATAAATTAAATTTAAAGGGAGTCGATTAATGACACTAAACAACACTTACTTTTAAATTTTCCCAGAACATGTTTCAGAGACTTAGCCTCCATCGTCAACCGGACATCAACTGGTTCTCAGTGGGATAGCTAGCGATATTTTGTCATAGGTCTGCTCTGGTGGCAGTTCGAGGAACTTGCTGAACAAATCTTTCTGGGGGATGTCGAAATTGAATACTTTGTTCCTATTTTTTGAAATGAAGATTTGTTCCCATGTGGATAGTTCTTGTTTTCCTGTTGTGTGTTTTAGTAGTTTTGGTTCTGGATTTATGTTGTGGTTTTTTTTCCAAAAATGTGTGGCAACTGCTGATTTTTCTAATTGTTTATATTTTATGTTCCTAAAGTGTTCCTTTGCTCTTGTTTCTAAATTTCTTTTGGTTTTTTCAATATAAATTTGACTACAATCACTGCATTCAATTTGATATACCAGATTTTTTGTTAGATGGAATGGCATCTTTGATGTTTGAGCAAATTAGGTGTTTTAAGGAGAAATGGTTGACTGGTGCTAGTTAAATGTTTTGTTTTTTGAAGACTTTTTTGAATTTATCAAAGGCCCATGGATGGTAAGTGGATTTTTTAAAAATCATATTAGTTTCTGTAGCTGAGAGGTTTGTGGTTTCCTTTATTAGCTTCTGTTTTGCTAAGTTCACTTTTTTGTCTACTAATGATTTGGGAAAGTCATTTTTTTGTGCTATTTGTGTTGTGACTGTAGTCAAATTTATATTGGAAAAACCAAAAGAAATTTAGAAATGAGCAAAGGAACACTTTAGGAACATAAAATATAAACAATTAGAAAAATCAGCAGTTGCCACACATTTTTGGGAAGAAAACCACAACATAAATCCAGAACCAAAACTACTAAAACATACATCAGGAAAACAAGAAGTATCTATATGGGAACAAATCTTCATTTCAAAAAATAGGAACAAAGTATTTAATTTCGACATCCCCCTGAAAGATTTGTTCAGCAAGTTCCTTGAACCGCCACGAGAGAAGACCTATGACAAAATATCACCAGCTACACCAATGAGAACCATTTGTCCAGTTGAGGATGGAGGCAAAATGTCTGAAACATTTTACGGAAAAATTTAAAAGTAAGTGTTGTTTAGTGTCATTGACTCCCTTTAAATTTAATCTAATTTTCTGACTATTCCTAAGATCAGCCACATTTTGATCTAGATCAAGTATTAAGAACCAAATTAAGTTTTAATATTTAATATACTAATAATATGTTTTCTTTTGCCACAGACGTTCTACAAAGTTGAAAACTACAACTGTCAAGTGCAGCAATTATTGTAAAATGGATATCAAAGTAGAAATCAAAGAGGAGCCTTCTATGCCAAACTTTAGTTCACAGAATGAGAGAGAATTTTCTTCCAAAGAAAATGAAAGTAAAGTAAAGAGTGAAACTCTTAGAGTTGGCAGTGACTGTGAGTTAGATTTCAAAACAGAATCTGAAGTTGTTAATGTGGTTTTAGACTTCTGTTTCCAGAATCAGAGCGAAGATATTGAAAGTAACGTTAAGAGTGAAAATGTTAAAATTGGCAGTGACAGTGTGATGGCTGTCAAAACAGAATTTGAAAGTGTTAATGTGATTCCAGACTTTTGTTTCGAGAATAAGGGAGAATTTACTTCACAAGATACTACAGACACTGAAGCTGATACCAAAATTGAAATTAAACAGGAAGAAGTGTTGCTGGAAGCAACAGATGAAGCTCTCTGTATTTATGATGAAATTAAGGTATGTTCAGCGGAGAAACTACTTCAAATAATTTTATTTTTAAAGATCTAACTGCAGTTGAATTTGAGGTTGGTTTAGGTTACCCCAGTAACGAGGATGGGAAGTTTTTAATATTAATCGTTATGTATTCTTTGATTTGAAATTTCTTTTTTGAAATCTCAGGGTGGTATGGAAGAAATAATTTGCTAGATAGATTTAATAAATTTGTGTATTTTTAGTTACTGAAATCTTTGTACGAGGAGCATTCGGAAATGATCTATAATTGCATTGTTTCAAACATACCGCTCAATCTATGAGCACATCTTCTCGTAGGACAACAATCTGATGCTATCATGTCACGCTCACGCTAGATGACATTTGTGAATAGTGAAAGGGCAGCGCCTGTTTGTTATCAGATAGAACAAAGATGGGTTGCATGGTTTTTTGTAGAAAGGAGTCAAAACAGTAGATACTCACAAACATTTAATCATGGTTTGTGGCCAAGAGGCTCCTGCACAGAAGACCAAACCAAGAAATTTCATGGAAATTAATTGTTCTTTCACACTAACCGTGTATAGGATGCACTATGAAAGTGTAGAGTCAGATTGAAAACTTCAAAGCCATAGCCGGGATTTGAACCACGGATCTTCTGGTCTCCGTCCAGCCGCTCTAGACCATTGAGCTACTATGGCCAACGTGCCAACATGACATTAAATTCTCCAACTGACTCGTGTTTTTCCCGGTAAACCACTTAGGAGTTGTATAAACACATGAGACAACTACCTTAATGGCGACTTACTATGCTGTAAGTACTTTAAGTCTCTGCACTTTATAGTTCAGACCACTATTAGGTACAATTAATGGAAATTAATTGTTCTTTCACATTAGCCGTGTGTAGGACGCACTATGAAAGAGTAGAGCCAGACTGAAAAATTCAATGCCATAGTCGGGATTTGAACCATGGATCTTCGGGTTCAAATCCCGGCTATGACATTGAATTTTTCAGTCTGGCTCTACCCTTTCAAGAAAGTTCATTTTGCTCCATCTGCAGGTAAGCAGATCTCTGTCTTTTGGAACACTTGTGGCATACTGCTAATGGAGTGACTTCCAGAAGGTATAACTGACAACAGCAGAGTACATGAGTCTCCCTTACACAACTTAGATGCAGGATTCAGCAACAGCAAAAGGTAAAGTGGTCCAAAGGAGTGCTCCAGCATGACAAAGCTGGGCTCCAAACCACAAATATGACTGCAAAGTTGGGGTTCATTGTTGTGACACACCTATTTACTGGATCTCACTCCACCTGATTATGCTCTGTTCAACAGCTTGAAGAAAGTGCGGCGAGGGAAAAGATTCAGCAACAACAAAGAATTCCAGGCAGCTGTCCATGAGTGAGTGCATAGTACCACCAAACAGTGGTTCCGTGATGCAATAATAAAGTTGCCAGGAAAGTGGTAGTGATGTATTGACGTCAATGAAGAGTATATTGAGAGATCCCATATACGTTTATTCATGTATATTAATAAATAAGGTACAAAAAACTACTATTGTACATCAATATTACACTGTTGTTATGAAAAGTAGACATGAATATATTCATGGACTTTGTAAAAGTCATTTAACTGATAACTTAATCATTACTTCATACCCATGTTGAAGTGTGCAGTAAGTTTGAAACTGTGAGTTTCACTATTTTTGACAGGTTCTCATTATCAGCATAATACAAATAAATTTGTAAGTTAACATAATCAAACTGTCTTGCCAGTTGCAAATATACCGATGAACTAAATGGACATTTTTAAGTATGGTTTCTTCCCTTTTTAACATCAGGAGCTTTGGATATGCCAAGCTCTATATTATTTTACATACTTAAAGTATATATTTCCTTCTTTTGTGGAATTTTTATTTTACTTAAATCTTACACACTTTACAATTTTCAAGGATCTAATCCTTATTTAATTGGTCCTTTAATTATTAATTTTTAGATGAGTCGTATTTATTACACATCTGCTTCACTTTCATACCTATTTTGAGGACATGTTTTGCAAATCATCGTTTGCATCTTCTACTCTTACGCGACTAAAGCTTGATCCAGGGGTGTGGGTAATTCTGGAGTTGCTGCTGCCATCTGTTGATTTAGTGATGAACTTAAATGTGGGATTCTCTTCTGGCGGGATTTCAAAGTTCATTAGTAGGTTTTTGTTTTTCTATGTATATTCTCTCCCATATGACGAGTTCACTATGTTTTTGTACGTATTTTAGTAATTCTGTGCTATCTTCAATTTCATGATTTCCAGACCAGAAATGAGCTGCTATTGCGGACTTATCAATATTTTTGTATCTTAAGTGCCTGAAGTGCTCTTTCTTTCTAGTGCCTATGTTTCTTTTTGTCCTCCCTATGTAAATTTTTTCACAGTCTTTACACTTAATCTTGTAAATGCCTGACTTTTCCTCTGGGTTTATCTTATCAGTATTATTACTGTGAAGTAGGTTTTTAATGTTGTAATTGTTTTTTGGTGCCAATGTTATATTGTATTTCTTAAATATTTTTTGGAACTTTTTTGTGGCCCAGGGGTGGTAAGTAAATTTAGCAAATCTAATTTCTTGTTTTATTGGTGTGAGGGCTGTGATCTGTTTTAATCTCTTTTGAAGTTTGAATGATTTTAGTTTTTTATCTACAAGGTTTTTTCCATATCCATTTTTAATTGCAGTTTTTAAGATTTGATGGTATTCGTTTTGATATTCTTACTGGCTGAGGGGTAGATTTACTAATCTGTGTGTGAGACTGTTGATGGTGCCATGTTTGTGTGGAATTGGGTTGAAACTATTTGCTTTGATGTAATTATCTGTGTGTGTTGCTCTTCTATGGATACCAAATTCTAGTTTTTCATTGCTTTTTGTGATTTTAAGGTCCAAAAAAGGTAGAGTACAGTCCTCTTCAGTTTCCACTGTGAATTGTATGCTGGGTTCTTGCAGGTTGAGTAGTTTCAAAGCATCATCTATTTGTTTGTAGGGCACTATTGCAAAGACGTCGTCTAGGTATCTGTACCATGTTTTAAAATATGAGGGAAGGCTTTAGTTATGTGTTTCGAAAAAGCTCATGTATAGATTGGCCAAAAATGGTGATGGCGGGCTTCCCATAGCTAGTCCTGAAATTTGTTTATAATATTTTCCATCAAAGACAAAATAATTTTGATGTATACATATTTCAGTCATTGCCAAATATTCTTCTATTGCATTGGCATCTAGGTTTATAGAATTTAGCCATTTTTTCAGTTGAATCAAAAGTTTGTCTAATGGAATGCTAGGGAAGAGGGAGCGGACATCAAAGGATACTAAAGTGTCATGAGGTTTTAGTTTAAGATTTTGAATTTTTTCTACCAGGTCTAAAGAGTTTTTTATGCTCAGAGTATGGAATTGTGGAAAGGACTGAAATTTTTTGGACAGCCATTTTGCCAGAAGGTAAGTAGGAGTGTTTATATTATTTACAATGGGTCTCATGGGTATGTTGGGTTTGTGTATTTTAGGCAAACCATATAGTCTTGCAAGGGTAGGGTTGTCCGGTTCGATAGTTTTTTGTTCTACAGTTGTTAAAATTTTACTATTAATGATGTTTTTTTTTACATCTTTTATGCATCAGTTGAGTGGATTTGAATCTATTTCTTGGAATTCTTTTTGTTGTAGTAACTCTAACATTTTTTCCTTGTATGTAGCTGTATCTAAGATTACTATTTTGTTTCCTTTATCAGCCCTTGAGAAGATTACATCCTTTTTCCTTAAAGATTTAATTATCTTAATTTGTTTCAAATGTTTTCCTGGTTTTTTATTTATTAAGTTTTCCAATATAGGAGATGATTTTTTCCTAATTATATTTTTGTCCATGGTTTCCAAGCCTTCTACTGCTAATTCTATATCTACAATGAATTCATCCGGGTCGCTGGAGTATGTTATACATGTTTTTAGGCCTTGGTTAAGCACATCTATTTCTTCAGTGTTAAAATTTTGCTTTGAGAGATTAATTACATTGTCTGGGGATGTGTTCTTTGCTGAAATTTTGTTATGTTTTGGTTGCCAATGATTATGGTTATGCTTTAGTTTCTTCTTTTGACGATAAACTTTCTCTTTGACTTTATAATTTATATGTTCAAATGATTTGGTTTCTAAATGGTCCCATGCTGTGTTTCCTAGTAATTTTACCAGTTTTAAATGTAGGTTGTACAATGAGAGGTCTATATTAGTTAGTTTTCTGTAGTGATTTGCTTTTTCGGATTTTAACATGGCTTTTTCAGCAGCTAATTGTTCTCTACTGTTATGGTTAAATTTTACTATTTTTCTTACAAATTTCGGAGAAAAGTTTTGTTTTAGGCAATTGTTGATAAACTTTATGTCCGCTGATATTAATCTCCCATTTCAGCAACAAGAGAGAAATAAAACAATATTTGAAGCTAAAGACAATAGCAGCTCATTTCTGGTCTGAAAATCATGAAATTGAAGATAGCACCGAATTACTAAAATACGTACAAAAACATAGTGAACTCGTCATATGGGAGAGAATATACATAGAAAAACATAAAAACCAACTAATGAACTTTGAAATCCCGCCAGAAGAGAATCCCACATTTAAGTTCATCACTAAATCAACTGATGGCAGCAGCAACTCCAGAATTACCCACACCCCTGGATCAAGCTTTAGTTGCGTAAGAGCAGAAGATGCAAACGATGATTTGCGAAACATGTCCTCAAAATAGGTACGAAAGTGAAGCAGATGTGTAATAAATACGACTCATCTAAAAATTAATAATTATTTCGCTTCACTGTGGTGTTCCAATACAGTTAAATCTCGATATATGGTCCTTTAATATTTATTTAAAGCACTGCATTAAACTTCCAGTTTTCTCCGTTTCTGTTATTAGCCTTTTTTCCATTAAAGTAGATAAAAGACTTAAAATATTTTCACAACCAGTTGTAACAAATACTTTCCTTAGAAAATCTTAATTTGAAAAATCTCCAAAATAAAACAATTCTAGATTGACCTAGAAAATCATCTGTTGCAATATTCACATTAATCAGATATTTTTTCAAGATTTGATCAGTGACTTCCCCACAGTATTTTTTATGTAATAAAGATACCTAATGAGCATTAATCGCTAAACTGTATGTGAAATTTGCCAAATTTTAGATGGTCTCTTTATAGTGTCAAGCAGGATGTAGAATGATCTTATCAAATTGTGAGCCTTAAACACATTCACGTGCAATACTGAAAATGGTTCTTGAGGTATTATTATTTATCAGTTATTCTCTTGGTCGTACCGTGGTTGAGTGGTTAGACCGGTTGGCTTTCACCAATGTGGCCTGGGTTCAATCCCAGGAATTACAAGTGAGATTTGCAGTGTACAACACAGCACTGGGGCAGGTTTTCTCCAGGATCTCTGATTTCCCCTTCATCTCATGTATCAGTGCTGCATGTAGTAAAAGCGTTAAACTCTGCACAACTGTACACACTTATTATCTTGACAATTTGAGGAGAGCTTCAGGTACTGTAGAACCTCATTTACCTTGATCAACTGGGCCGGAGCTGATCTGAATTAACAAAAATCCGTTAGGTGCATAGAAACATCTACAGCATGATCAGAACATTTTTAACTATTTCAGGATAGCCATTTAAACCCTGTACGAACCTGGAACAGAGACCCAATAAATAACAAAAGACATTTAAATTGTTAAATGCTGTAACAACTTTCAGAAATATACATTTGTATCTTCTTTATTAAGTTACTTTAGCAAAACAAGAACTAGTTTAGGCAGTTTAAAACTATATTATGGTGTCATTTAGGTAGAGATGATATTCAAAAATCTGAAATTTCACTATTTTGTTTCACTGTCACAAAAGCCATTCTTTGCTTCAAATGCATCTAATTTATGAGTCATTTTGGTTTGTATGTATACGAATGATAGGTGTATATTTTGTATATATTAGCTGCATAAGTGAGTTCTTGGTTTCAGGGTTCTTATGTTCAGTTTATGCTGCCACACAATTATCATTGTATGTATATGTTGGGCCAAACAGGCTGGAAAGTTACAAACCTCTCCAACACCATCTGCACTGTCTACCCAAAAGAGGAAGGCAAGGCAGAGGAATGAGGCCCCGCTTGCCTTCTTGTAGTAGGTAGACAGTATATAATACCTATCACTGCAGTTACTGAAACAAGCATTAGGTCTGGCAGCATGGGTGACTCATATATATTGTCATACACTCATTTCATAGTAAACAGATCCACTAACAGAGTGGCCGCGCCGTGGCTAAGTGGTCAGACCGCTTGGCTCTCACCAAGGCAGCCCGGGGTCGATCCCAGGTGACCGCAAAGTGAAATTTGTGGTGGACAACACGGCGCTGGGGCGGGTTTTCTCCGGGATCTCTGGTTTCCCCCGCCATCTCATTCCACCGGTGCTCCATGTTCATCTCATGTATCATCAGTGTCATCGCCTGCGGTGCCGTATGTAGTAAAAGTGGGCGTTAAACACTACACTAACAGAGCAGATAAACAGTTCAAGCTCCTCTCCCTCTTCACGCCCTGCTTGTCTTCTTGTACTGGGTAGACAGTATGTACCACTTAGAGTATTTCATAACCAAAGTTTATAATCTTAGGCTTATGCAGAAGTTATCATGCAGTAATATAGTTACTTGGACTCCCTTGGAGGTCAGAGTGATTTCCTTTGCCCATCCAAAGTTAATTGAATAACACATTTGAAATTGTTAAATTTCTGTGTTGACCATGGCTTATCCTTGCAAGGGAATTCGAGTAATGTACCTACAGAGAATAGCAATTTATCATCTATAAATAAGATTTGTTTGTTTCTTCCAAACTGGTCGGGGTTAAAGAGGTCTTGGCTAACTAGATATTATTGTTGATTTAACTTATTCAATATGTTGAAATATGTTCAATATTGAAATTATTTTACTTAAAACAAAAAATGGCATAACATTTCTGACACATGTAATTATTTTTCTTTTAAAATAATTAAAAGCATGTACAACAATTTATTTTTTGTACTAAGTTCAAATTACAAATTTGAAATAGGTATAGAATATATGTATGATCATATTACCATGTCGAAAAAGGACAGTTAAGAATAAAATAATATCTTAGCAGTGGTTTATTCTAGCTCTTTTGTTGGACACATTACTTAACCATTTCCTGGTTATTCATGAAGTTTACTCTAGTTTACTTGTGCCTTTGTTTTCTGGAAGAGAATTATTTGAACGTAGCATTAGAGTGTGTGTGATGTATAAATAAAATCTTCTGTTGCAGGATGGAACAGATGGCAGCTTTCCTTCTACAAAAGCACTAAGGTAAGTTGTCCTAACTCATGCTTTACCTTCTCACATAGACATGGTTAGACAGGTCCGTTAAGGGCTTTAATAGCTCAAGATGATAAAAGAAACATCTTCAGGTTTAAAGTATATATATATATATATATATATATATATATATATATATATATATATATATATATTATCGGGCTTTTCTATAGAAAATGAGAAAGCTTAAACATGGTAGCACATAACCATGGCCAAAAGTAATACCTTCTATGCTATAAACAATCCATGGCGCAAGGGCCCATAAAGGGCCAGGACCTGCCAACCCGACTGCCGGCCTCACGCCCACATACCAAGGTAGAGGTGGGCGATTATCCAACCGATACAGGCAGAGCATGTGGTCAGCATCTCGGCATCCCGCAGCCGGAATGTTGGCTTTCATGACCAGGACCGCTTACCTAGCATAAACTCCTCAATTCCCACACAATGCTGAGTGGGCATCGGTCCTATACCCGATACTTAAAATCTGCACCCCATTAGTGGGATCGAACCCGACCTGCATTCCATGGCAGGGAACCAAAGCATTCTGCCTTAGGCCACTACACCACGGCACAGGACTATCAACAGTAAACAATGAGATATCTCTGTTTCATCCAAAAATTCAGTGCTGAGATATAACGGACATTTCAAATCTTTTTCCCGGATTTCAGCCATTTCCATTGTTTTAAGTTTTCAATAATTTTCATCAAGTCTTGTCAGTTGTTTCTTGTGATTAAATGAAAATGTAGGAAATTCCTAATTTGCCAGATATTGACTCAGTTTCTAATATATTACTATTGATTGGTTTCCTGTGAGCCTTTTATACCTTCAAAAAATACAATATAAATATCTTCAAGCAAAGCTTAATGTCATTTATATGAAGAGAGGAAAAAATAAGTATTTTTTAATATAGCTATAAAATTCATTATGGAAGCTGTATAAGAAAATAAGGAATAATAGAAAATAGTCACCTAAATGTAATACATCAGATTATATAAAAATCAAGTTGTCCATCTATAATGCACACCTAACGTGCTGATAACTTGAACTGCAATATTAAACAAATGTGCATCTGATGCTGTTCCAACATTGCCACTCTTTGAAAACAGTGCATTACAGTATAATGTTATTTATACAAGTAAAATAGTGCAATAAAACTAAACAGTCCTGAATATAAAGAGCAGAAGTTATGAAGCATACATATAATGCTTTTGTAAACTTATTTTTGATGGACTGAGGAGGCTTTAAAATGGCTTCTGTTGTAAAATATGAAGCTTTTAATGGAAATTATTGTTTACTATTCAATATTCTAAACAGAAAACTTACAAATAATCTCAAGAGAGAAAAACTTTTTAGGTAATTTTCTTACTTTTATCCTGAACTTCTAATACATAAACAGAAAGAAACACTTAAATTTCAGAAAAAAGAAATTGTCAGGTGAATTAATATATTTACTCCTTAATACTAATGACAACTCCAGACAGATTTGCCTCAGATTGATATGCAACTGAGAATCCTGACAAAAAATTGCCTGTATCGGTGGTGTAGATGGTAGTGTGTCTGCTTCACATTCAAGAGGTCCTGAGTTTGAATGTTGGTCAGGCTGAGTTACTTGCATGAGGTTCTTCCTGGGGGGTTTCCTTTATCCTGAAAGACGAATATCTCATAACTAAGCTCTATGGACCCTGGACTCATTTCAACATCATTTTGTTTATTGTCCAATATGAATTAACGCTGGAGGATGTGAATTTGAAAAGAAAAATTTTGCTTAAAAGTTAGTGTATTAACAAGTGCTCTCAGGTTAGTACAAATATTTATTGTTTATTGGCATTTTCTTCAAATCTTACTTCTTTTACTGAAGGTCATTTGTCTAAAATTTCAGATTATGTGAAGGAGGAGCTTTCAGCTGTAAGTCTGCTTTATCATGCAATGAAAATTTAGGGAAAGATAGCTCTGCATGTGAAGGAAGCCAAAAATGCCAAACCCAAGAAGGTTATGTGATGGATATATGTTCACTAGAAAACATTTGTTCTAGAAATGCTGTTATAGCAAACAGTGACCTAATGACCTCGTGTGTGAATCAAAATAATTTCATTCAGCAGAGCTACACAAAACAGGATATCGTTGACAACTGTTGCCAGTCAATTATAATTGGAGATAACTTAAGTAATGAATGCAGAAAGGCACAAAAGTGCACTGTTTGTGGGAAATGTTTTACTAGTTCATCAGGTTTGAGAAGACACAAATTGATACATGAAGGTAAAAAGGCCCACAAATGTGATAACTGTGACAAAGCTTTTACACACTTGTCATATCTGAAGACACATCAGTTGGTTCATAAAAGCATAAAGCCACACAAATGTGATATTTGTGAAAAGGGTTTTAACCGCTTGTCACGTTTGAAAAAACACAAATTGATACATGAAGGTATAAAACCACACAAATGTAATCTTTGTGAGAAGACTTTTAGTGATTTATTGTTGTTGAAAGAACATAAATGGGTCCATGATGGTAAAAAACCACACAGGTGTGATATTTGTGACAAGAGTTTCGCTCATCTGTCATCTTTGAAACTGCATGAAGTGGTTCATAAGGGCAAAGGGGCACCCAAGTGTGATATCTGCAACAAGAGTTTTACCCGTTTGTCTCATTGGAAAACACATAAATTGATACATGAGGGCATACGATCTCACAAGTGTGACATATGTGATAAGGGTTTTCTCCTTTCATCACACTTGAAGAGGCACAAATTAGTCCATGATGGTCTAAAGCCATACAAATGTGATATTTGTGAGCAGGATTTTAACCGCTTATCACGTTTGAAGAGACACAAATTGAAGCATGAAGGTATAAGACCACACAAGTGTAATATTTGTGAGAAGGCTTTTATCGATTTATCAGTGCTGAAGGAACACATTTTGATCCATGAAGGTACAAGGCCACACAAATGTGATATTTGTCAGAGGGCTTTTGGTCGTTCATCACGTTTGAAAAGACACAAATTGATTCATTTGGGCATCAAACCCTACAAGTGTGTTACTTGTGAGAAAACGTTCAGGTACTTATCATCATTGAAAACACATCAGTTTATTCATGAAGGCATTAAACCACACAAATGTCTTACTTGTGATAAGTCTTTTACCCAGTTGTCCACACTGAAAATTCACAGTTTAGTTCATGAGGACAAACGACCATTCAAATGTGATATATGTGACAAGGGTTTTAATCGCTCCTCACGAATGAAAATCCACAGATTAACTCACGAGGGTATCAAACCACACAAATGCGATACTTGTGACAAAACTTTCAGTTATTTATCAGTGTTAAAAAAACACAAATTAACTCATGAAGGTATAAAACCGCACAATTGTGATATTTGCGACAGCGGTTTTAATCGCTTGTCACGTTTGAAAAGCCACAGATTGATTCATGAGGGTGTAAACCCACACAAATGTGATGTCTGTGATAAGCTTTTTACTGATCTATCAACATTGAGAAAGCACAAACTGACTCATAGCAAACAGATGTACAAATGTGATACCTGCGAGAAAAGTTTTACACATTTATCGTATTGGAAAACACACATATTGATACATGAAGGTATAAAAGAACACAAATGTGACATTTGTGGTAAGGACTTTACTCTGTCCTCACATTTGAAGAGACACAAATTAATTCACGGGGGTAAGAAATTGCACACCTGTGATATTTGTGGAAATGCTTTTAGTGACTTATCAGGTTTGAAGAGGCACCAATTGATCCACGAAAGGAAAAGACCACATAACTGCGATATTTGTAACAAGAGTTTTACTATTTTGTCATTGTTAAAAACGCATCAACTGATTCATGAAGGTATAAAGCCTCACAAATGTGATGTTTGTGACAAACGTTTCACGCTTTTATCTCATTGGAAAGCACACAAAGTAATTCACGATGGGATAAAGGTACACAAGTGCGACATTTGTAACAAGGATTTTAGCCACTTGTCGCATTTGAAGACACACAAATTAATTCATGAGGGCAAGAAACCACACAAATGTGACGTGTGTGAAAAGGCTTTTACGCAGTTAGCTCATTTGAAGGCACACAAATTGGGTCATGGGGAGAAAAGGTTGTATAGTTGTGACACCTGTGGGAACAGCTTTACTCTTCTGTCAAGTTTGAAGCGGCATAAATTGATTCATCAAGGTAAGAAACCACACAAATGTGATATATGTGAAAAAGCTTTTATTCGATTTTCGGATTTGAGAAGACACAAATTGATTCATGGGTCTCATACCTTGGTTGGAAAAAATTCATGAAAGAGATAGAAGGAAATTTATATAATGGGTTCAAATCCGTATAAGTGTGATACATATGTGTATGCTTTACTGAAATGTAACAGTTTGAAAGTATACAGAAAGATTGTATTTATAGCTGAAGACATGTACATCAACGTCAATAATAAAAACTATATCTATGTCCAGGAAATAGAATAAAACTCTTGGACCTTATAGAGGTGATTACACATTAAAACAGTGATTAACTTCTTTTTGAAGCAGCTAATTAGAAGTGTTTTTAAGATAATCAGGCAAACTATTAAATAATTATAGGCATATATTATCAAAGTTTTGTGTTTTGGTGAACCATCTCCTTTAATATAAATTATTGACGTCCTTGTCAGATAGTTGTGATTAACATTATAAATTCATGTAAATTTTCCTTTGGATAGAGTAGACAGTTCACAACATAAATACAAGGAAATGCAAGTATCCCCTGTTAAATAATGCTTAACAGTGCGCAATTGGTGGAGCTTTACATATGATTCTCACAGCCCTCTTTTGTAAAATGAATAGTTTGTTCACAAACATATGGTTGCCCCACCGTAAGACCCTATAGTTGAGATTGGTGTAGATCTGACTATAATATACCTGCATTAATGATACTGTATCTACATTTTGTTTTAAAATACTCAGCATAAATAGTCCTCTAGTTATTTTATTTGATATATGGTCACTATGTGTTTTCCAGCCCACAACTTTATCACGGTAGATACCCAAGAATCTCTACTGTTTTCAGGACTATTTGAGACAGTTTAAATTAAAAGGAATGTAAAGTGTTTTGTATACTTAATTTGTTGGCATCATACCATGTTTTCACTTTGTGTATCTTGTCTTTTATCATCTTTATAGTAATTAGGGCTATATCATCTGTAAAATTATCTCGTACATAGTCACGTAGATCATGAATATAAATTAAAAATGGAACTGAACCTCGAACAGAGCCCATGGGATACCATATTTGACAAACGTAAGGTCAGATTTACACCATTTGTACACCCAGACTGGCAACTTTCTTTTAAATAAGAAACAATAAAGCAGGTATTTCCAGGGGCAATACCATTCTAATCTAACTTAAATATGAGAGTATAGTGAGAAATATCAATATTGTGTTAGATCAAAAGCATAGCAAGTATGATATTCATGAGAAAAGTAATATTCATTGAAATTAGATAATATCAGCCTATATAAAACTAGATGTTTCAGATTTATTGGTAAACTTTATATTGAACAATTACTGAACAAAATCTTTTCTACATATAAATGTTTGTCTAAGTGCAGCAATTGTTTGTTTCTTTCGCTAACTTTTCCATGAAGAAATGGAGAAAAATAGCAGATGTGCCAGTGAGATCTCTACATTCATCTGCTGCTGCATTTTTCTTATTGTATATTTATTCAGAATAAATAATTTTTAATATTTTGCTTTATTGAAGTAAACTTTCAGGTATAATAAATGCATTGCTGTTGTGAGAATAGAAAGCACAATAACAATAATTTGAAACTTGTACTCAGGACATGCAGCGATGGTCTTGAAGTTGCGATAGAAATGCTGACTTTTGACATGTTAGGTCTGTGTGTCTTTTCCTTTAGTCTCCTCATTGCAGGATTTGGAGGGTAATCAGCTGATTTGTGGAAAACGCTCTGTATTCTAGTAAAACTCTTTTGGAGGACTTCATTGACCTCTGGAATTCTTCTGTCATCATGCAGCACATACCAAGAAGCACCAGACATCAGTCTGAGATACCTGTTTTGGATAAACTGTAACTGAGAATATACAGCAGAACCCCATACCACCATATAGGTCTAAATCATTCTCTTATATTGAAGTGATATGTTTTAATTGTCTAATGCGATGTCTGCAGCTCTTGGTAATTTCAGATAGGTGTTGGTTCCACGTTAATTTTGAATCCAAAGTTGGACCAAGATATCTAAATGACTTCTCTACAGGAATTGGAACTCCATTGATATCGGTTGAAACACTATCTCTCTTGAGCCAGTTTTGATTTTAAAGTTTTCATTGGGATTCTCCATTTTCTGCATCAGTTAACAATTTCATCATAGAAGTCGACTAGTAGGTCAGCTGTTTCTTCGTTGTTACCTTTACTGAGTACTGCTGTCTTCGGCAAACTGAGGTATTGGTAGTTCTTGCACAGGAAATTCGCCGGTACATGCTATATACAGAAGTGGTCCTAATATACTCCCTTGTGGTACCCCAGAAACTATACTCTTAAGTCTTCGATACAGTTTCTTCATATTTTACAGAAAAAGTCCGATGGCATAAGTGGTTCTGTAGTATGTCTGAAATATGATCTTCAACTTTATACAGCAGACAGACCATCGTGCCACTTTATCAAAAGCTTTCTCTGAAACTTAGAGAAAAATTACAATCCTTCACTCAGAATTGAAGCTGGGACACCCTTACACTAGGTAAGTACCTGCCGACTGAACAATAGGTGCTTTAAAATGCCAATAATAAGTTTTAAGACTTCAGTTGCATAACTGCTAAATTTTCCACAATTTTCCCACTGTTATTTCATCGGTTAGGAAGAAACATTCTTTCACAAATTTGAAAACTTTCTAATGCCAAGTGACCATCGAGCTTCTTGTCATATACTTTTTATTCAAACAACTTTTACTATACTTACAAGGAAACTATCACTATGTGCATACCTGTATTCACTTGAGAGTTCAATGGCATCATCTGCTCTATGTGGGGTCTGTGTGCCAAACATTGCTGCGAAGTAGAACCACAACGCCAAAAACTGAAGCCTGGACAGTACAACATGACATGTGACCATTTGGAAGTAGCTGCTGGACATTCATCATGAGCTCTGTGGCGACGCTGCCCATCAGGGGTAAACAATCCCTCTCATAGAATGCTTTGCTGTTATGCCTATATGTTCCTGCATATTCCAGACTCAGTTTTGGGTACTTCCAGCTGTACTCCACACACAGGCCCCACATAGAGCAAAGATGATAGATTCCTTGTAAGTTCCACAGAAAGCCAGGATGGAAAGCATGGCCCAATGGAATATGACCCTGTCTCTTCTAATTATTTGTTGTTACCATTATGGTAGTGCCTATGTGACATTCATTTTGTTTAAATAGTAAGTATATAAATCTACGTGTCTCTAGCTACTATAGGCCACGCCGTGGCTCAGTGAGATTTGTGGTGGACAACACGGCGTTGGGGTGGGTTTTCTCCAGGACCTCCTG
>CM060959.1:3924986-3939731 GCA_030765055.1 Mantis religiosa | reverse complement strand
CCCATACCCGGAACAGCACACCCTCTTTGGTCTTCAGCAAGTCCCATTGGGCCCAGTGAAGTGCTTCTAGGTGTGATGTCCTCCCAGGTTGGTCTTGTCCCTGCCTCCACTTTCCTCAAGAGTGGCCACAAATGTGCGTCCACCAGCTCCTCCCTCCTCAGGACTGCGCTATCCCAACCGTCTGCAGGCACGGCCGTGACCACTCTGACAGCTGTGGCATGCTTCTTCTCTTACACTCTTGTGCACTGACCACAATCTTCCGGGCAGGGTCATTGGGACATGGCGTCTGCATTGGCATGGCTCTTCCCTCTATGATGTTCAGAGGTGAAGTCGTACTCCTGCAGCCTCTGGACCCAATGGGCTATCTAGCCTACCAGGTTCCTAAAGCTCAGTAGCCAGGTTAGGGCGGATTGGTCAGTCCTCAAGTAGAATGGCTGACTGTACAGATACTTGTGGAAGTGCTCTAATGTCTTTACTACCGCCAGTAGCTCTCGCCGGGTGACGCAGTAGTTCTCTGCCTTGGACAGCGTCTTGCTGCAGTAAGCTATCACCCGCTCGTGGCCGTCCTGAACTTGGGATAGGATGTCTCCAATGCAATGGTCGCAGGTGTCAGTGCCCACAATGAAGGTGCCGCTGGTTGTGGTAATTCCAAAATAGGAGCACTACAAACTTGCTGTTTCAGCTGCTAGAAAGCACCTTTGGCGTCCTCCGTCCACTCATAAGGCCGGTGTTCTTCTTTCAGGCAGGTGAGGGGCTTGGCGATGTTGAAGAAGCCCTTTATGAAGAGGTGGTAATAACTGCACAGCCCTAGGAAACTGCATGATTCTCGCTTATCCTTTGGGCGAGGCCAATCTCTCACGGCCTGTGCGTTCTCCGGGTCTGTGGCCACTCCAGAGTGTGAGACTATGTAGCCCAAATAGTTGACTTCCTTGCAGAAGAGCTGGCACTTCTTCGCTTTCAGCTTCAGGTTGGTCACCTGCAGTCTGTAACACCTTACTCAGGTTCTCGAGATGGTCTTCGAATGTCCTGCTGACAATGTCATCCAGATATAGCAGGTAGGGGTCATAAATCAATCCTCTCATTACTGACCCCATGAGGCATTGGAAGGTAGCTGGTGCATTGCAGAGACAAGAGGGCATAACTGTGAACTGCCAATGCCCTTGGTCTGTCAAGAATGTGGTCCTCTCCTTTTCACTCGGGTCTAGAGCAACCTGCCAGTAACCCGACTTCAGGTCCAGGTTCGACAACCACTGTGCACCAGCAAGCGTGTCCAGAGTGACGTCAATCCGGGATAAGGGGAAGTAATCCTTCCTGGTGACAGCGTTCAGCTTCCTGCAGTACACGCAGAAGTGTAGCTCGGCGTTCTTCGTCACCAAGACCACAGTGGAACACCAAGGGCTGTCAGACTCTTTAATCACTCCCCTGGATCTCATGTCCTCCAACATGTCCCGTATCAGCGCTTGTTTTGCCAGCGAAATGCGTCAAGGTGTTTGGCAAATAGGCGGGGTGTCTCCGTTGTCGATGCTGTGAAGCACCTGGTCCGTGCAGCCGTAGTCACTGTTACCTTGGCTGAAGACGCGCTGGTATCGTCCCAGCAGTTGTCGAACCTCCTCGAGCTGTTCTGCGGTCAGGTGGTCAGCCGCCCTCTCCAGTAAGCCTTCCAGCTGGGGTCCCAGGTGTTGCGTAGGCACCGGCTACTGGGTCTTACCAATTGGCGTTACACTGACATCGGGCTCACACGTCCCCAACTCCGTCCCGGCCTGGGCGTCGTGATTCGTGTCTGTTGGATTAAGCAGCCTCACCGGCACCTCTTCTCGGCACGGCAACAATGTCTTGGCTACACAGGCGTCTTCTTGTCCAGTAACAGGTTCTTAGTCTGCTTGCCTTCCAGTCACGCCGTAACTACCACCTCGCTTCTTGCGGAGACAACCACGTCTTCTGTCAGCATGACCTGCGGATTCCTAAGTGTTCTTCGGGGTGCTGGAGTATCACCTCTTCTTCATTGAGCTGCAGGACCTTCCTGCCGACGTCAACCGTAGCCTTGTTGCTCCTCAGAGTATCCAGTCCCAGTATCACCTCCTCAGCCACCTCCACAACAAACACCATTCCAAGGTCAACACAGTCACATCAATGTGACATCACAGTAACATTTTTGACAAAATTTAAGAAGGGGAATGGTTCACATAATTGACTGAATTTATTGCTGCAGCCTTAAAGATGTGTGGTCCCTGCCATTGCCATAGAAACTCTCCCTCCCTTAACCTTCAAAGGAAAAGTCAGGATCCTGAAATAATTTAAATGATACCTTAGTTTTGCTGTCTTCTTTATCTGGCTTTATTATAGGAACTATAGCTGAGTGCTTCCATATTTTGGGGACAGCTCTCCTTTAAGACATTGGTTATATGTTGCTGTGAAAAAATATGGGAACATCTTAAAGGCATTTAACAAAATTTCACCAGATATCTCATCTTCTCCCAGTGGCCTATTTTGAGTTGAAATTTCTTAATAGCACCAATATTTCTGTAGATGTAAATTCCTTGTCATCTGGTGTAGCAATTGATTCCACCCGCCAGCCTCCTCAGTTGTTTTTGTCTTTCAGTATCATCCTGTACGGTCTTCCAGAACGAGATTATCTAGCATGTACTTTAGTGTGTTTGGTGTATCTTCAGTGTAGATTCCATTTTCTTTTTGTAATGTACTAAGTTAATTCTGAATTCTTAGTTTACCAACTGCAATCTTATAGACAACAGTCCATGGATTAGTCCCACTGGTTGCATTACAGAATTCCCTCCACAGTTTGAGCTTTTCGTCATTTATCTTCATTTGGTATTGAATTCCTTTGAATTCCTTGAATTTGCAATACTTATACTTTTCTAAAAGAGTTTATATATATAAAAGTCTACTGTATTCTCTACGTGCAGACCATTATTTAAAAAATTTAAAATCTTACCTCTCCCATGTATTTTCATTTTTGAAATTTTGAAATTTACAAAATCAAATTTAACGAAAGGAAATGGCCACTGTTCCTTTAATGACACAGTTCATAATCATAATACTAGACAGAGAATGGATATCCATGTGAATAGAAGTAACACAAGAGCTCATCAAAACAGTGTAATAAACCTAGGAATCACCCTTTTTTAATAAACTGCCTATAGCCAATAAAACCACTTACAATTTTTCAGCATTTAAAAAGTCAGTTTTGGCATACATGCTAGACCACTGTTTTTATTCTGTTAGTAAATTTATGAAAAGTTTATAATATTGTGACTTTGTGGGTTCGTGAAATAATAAAACGAGGTTACGAAACACAAAAACTACACTTTATTTTCCTAGCAAATACATTCGTCACCATTACAGTTTGCTAGCTAACCTTAAACTGTTTATTTTCTCTCACTCTACCCTCAACTGTCTCTCACTTCCGATAACGATCGGCCATCATTTTTCATCGGCTTCGCGAGCCTACCACTAGGGTGACAATATTGTTACATTTCTGAATTGTGTATATTATAAAATTCTTCAGAAATCTTTATAAAACATTATTTTGTACAAACACTGACGTGTCCTTATTGGATGCGACTTGTTAATTTACAAGTATAGTTAATTGCACTGTAAATTCACAATTTGACGTGTCTTATGTCATAGTACTCATATACAATGTATGATTTACAAGATGAATAAATTGTCTGTCCGTCCATCCATCCATCTATCATATTCCTTTGTACCTATAAAGCAATATGTAGCAAGCCAATTTTGGCAAATGTTTTTTCTTGTTCAAACTACATAAAACTTACTGTTTGTAAGAATAGTCTGTAAAAGTAAGTAGAAAAAGTCATTTGAGGGCAAATATCGGATTTTTTGAAGTTAGGCTGGGGGATTTTATTTGAAATCATGTTGCATTCTTGTAAGATACTGAACTTAAAATCAAGTTTCAGATTTAACACTTTGTATTTCAGACATATGGACCTTTTTCTAATATGGCATTGTAAACACTTACCACAGAGACGAGTGATGGCTGCTGCTCTGCACCTTGACTGTTAGGGTCCTCCTGGGAATCTGTGGACGAAGCTTGGTGAGACAGTTTACTGCCTGAAGCTGGTTTACATTCATCTACAATAGACACAGATACACCAGCACTTCCTGCTCTCTGCCGCTTTATTCTACTTTCTGCAAATAACAAACCAAAACCTTCAAGAGTCAGAGCTGCTTAACAATGGAAGAAGCTAGTTATATGTGTTCCAACCACAAAAAAAATAAACAGCTTACTACTGAAACAAGTTGTATTACTTTCATATGATTTTCTCTCTTTTATTAATGGGTATGCAAATGATTGTTTTCAAAGTTTATTTTTCATATTCATTTTAACTGAAATAAAACTTTGTAGAAATAGCTGCATAAGTATAGCCACAGTCAAATGCTTAACAACTGAATGCTCAGGCTGGTCTTAAAATTACATACTTCTTTGTAATTGCCAAAAACAGCGAATCTCAATAGGACTAACAATAAAAACAAATACTATGAAATAGTGTAAGCCACAAAAAAGGTTATTTGAAATAAATTGTTTCTTTTAAAGGCAATTACATTTTCTGAGTAAAACATTCTTCCTCTATTGCTAACAGTTATACAGGATTATCAAAAATTCGTTACTACTACAGAGAACTTCACAGATCTTCATAGAAAATTCAAGAAATAAATTTTACTTGTCTTGTAAATATCTTTAATATATGGTATTTTAATCACAATTGTCAATTTGGGAAAGATCAACATTTTGCAAAGATGTTCATGTAATAGGCAGCTTTGGGTTGGGGGATTCTCTTCATGTTACATCTTTGGAAAATCCATCTCTCTCAGGCATATGGTCAAAAAAACACCTTTTATTAAAAATTATTGTTTGTACAGGGACATCAAAGCATGTATTATCAGTGAAATCTCAATGTCAAGCTTTTGGCTGGAATTGAATACCTCTCTAGTTACAGCATGCGCGACAAGAAGAGCGATCGGGTTCCAAGTCCTCATTCGGTAAGTTTCGTTTAACTCCGTAAACATAGATGACAATTAAATTTATTGGGAGTCGATTAATGACACTAAACAACACTCACTTTTAAATTTTCCCGGAAAACTAGTTTCAGAGGCCTTCCCTCTATCATCAGCCGGACATCGACTGGTTCTCCTTGGTGTAGCTGGCAATATTTTGTCATCAGTCTCCTCTGGTGGCAGTTCGAGGAACTTGCTGAACAAATCTTTCTGGGGGATGTCGAAATTGAATACTTTGTTCCTATTTTTTGAAATAAAGATTTGTTCCCATGTGGACAGTTCTTGTTTTCCTGTTGTATGTTTTAGTAATTTTCGTTCTGGATTTATGTTGTGGTTTTCTTCCCAAAAATGCGTGGCAACTGCTGATTTTTCTAATTGTTTGTATTTTATGTTCCTTAAGTGTTCCTTTGCTCTTGTTTCTAAATTTCTTTTGGTTTTTCCAATATAAATTTGACTACAGTCACAGCATTCAATTTGATATATCCCAGATTTTTTGTTAGATGGAATGGCATCTTTGATGTTTGAGCAAATTAGGTTTTTTAAGGAGTAATGGTTCACTGGTGCTAGTTGAATGTTTTGTTTTTTGAAGACTTTTTTGAATTTATCAAAGGCCCATGGATGGTAAGTGAATTTTTTGAAGATCATTTTAGTTTCTGTAGCTGAGAGGGTTGCCAGCTACACCAAGGAGAACCAGTCGATGTCCGGCTGATGATAGAGGGAAGGCCTCTTAAACTATACCTTGTTTCACGTAAGCTTGCCCAGTATCTCCTAACGGTCACGTGACCTAATCACCTCTCATTGGTTGCTGTTGTGGTAATGACTGTCGTGCGGTAAAAATTAGTTTGTTATTTAACATGGTGATATATCATTATATGTTGGAAGAGAATTGTCAAATTTATATTTTCGTAACTGTTTTAATTAAATATATTACGCAACAGAGTTGATTTATCTGAAATGCATGTTAATTCTTAAATGAAGTAAAGAGGAGGTTCCTTTGCTCTCAAGCACATGGCACGATAGCACGTGATTTAGCGGTAGTGGTGACATTTGTTTATATGACTTTTATCACTGACCTTGTTTTGAACTGGATTAGTCATGCATCGCCATTCGAGAGTGCGGGAGCTAAATTATTTTATTGATCGTTTATTGCGCATGTACTTATTATATGTATAATGGCAGAGTCTACCGCCAGTTTTTCGCTGAAGTATCGCAAGGATAATTATTTACAAACAGGCGAAAAAAGAATTGTGTTGCATGTATTTAATGCACTCACAGAGAAGAATCCGTCTTTGTCAGTGAGAGAAGTCGAACAGCTGTGCTCTGAAGTTACAGGTGTGAGTGTTAGATCCGTAGAAACATCGCGACATGAAATTGAGGAAACAGGAAAACTTACCACTCCATGCAAAAGCAGGAATAAACAAAAGTGCGTGCTCGGAGAAAATACATGAAAAGTGTTGTGCGTCGTCATGTGCATAGTTTTTCTTTAGAAACGAACTCCGTAACATAATTACTAAAATTAGGCAAGTGAGTCAACCTTGTATATACTTTTCTCCACTTACAAGTTTTTTATGAAGACTAGTGTCTGGGGACTTCTCCCCTATCGTCAGCTCTGTGGTAGACTGATGACTGATGCATCCGGTGTCTGCATCTGGCTTGGTGTTGTGCTGCCATCTAACGTCCTGGTAAGTTTGATGACGTCATCTACCGTGGGAATTTCAAAATTCATCAAGAGGTCCTGTTTTTTCGTAATAAATATGTCTTCCCAAATCTGTAGTTCCAGAGGTTTCTTTGCCTGTTTGATCAGTTCTATTTCTTGTTTTATGTTGTGATTCTCAGACCAAAAGTGATGTGCTACGGCTGACTTGTCCATTTGTTTGAATTTAATATTTCTGAAGTGTTCTTTCATTCTTGTTCCTAGATTCCTTTTGGTCTTACCAATGTATATCTTGTCACAATCCTGGCAACTCATTTGGTAAATGCCTGATAATTGAGTTTTTGGTGTGCTATTTTTTAGAGGGTGGTTTAGTAAGTTGCGGATGTTGTGTTTGTTTTGAGGGGCTAATTTTATGTTGAAGCTCTTAAATATCTTTTCAAATTTTTTGAAGTATTTTGGATGAAATGTAAATTTTCCATATCTGGTGTTTGGGTTTTCTAGTTTTTTTAACGTAGTAATGTCCTTTAAGTATTTGTTTCTTTTGTGTCTATAGATCAGTTTTTTGATGAAGTTTGTGTTATAGTTATTCAGTTCGGCAACCTGGTGTATGTGAGCGTACTCCTGTTCATATTCTGTTTTTGTTAGCGGAATGTTGATTAATCTGTGAACTAAACTATGGAATACTGCATATTGATGTTGTACTGGGTTGAATGGGTTGCATTTAATGTAATTGTCAACATGTGTTGCTTTTCGGTATATTCCAAATTGTAATCCTGTTGGTGTTCTAATGATTTTCAAATCTAGAAAAGGTAGCCATTCATCCTGCTCTACTTCAATGGTGAAAACTATGGATTTTTCTTGTAGGTTTAGCAACTTTATAGCATCCTCGGTTAGTCTTCTAGGGACTATCGCAAACACATCGTCGACATATCTATGCCAACATTTGAAAATATGTGGAAAGGCTTTAGTAATGTGTGTTTCCAAATTACTCATGAACAGATTAGCTAGTAATGGTGAAAGAGGGTTACTCATGGCCTAGCCTGCTGTTTGTTGGAAGATCTTGCTGGAGAACGTGAAGCTGTATTGTTCAATACATAGGGTGGTTAATTTGATGTATTCCTCTATTTTATCATCTGCAACGTTGCTTTTGGATAACCAGCCTTTCATCAATTTTGGAATTTTTTCTACTGGTATGCTCGTGAATAGAGATCTGATATCAAAGGACACCATCACCTCTTCAGTTTTTATAATTGTGTTTTCAATTTTCTTTACTAAATCACATGAATTGTTTATGCTTAGAGATTCAAACTTTTCAAACTTGTCAAATTCTTCCACCAACCATTTTGCCAGTTTGTAAGTCGGGGCATCTATATTGTTAATAATGGGTCGCATGCTGTTGTCTGTCTTGTGAATCTTAGGTAGGCAGTATAATTTTGGCAAATTAGGGTTGTTTACAATTATGCTATTTTTCATTTTATGTGGCACTACTGTATTTTCTTTAATTGCTTTTTTGGTGGTTTCTATGTATTTCCTTAAAGGGATTTTGGTTAGGGTTGTATATTCTGGATTTTGTAGTAGATGTTCGACTCACTGGCTGTAATCATTTCGGTCCATAATGACTACCATGTTTCCTTTGTCTGCTTTCAGATAAAAAACTGGTTTTTGGTTCAATGTTTGAATAGTTTCTTTGTAGTTATTTTCCTGTCCGAATGTCATCCCCTTGAGAATTTCTAAGCATTTTGATTTAACTAATGTTTTTTCGCTACCATTTTCCAAAAAGTTTGAGGTTATGGTGACGTCAGTGATGTAATCATCTAAATTGCCCGAGTTGCCGACACAAGTTTTAAAACCTTTGTTTAGAAATTTTAACTCTGTTTTGGTGAAAGCTTGAGAAGAGATGTTGACTACATTGTCTGGTGTTTCTGTGACACGGCGATACTGGTAGTGTGGGTTTCTCGTCGGTCTCCTTAAGCGTAATTTCCGTACTTTCGATTTAAGAGTCTGTGTTTTATCTTTCATTTGGGAAAACATATTTATTACGAAAAAGCAGGACCTCTTGATGAATTTTGAAATTCCCGCGGTAGATGACGTCATCAAACTTACCAGGACGTTAGATGGCAGCACAACACCAAGCCAGATGCAGACACCGGATGCATCAGTCATCAGTCTACCACAGAGCTGACGATAGGGGAGAAGTCCCCAGAAACTAGTCTTCATAAAAAACTTGTAAGTGGAGAAAAGTATATACAAGGTTGACTCACTTGCCTAATTTTAGTAACAATGGCACTCCACGTTCTGAAATACTTCTTTTTATTCTATATCCGTAACATAAGTAACATTTCGTCTGCTGTAAATGAGGATGCAGATTTACCAAATTTCAGCAGATTGCTTATACAGCTGGGATTTGTGAATGAAAAAAGAGGCAAGAAAAATGTGCTAAAAGACAGAGGCGATATTGCTGTGTGGCGAAGACGTTATTTAAGGACAACCGCACTGCACCGAGATACAAATCGCTAAATATACACGAAGAACACACGAAAAGTAAAGTATGGTATGACACGACTTTTAAGACTGAAAGACAAGCATTTTTGAAAGGTATGTGTGCTGGTTTAAAAATCTCAGTGGAAAAGACCAAAGGCCTTTCATTATAAACTCTTTCAGTTTCATTGCTCAGTCATTCTGTTTCAATTTGCTCATTTCATTATAAACTTGTATTTTTGCATGCCTTCATATCCTTATTTGTATGATTTTATTTATCTTCCAGGCAATTATTACGACATTTACTGCAGGTTTAAATGTGACGGGAAGGCACCGCCTATGGCCTATGACGTGAAAGCATTAGACAATTAGGGCGAGGGGGAGGGTTGTTGAACGCGGAGTGATACATTTAAGCGGGGCAAGGTTATATGAAACAGAGATTAGTTCCGGGAAAATTTAAAGGTAAGTGTTGTTTAATGTCATTAATTGACTCCCAATAAACTTAATTTATACAACAACACTGTTTTCAACACTTCCATGAAAGGATTTATAGATGACAACTTTGAAATTTGAAATGTGCTATACACTGACATCTAGTGACTAATACGCTAAGCTTTATCATGTCTGCCATATTTTGTTTTGATCAATTTCAAGGTTAATTAGCTAACCAGTTTACAACAATTGTATGTTAGATTTAGAATTTTATTTCGTCCTTGGCACATATACATGTTCTGAGACATATTAAAATGTATAAATACAGTATATACATAGTCAAATTGATTACATAAAATACACACATTAAGAAGCTTTTCTATGGTTTCATGTGGTATTTGCATAGACTAATCAACTACATGAGTGTTCGGAAGCTTTCACGGCCGGAGTCAGAATTAACATAAGAGATTTCTTCCGGGCTTTGGAGCCGTGGTCTGATGGAGTTAAGCTGTCCATACGTTTCGTCCATCCCTGCGGTGGACATCATCAACCAGGATATAAATACGACACCTCTAGCGAGCGTCTCAGTTGTGCCTGAACCTTCACCTAGAAGATTAAGACCATGCCACAGATGATGTCCATCACAGGGATGGACGAAACGTATGGACAGCTTAACTCCATCAGACCACTGCTCCAAAGCCCGGAAGAAATCTCTTATGTTAATCTACTACAATTATTACTGAACTTTTCTAACATGGTGTGATTGTGTCAGTGTATTCTTTAGTTGAGAGACCAAGATACCTTCCAATATTGTTTATTCTCCTCTTGGAATTGTATACTGGCTATTGTTAATAATGCATTAATAAAATCTTCCTCTCCCCCATGGGGATATGATCCCAAAACTGTACAGAAACCCTAAAATTATGAATTTGATTCATAGATACTGTAAAGTTTCTCAAAATTGACTGCTCAGTGGCAGAGGATTCCTGGATTAGAAGTGGTCATTTGTTTCTGATTTGCTCATGTGAAGAATCCCCAACAAAATACAAAATTGAATCGAGAATATATTGACACATTACTTCACTCACACTGTTTATTCACAGGACATGTTTCAAAAGCTCTTGCTCCTATCCTCAGCTGATACTCGACTCAGTATTTGAGTCGAGTATCAGCTGAGGATAGGAGCAAGAGCTCTTGAAACATGTCCTGTGAATAAACAGTGTGAGTGAAGCAATGTGTCAATATATTCTCGATTCAATTTTGTATTAATTTGTGCTTCACTGTCCCTACGCTTCTTTCAAGTTTATACTTTGAATCCCCAACAAGTTCATTCACCTTGGTTACTCCCGAAGGTGCATATTGATTCTGTTGCCCATGTTACACAGGATGAATCCCACACTCTTTCTACCACAAACATCTTAATGCTCTTACATGACAAAAGATCCAAATAATAATGGATATTCCTTTCTTGGAAGTGTTGAAAACAGTGTTGTAATAAATTTAAAGGGAGTCGATTAATGACACTAAACAACACTTTTAAATTTTCCCGGAACATGTTTCAGAGACTTTGCCTCCATCGTCGATATCCGGTTGACGATGGAGGCAAAGTCTCTGAAACATGTTCCGGGAAAATTTAAAAGTAAGTGTTGTTTAGTGTCATTAATCGACTCCCTTTAAATTTAAATTTAACAATGGATATCTCAGAAATGGCTGAAACCAGGAAGAAATTACTCTTGAAATTGTATTACTTTTTTTTGTGTAACATCTTTTGCATTTATAGTTTAAAGTTATTTTAATTCAGAATGAAGAGACCATTCCTAGAAAATAATTCAAAATATGATTTTTAACTGTTATGTAAGAGTACACATATCTTATGTCTTAAATGCTTGTCAGTATTAAGTAGAGAACTAGAACCGTGCTTCTGCAAGATGAGTGAGTATGGCAACATGTCAACAAGTACATTACTGTGACAACTCTCAGTGAGTGGGAGATGTCTCTCAAGCAAATGAACTATCTACATCATTACTATATGCACAAGTTATCTTGAGCGCTAGTTTTACGGTGTGGTGCAGGCAGGGGGCAAAAAATGAGCTAATGCTCTTTTGTTTCTGCCGTGCAGTCAACCTAGAAAAACACAATTCAGCATAATGCATGCCTCAAGTGTGAGATATGTGGACAAACAGTAAATTGAACTTGATCCAATAGCTGTATATTTATATACTTACTATAACAGATACAAATACAAAATAAATTTTATGACAGTTATACTCATTTGCTTTGTTATTCGAGTCTGGTGCATCACTTTTATTGCTAGCATCCTCTGATGTGTTGATAATTTCATCAATTGCATTTTCTATTAGACCATCGTTTCTCTAATATTTCACTTCCAGCTTTTGGACCTTCTTGCAATGCATTGCAGTGACGGAAGATAATGCTTCTATAGCAAGTTTCCATAGATTTGTGGTCGACATATACCCAGTAACATTGCATCCTCTGAAAACATTCTTTACTTTTGTCCACGTCAATTCAATTGTCAGATCACAGTTATACGGAGGTAGACGAATAATAGTATGTCCCCTTTTGAGAGCCATAACATCCACAACATACATTTGTTGTAAACTGGTTAGCTAATTAACCTCAAAACAAAATATGGGGCACATGTGAAGCTTAGCATATTTGCTACTAGATGTCAGAGTATATAGCGCATTTCCAGTTTCAAAGTTGTCATCTGTTTATGGAGTTGGACAAAACTTACCGAATGAGGACTTGGAACCCAAGAGCTCAACTTATTGCGCGCATATAGTACTTGAAGTGAGTCATATTCATGGAGCAGTGGTAAGGAGAGAACAAAAACGTAACTAGGAGTGTGGCAACTGAGAAAATTAAAGGAACTAAGAAATATGTTGGAACAAAGTATTGGGATAGACAAAGATAACAAAGATGAAGTCACAAATAGGAAATTATGATAAAAGTTCTGATCATAAAAAAAGATATAACTGGTAAATTCAGGAAAAAGAAGGGAATGCAGAAAGAGACGTAAAGTATAAGATCTTTCAGAAGGAAGACTACGCTTGGAAGTGAGCAGATATGCTTTCTATTTTGGGAGAAGAAAAATAGCTAAATTCACAAGTATAGAACTAATTTTTGAGGTAATAAATGCAAAGAAAACTAAAAGGCACTAACAGTAATATTAACGAAGAACCAACAAAGAGAATTATCAATAAAGCTAAAAGAATGCAGAGGAATCACAAATAGACAAGAGAAATTGGCATGTATACAAAAATTTGAAATATAGGTAAATGACAAGCTGGCTGATGAGGATTCTTCAGAAGCACTGAACCAAGAAAACTTACAATTATACAATGAGTTGACTGAGACACTCTGCACTTCACATAACACAAATTATCAACAAATGGTCAACTGCCTATAATCTTGGTGTGCCAGCTAATCATGCTGCTCATTGTATAATTTTAACTCTTACATTACTTCACAGTGTTAATTCAAATTTAAAGTTTTCAAATAAAATTTGTTGACGAATACAGAAACTCAAGACATACTGATACAAGAAGTGATTGACCAATGGTTGCAGAATCATCATTAAAAACAAAATTAGGCAACACAAGAAATGAAGGAAAATACATGGATGGCAATGATGGAAGTCACGTAAGGAGAAGATAGTGAAGTGGAAATGGAATGCTGACAGACAAGAGAGAAAGAGAAGGGATGACAACAACTACTCAGCACTGCAAGCGGATTGGTGAAGGTTAGGTTGTTAACTAGCAAGAGTACTGGAGCAAATCTCAAGATAACTAAAGTGCAGTTAAGACGTAGTTTATTACCAGTTTGTGTGCATAGATAAAATAATGGTTGGGTGGGTAGAAGAAATGAGCAAAATAAGGTAGTTTAAGTCACAAACAGTGATATTATGATATACAGAGAATCAAAGAGCACAAAGAAATCAGAAAAAGTACAATGTGAGACAACTACAACAATAATAATTACCGTCAACAGAATTTACAGTTTCAGGCATAGTCAAAGTTATGACTGTAAAAATAAAATGAAGCAAACATTACAAGACAATGCAATTTGGATCAGAAGACAATGTGAAAGTGAAAAGGGAAAATGATAAAAGTGCAGTAATGAAGTGAATAATGGTAAGCTGTGAGGTGGAAAGCAAGTGGAAAAGAAACATTAAAAGAGATCAGGATACATAAAATATGAAGCTAGCGACTGTAATGTTGACACAAGGTTTGTGATTCTGGCTGACGATGTGGAAGAATTTTCATGAAATTGCAATCCTGTTCAATTTATAAGAAAAGTGTCATTTTTTCTTGTAAGATAAGTGAAGTTTAAAGTTACAAATTATTATATTTGTATATAGAGATCAGGGTAATTTACTTACGAAGAGTCGGTACTAGTAACACTAACATCTCTTTTTTTATTTTCTTATAACATGTGTTTCCATCTCCAGAATGTGTCTAACACATCATTGTTTCTAGCTTTTTCCATACATAAGGTAAGGGTAAGTTTAAAAATATAAAGAAATTAGTGAAGAAAGCAAAAGTTAAACAGAAATTAGTAGCAGTGTAATATCAGACAAAGATACATTTTGGTAATTAGTGAAAAACTGTTACAAGATGGAAAAAGAAAGATGTAGACATTTTGCTATGAGACAAAGTTATGAAAATGGCTGGGAAAAAATGTAAGTGAAAAAGCTGAAAGAAAGCATATACTATGTAAGTGAGGCTACAGATACTAATGAAATCTGCCTAGGTAAGATTAGTGAACTGTATCATGTAAACTCAGTAATAAGAGTGAAGATGAGAGACAGTGAATAACATAGGACATAAAAATAAAATAGAAATTAAAGGAAAAAGTGGAAGCATACTAAGGCTGGAGATATGGAAAAATTGTCATACACAATGTATTTGAATGTATGTGTAAACGTTATTCATACACATGGTAAAGCAAGTGATCCAAGTTATCTACAATGTTATGTGTGTTTGGAGGAATTTAGTAACAGTGACGTCAAAATTAATCGTAAAAACTATTTGTAGTTGGTTTATTGACACTCATCACTTTTTTATATTATCGAAGGACTAGTTTCAAAGGCCATTGCCTCCATTTTCAATCTCTCTCCAACTGAG